>CAOKZL010001113.1:0-419525 GCA_948472985.1 Iguana delicatissima | reverse complement strand
ATAGGTACATTTTATAAGTAAATCCCGAAACGGCTATTTTCCTTTAACCAAATGCTTTAAATGAATAAGAAAATGCTGAAGACTTCAACTAAAGTAAGAAAATTAGTACCTCAACTAGACATCTAAACAAATAACAGATTGTAATATCCACAGAAGGCAAATACCAAAGTATGTTGAAGTTGCTTTGGGAGTAAAGGACTATCTGCTACAAATTTTAATAGTGGTTGTTGACAGATACTGACTAAATTTTGCAAATTACGCTTCCAGCTGTGCTGTCATACCACACTGTCACAGCACTGTTATTGCACTTTCACTGCCATGACAACATCCTGTGGAATCCTGGGATGTGCAGTTTAAAGAGAGGCATTTAGAATTCTCATCTAGAGAGCTCTTGGTCCTCACTAAACTACAAACCCCAGAATTCCACAGGATGTTGCCATCGCAGCTTAAGTGGAATATAGCACTATAATAGTATAGTGTGGTAGGGCAGAAGATGTTATTCTGATATTATTCTGTCCAACTATCTAACAAAATCTTTTGTTTCAGGCCTTCCTATAAGTTAGCAAAACTTTGATGTTAACTTCCAGTGAGCAATCACATCTTTATGATGCTTTTTTCCCGCTTGACTACAGTTCGTAATGGGATAACCTAATGAGATAATACATGCAGGCAACAAGTTTCATCTTTTAGGATGTTCCATGCTAGATTGGGCAGTGTGTGTGTGTGTGTGGGGGGGGAGCGCCTGTAGCCTGACCAAAAGCCTCAGGATATGTGGGGTTTTTTGGGGGGAAAGGGTGTCCTGGTATCCGTATGACATTCTTCCTGTCCTACTATTTTTCTTGTGAATGTCCATTATTAGCTGCAATTTTAAAAACACAGTGCAGCTTTCTCCCCATCCTGGGAGTTTCCAGTACAAGCTGGGGTAAAAGTTACATGTGTGCATCTGTTGTCTCAATATTTTAGTTTACTCCTGTTGATGATGTTTGCAATGGGTCTTTTGTGTGTGTGTGTGTGTGTGTGTGTCTTAAAGTCACTGGTCAGTTTATGGTGACCTCATGAATTTCATATGGTTTTGTCAATACAAGGAATACTCAGAGTTTGTTTTGCGAGTTCTTTCCTCCCAAATATAGCCTATTGCATGTGGTATTTATTGGTGGTCTCCCATCCAAGTACTCATCGGGGCTGACCCTGCTTAGCTTCAAAGATCAGATGGGATCTGGTACCTTCAGGATATTAAGGCCCATGTGATCTTTGCCATGGAGGTTTTCCACTGAAGTTGGTTCTCTCATTATCAATATGAACATTTCTTTCCCTCCTCTTTCTTTTACAGTTACAGTACTAAAATAGTATACAGTTAGCCCTCCACCTTTGCAAGGGTTAGGGGTGAAAATCCCTGAAAAAGTGGAAAAAATGTGAATATCTAAGCCCTCCCTGAACCATATTTAACACACTTGCTACCTCTCTTCTTCCATCCCTCCCTCATAGGTTCAGACTCACCTAGCAGGTGGATGCCGGAAGGGAAGAAGGGGACGGAAGGTTGGTTCTCAGCTGAGGATGATTCTTCCCAGAAAGGCGACCTTTTTTTTCCTGCCTGTCCTGTCCTACTCTATGAAGACCTGGGATGACAATGGAAGGGAAGCACTAGCCCCACAGGCCAGTGCCTCCTTCAACTGAACCTGCAGCTTGCTGCTGCACGTGCCTGCTCCTATGTAGGGTCTGCCTTCACTCAAATAGCCCCTTTTTTTTTGTTCTTTCTTGGCTGGAACTGGGACTGAAAGGGCTGGATTGTGCTCCCTTGCCCATCCTCACTTGCTTCTTCCACCTGCCCTCACTGCCCTTGCCCGCTAACTAGGCCTCAGAGGCTGTCACCACTCCAGTGGGGCCTCTTCTTTGCAGGGACACACCCAACTTTGGCCACTGCTGTTGCTGCTGCATCCTGGCTCAGAACTGTGCCTCTCCATCCTCCTCCACTGCCATCTCTCCTACTCCCTTCTGCACACAAGGACTGGCTCCAGGTAGAGGCAATCCTGTGAAGGTGGCAGCAGAGGACCAGGGTTCCACAATCGCCTCCTCGTACCATAGCCATTCCGCACCAGGGCTGCCACAGCTCCTGCAGAGGGAACAGAGCCTGTTCCCTGGAGCCACCACTTCAGCCTCACATGCCCCAACCAGTGGCATTGTTGGCATTGTCCTGGGCAAAAGAGAGAAACACCCAGCAGAAGCCAGAAGAGGAGAAGGAGGAGCAGGCCCCCACATACCACTGCTGCCGCCTCAGCTGCCCCTCCAGCCTGGTCTGCCCTTGCCTGCCACATCCACCTGCCACCTCCACTGCTGCCCTATGCCATTTTCAGTAGGGACTTACAAGACTCACTGTGCGTTCTCAGTCTCTCACCGTCTTGCAAGGTTTGCAGCCCCTATTAAAAATGGCAGCAGCAGAGGTGGCAGCAAATAATACAAGAATAATCAAATTTGCAGAAGTCGAACTTGCAAATGTTGAGTACTGGCTGCATGTTAGCATGATGACTGCACAAAAATGTTGGACAGAATGGCAGGTGGATGGAGGGAAACCACACCACATCCTAGCCATGCCTCATGTGGGAGAAAAGAGACTGGGGATACTGCTAAACTCCGCTACAACCAGCAAGAAAATAGAGCCAAAAAGCAGGCATATTTTTGGTACAGTTGAATGCAAGAGTGGAAAAAAACATTAGAAGGTATGAAGTCCTGAAACAGAAAATCACAACATTTCATAGAACTATTGAGCAGTCGGAGAGAGGGAGAGAGAGATGGACACATCTTTACATTGTTGCACACATGGAGACACATTCACACAATTGTGCAGATGACATGTAATGCTTTTTTTCCCATTTCACATGTTGCTGAATATCATTCTGATGATAGGCTGCAGAATATTTTTTGTGCGTGTGGGTGGGTTGGCATTTCTGTTACTTTATAGCACTATCCTGGGGTTTTATTTTAATATAATTTTTATTAAGTTTCCACATAAAATATACATGATCATGCACATACCCATAAGCATGCACATAACTTCACCAACAACCACCACCACCACCAATGACACTATCCTGGGGTTTCGTTTTAATTTCTTTTATTACAAAGTCCACCTCAATTTGAGGGGAATCAAAAATAAATCAATCAAGCAAACAAATCACTTTCTGTGTACAAACTTTTATACACTTCTAAATGAGCTCTTTCAAGCCTATTGTATTTGGTGTCTTCAACATATTTACTAGGAAAATGATTCTATTGAACTTGGTGTGTAAATAGCATAGGAATGAAGCAATTAGCCTGAGTAAAACAAGACCTTCCTTACCTCACTCTGATACTGTATGCTTGTAGTTATTCTATTGATTGTCTGCTGTATTGTTTGATGTGAATATCTCAGTGTTGTGCTTGACAAAGATTAGTGTCCTAAGTGCAAATGTAGACAAAACATTAAGCTACCATATTTTAAAAAACCGGGGGCGGGGGAAGGATTTGGTGGGCATTTTAGGTATATTTATGATCATTTTTTTCTTCTTTTGGGCCTGATTGTCTCTGTTTATTTGTGACTGCCACTAATTTGCTCATTTGCTTGCTGGAAAATAGCTAATTAAAACCCACTTCAGCTAACAAGCTGGCTGGGACCATGCAAATGTCAATCTCTGCTTTCTGCTACTTCCGTTTATACTTTACGTTATCAGTGTTGTTTTTTCTCCACCGATAGTAATAAATGCAAGGAGAGATTTAGAGCCCTCTTCACAGGTGTGCACTTGCACATCCGTGTATCATCCCCAGAAAAGTGCTGCTGTTTTACTGCACTCCAGTATTTTGAGTGTTATTACCCCTGACAGTTAATGGTTTCAGGCTGCATTGCTTGTTAGCACTAGATTCTGAACAGCTTCATCTATCTTTTTGTTTTTACAGTGACTGGTCACATTAAGTATATGTGTCTGAGCTATTAGCCCCGTCTGTTCGTTGCATGCATTTCATTTGCTGTGGGATCTTCTCCACTTTCCTTTGCTAAAATTAGCATGTATTGTCATCTGTATACTTCAACACATAGACTTTTGTTATAATTATGCTGTCATCACTGCGCTTCCACACACTTGCTAATTTATTGTAGCTAAATTAGACCTAATATTAGCAATTTTGCAGCTGTTCCCAGAGACCCGTGCGCAGCAGTACATTTGTACGTTATTGGGTAATTGGATTTCAAGGCCAATTAATGGATAACCACACTGTGACAGAGAAAGAGGGTAGCGGAGACATTTCTGGGGGCTTGAGGCAGATGAGGTCACTTCCCAAAGTATGGCGTCCCATGATGACCATTTTGCAAAAAAGCAAGTCAGAGTGCAAGACTAACAGATCAGACACTGCTTGTGTAGAGAGCTTAAATTGCCATTTCCCTTAATCTGTCATCATGCTTTAGCCAGTGGCATAAACCAGACATACATCTAGGAACTGAAAGAGGAGTTTGGGAAAGTGGTTCACACAATTAGACCTCTGCAGTAGTTGTTCATGACATCAGTAGGGCATTCCAAATACTGGATTATTCTGTGTGTAAACAGACATAGAGGAAGCGGACAGGGTTTTCCCGTGAGCATCCTAATATATTCTTCTGGCTGCCAATTTTATATACATTTACCTAGGAGAAAGACTGGTTAAATTTAATGAAGCTTACTTCTGAGCAGGCACACATAGAATGTCGCTGTCTTCTGCTTTACCA
The DNA here is from genome assembly GCA_948472985.1 of Iguana delicatissima. Lineage (NCBI taxonomy): Eukaryota > Metazoa > Chordata > Lepidosauria > Squamata > Iguanidae > Iguana > Iguana delicatissima. The sequence continues at coordinate 414,796 of CAOKZL010001113.1, read as the reverse complement.
CCTGAAGGGAAGAATAATTTAGGGCAGTGGTTCTCAACCTGTGGGTCCCCAGATGTTCGTGGACTTCAGCTCCCAGAAGCCCTGAGCATTGACCATAGTGGCTGGGGCTTCTGGGAGCTGAAGTCCACGAACATCTGGGGACCCACAGGTTGAGAACCACTGATTTAGGGCCTTTCTGCCCTACACTGTTATAGTGCTGCTATTCCACTTTCAACATCCTGTGGAATTCTGGTGTTTGTAGTTTCCTGAGGCCAAAGAACTCTCTGGCTGAGAATTATAAATGTCCCTCCCTAAACCGCAAACCCCAGGATTCCATAGGATGTTGAAAGTGGAATAATAGCACTATAACAGTGTAGGGCAGAAAGGCCCTTAGTTCTGTTTTGTTTTTTTAAGTGTTTCAAGGAAGAGCGACAGAAGTAAAGTTCAGGTTGCCTGACCTCATTTACCTTGAATTGTTAGAATAGCAATATGTTAATATAAACTACATTAAAATTAGTGTAAAACAAAAAATTATGGCAGCCTTTAATTGGGTCCCTTGTCTCAGATATCAAATCTAGGGTGCCAATTGATGTGAATGTTAACTGTGCACAACCATGCATGTGTACAGTGTACTATTAACCATGTCACATTCATTGTTAAGGAAATGATGACTTGAAGACCCTTGAGTGGAGAAAGAAAAAATTAAAAACCCTGCATGGACACTATAAAGTAAAGGTAGAATTAATTATTATTCAACAGTAGCAGCTGTAACATCATCCTGATCAAAGAGAGAAAAGATATCATGAATGTCAAAATGAGATATTCTATAAACCAAAGCTGAACATCTGAAAAACTCTTTTGAGTCTGAGAGAACCAAAGTGCAGCACATTTAACTGCTCTTGCTTTAAACTGGAGGGAGTACATGCTTAATACTCCTCCTGGGGAGGCAAGCCAAAGAGATGTTAGAAAAACAATTTGGCACAAGGACCTAAAAATGAAATGGTGTTCTTCGAGTGGTGCAAGTGCACAGACACCAAATGTGCCAAAACCACACAACCTCCATGCATGCCTGAATCCACATGGAACAAACATGGATTTTATTTTACCTGCTGTGCTGCCTGTCAGTGCCATCAGCATTCTTAAGACAAACAGAAGATGAATACTTTTACTGCCTATTCAATAGTTAGTGTAATATGAATATATGAAGTATTTAATAACAATTTTAAATTTTACTTAGATCACCAGTGTTGTTACATGGTGTTCATTTTAAATAAATCCTACTTAAATGCCTAGGCTGGTGTACTTAATTAGAACTGATCTTTCATGTTAGCATCAGGAAGTGCATAATAGAAACTAAGATTAATTGTAATGTATCAGTTCATTTAAAGACTGCTAATATGCAAAAATGACAGTACCAATCTAAAATTATAATTTCAGAATCAATATAATTTTTATAACCTTGTCAAATGTGGAAAAAGTCATCTAAATTTATGCTTGGAAGGCTGCAAATCCTTTCCAGCCATCATAATCAAGCCAAACATTTGACAATGTTAATTTCAATTCTCTTTGCAGAAATGGAGATACAAAGCTGATAGCACAAGAGAGATGTTTTTATGATTTTTCTCCTTATGCAGCTAGGGACATGAACCAAAAAACTATTGTAACAATGGGTGGTTCTGGATGAGACTCTCGTACAATTTCCCAACTTCTTTCACAGAATTTTATCAGGGATTTAGATGTTGCCACCTTTGATTTGTAATTTTTTGTCATAGAAAATCAATTTAGGAAGTTAAGACAGAATAGCTATAAAATGTCTCATGGATGGTAGTACTGCAAGCTGTTTGTCAGTATGGTACATTTTGCTATAACACAATAGTTGTGTTCCTTTGAAAATTTGTGTTGTAGAAAATCACACTCCAAAAGTAACAGGACTTATGGGAAAAATAGAGTTAGGTGCAGATCTCAAAAAACATTACTGGTAGCTAAGATATTTATTTAATTTGCCATAAATGTTAATGAATAAATTTTTATTATAAGCATAAATGGTGACTCTTACCTTTGAAAAATAGGATAAATATTTATGGCAGGAGTGGGCTAAGCATGGCTCCCAAGCTTCTGGAGTCTGCCCTGAGAAGTGGAGATATATGTTACCAATCATTACCAAAAGGGATGCATCTTACCCCATCATCTTACCAAAAAATTGATACATCTTACCAATCAAATGCCCATCACCTGAGTACAACTGTTCCTCAAATTCTGATTTAGTCAATGCAAAATCATACAATTTTTGTCCATTTTAAACCTTTCTACTATTTGTCAATAAGAGAATCATTGAAAACTACAGTTGGCCTTTCACGTTGGCAAGGGTTAGGGACGCAGGACCACAGAGAAAGTAAAAAAATCGTGAATACTGAACCTGGAAAATGAAGCTGATTTCACAAGCTGCCACTGACTGCAGCAGTAGCTAATCAAGCTCCTCATCCCAATTCTCCTCCCTGCCTCCTCCCCCTCATTTCTTGTCTTCCAAAAAGACACCCAGCTCAACTTCACTTCCTGCACACCTCAGAAAATAAACATGTCTCCGTGATTCTCAGAAGAGGAAAACATAGATCCGTATGAAAGATGCCTGCAACAGCAATTGTGACCCAACTCTTTTCAGTTCTTCTGCTGCCCAGTCCCTCCGTTTCTCTCTGCTCCTTGGAAAAGCCATGAAGCACACTTCACTCCACAACTCTGCTTCTCCCAGATCTTCCGGGAAAGCAATCTCAGACCCGCATGAAAAGTTTCCCTAAGAGCCATTGTGATTCAAACCCCTTCTTGAAGTTTCCCCTCTCCAATTCCTTCCCTTCCTGCAAAACAGCAACCAGATTGTCACAGGAGACAAATGCAGATTGGTACTAAAGACACTGGGAGCAGCCACTGTGATCCAGTACTTTTCTCTTTTTCTGCTGCCACTCTCCCCTTCTTGGAAAAAGCCATGAAGCCCACTTCACTTCACAACTCTGCTTGTCCCAATCTTATCAGTACTCCCTGCCAGCAGTCCATCACTCCCTGTTGACAGGGGGACTCTGAGTGGGTAGTAAATTGGATAAGTCCTTCCCTGTCATTCCAGTGGTTCTGGCAGTTAATCCGTTGGTGGGCTCATAGGTCAACAAGTAGATTGGTCAATACTTGGATCTAGACCCATGCAGATACCAACCACATTAGCAGCTGTAACTAATAAAAGTTGTGACCTTTTTCCTTCCATTGCGTCTGCATGTTTTTCTGGCTGCTCTCACTCCTGAAGGTGTGACTGATACTGAGATTTGCTAAAGAAGCAGGACTGTACAGAATCTAGTCCATAGGAGGACTCAGTCTGTAAAGTACTGGAGATGGTGCAAGGGGGAAATACAATTGCACCGGTTCAATATTGATTAAAATTTTTTAAAAATATACCTACTGCATAATAAGAAACCCTTGCCTGTACTTAGGAATATCCCATGTGTTTTTCTTAAACAAAGTTTGCTACAGTCTGATATATGAACATTAGATGTTACTTAGAATTTATTTTCATTTTATTTTTTTTAAAAAACCCTAAGCTTTAAACATTGATTCATCGTCTATAGATTCATCATTAAGGCTTTTTAGTTGTGTGATTCTGTGGCTAAAGGTCTATAGCTATACAGTTGTGCTCTCTAAAGTGCTATGGCATAAGGGCTGTAAAACGTCAATTATTTTATTCTCACATGATAATTCCAAAACTTTTCTTTCCTCTATGTGAAATTAGGATAATTTTCTCAAATGCTTAATGATTTTTCATATTTCAAGAAATGAGGTGGGGAGAATAGAATATTTTTACGCAGAAAACTTTATTTTGTACGAAAAGATAAACCAAAGGTTTTGGTACATTTTTTGCAAAAAGACTACAGATGTCAATCTCCCCAGCCTCATAGCAATTGACCATTTTCTCAATAAAGTGTCTCAATATATTGAGTCATTATTTCTCACCAAGGAGTAGATAATAATAATAATAATAACAGCAACAACAACAACAACAACTTCTATCCCGCCTCTCCCCATGGATTGAGGCAGCGAACAACAACAATACATTAATTACATTAAAAAACATACCCAATCCTCCCCACCCACCAACCCACCTAAAACCAACCCCTAAAACAATTAACAATTAACAACAATCAACTGACTATTAAAAGAATAGCAAGACAGTTGGTGGGAGGCGGTGGAAGTACTAGTCTGAGAAGGCCTGTCGGAAGAGAGTCAAGACTGGTAATATGCCGGGTCTCCTCTGGCAGGACATTCCATAACTTGGGAGCGATAGAAGAGAAGGTCCTCTGGGTAACCGCAGCCAACCTAGTTCTGACTCGCTGCAGTAAATTCCTCCCAGACGACCTTAGTGTGCGGGGTGGATTATATGGGAGAAGGCGATCCCGCAGGTAGGCTGGCCCCAAGCCATAAAGGGCTTTAAAGGTAATAACCAACACCTTGTACTGTGCCCGGAAACTAACAGGCGGCCAATGTAAAGACTTCAGAATTGGTGTTATGTGGTCAGTTTTAGGTCTACCAATGGCCATCCTGGCTGCCATATTCTGAACTAATTGAAGTTTCCGGACTAAGCAGATGGGTACCCTATGTAGAGCGCATTGCAGAAGTCAAGCCGTGAAGTTACCAGTGCATGCACCACTGTTTTTAGGTGTTCCAGCTCCAGGAAGGGGCGCATCAGCCGAAGCTGATAACAGGCACTCCTGGCCGCCGCATCTATTTGAGCTGTCATCTGAAGTGGCGAGTCCAGGAACACCCCCAAGCTGTGGACACAGTCTTTCAGGGGAAGTGTGACCCTGTCTAGAACTGGTTGACAAACTTCCATACCTGGGCTAGGGGTCTTAACAGCGAGTACCTCTGTCTTATCTGGATTCAGCTTCAGCCTGTTTTTCCTCATCCAGTCCATTACTGCTTCAAGACATTCGTTCAGAGGCAAGATGCCACCCTTAGTTGATGCTATTATCCGAGGCATGGAGAGATATATCTGGGTGTCATCAGCATAGTGATAGCACCTTGCTCCATGCCTCCTGATGATCTCTCCCAGTGGTTTCATGTAGATGTTAAATAGCATTGGGGACAGGACAGCACCCTGAGGGACGCCAGATTTAAGCTCCTTTTTCAAGGAGCAGCTGTCCCCAAGCATCACCATCTGGTATCTACCTGAGAGATAGGACCGGAACCACTTAAGTGTAGTGCCCCCGATCCCCAGCCCTCTCAGGCGTTCCAGAAGGATACCATGGTCTATGGTATCGAAAGCCACTGAGAGGTTCAAGAGTACCAGCAGGGTCACACTTCCCCTGTCGATACCTAGGCGAAGATCATCCACTAAGGCGACCATGGCAGTCTCAACTCCATATCCTGCCCTGAAGCCAGTTTGAAATGGGTCTAGATAATCTGTTTCATCCAAGACAGCTTGGAGCTGAAGACCAACAGCCCTCTCGATCACCTTGCTTAACAATGGGAGATGGGAGACTGGTCTATAATTATTCATATCCAGGGGATTTAGGGAGGGCTTTTTTAGATGCAGACGTATAATCACTTCTTTTAAACAAGCTGGAAAATTGCCCTCCCTGAGGGATGCATTAATAATGTATCTTAAATGGGTCTTAATTGCAACTCCTCCCTGGACGACCAGCCATGAAGGGCAGGGATCAAGAGGGCAAGTTGTCTTTCTTATATTTCCAAGGAGCTTGTCTACATCCTCGGTACTCACTGACTGAAACTGATCCAGTATAATGCTATTCACGGAGTCACCGGACACTTCATTTGTAACCTCTGCTATAACACTATTATTCAAAGATAACAACATTATTCAAAGATAATCTATGAATGTTCTTTTTTTACCTATGCAGCACTTCTGCATTGTGAATTCTAAAGATCTTGACAACCCATCTTCCTTTAAAAACAAAAGAGCCATAGAATCAGAGATATCTTTTATATGATGTAAGAGTCAAAGGGGCAGGTGATACAAAGCAAGCGTGAGAAAGCTGTATTTTAAAAGTCATGATTTTCTGTCTTGATTTTTTTCCTAAGTAAAACTGAATTTGAAGTATTTGGCCATCTCAGCTTTGGCTTAGCACTTGTCATGCTTATGAGATGAAGATTACTTTCATAGCACCTGAAGTTGCAAATTCGCTATATCACTCAGGTTCATGTTGTTACGTGCTCTTCACTCCCACAAACAGCATCACTTTTGTTTAGTTTCCATTAGAAGGAAAGTTCACTTTTCTGTATTATTTGGGCTTTACTTTGTTTGCAGTGTCACCCAGCGTAGTATTTCCAAAAGCAGCAATTCTACTATTCTGGGGATTGCCCAAAAAACCTAAGAAGTTTGGGTTGTTATTGTTGTTTTTGGAACTATAATTTCCAGAATCTGGCAGCACTAGCCATGTTGGCTAGGGATTCTGGACACTGCAGTCAAAAACAAAACAAACAAACAAAAACACACAAACAAACAAAAATGTGTCTTTAAGCTCTGCACTGCTCTCATATTACTTCTCTAAAGAGACATCCCAGGTGCATTAAGATCTGAATATTCCTTCTCACCTTTTCTGTCTCTTGCTATGTCTTCCTGACATGCATTTAAACTTCACTTTCCTTTGTTCCTTTATATGCACATATTTACGCAAGAATGCCAGCCCACAGTCACACAGATCAAATTTTCTTTGCCTGTGGGGAGTGATTGGTATATCACTCTACCCCCCTGGTAGCTTGGCTATTGATGAGTAAGGTGCTCTATGACTGCAACTTTCACTTACAAATCCAACAAAACTTTATGGTACTGTCAAGAGATGAGGCCCACCTCACAAAGTGAATCCCAAAACCTGTACCTTGATTTTTCTTCCTTGTGCAAGTTTCAAGCATGAGATCATAGGTATACTGTGTACACATTTGAGCATTATGATTCCATTTTGACTATCATAGCTGAATCCTGTGGAGTCCTGAGGTTTATAGTTTGGCAAAGCACTAGAGCTCTCTGGCTGGTGGTTCCAAATTCCCTTCCCAGGATAGTCTCATGGCAGTTAAAGTAGAATCATAGCACTATAACTGTGTCATGTGACAACTCCCCCAATGTATGGTCACCCAGGAATCCACAAGCCTGGATCAGCAGGCCCAGGGAACAGTTAATATAGGGCCTTACTGGTCTTCTCAGGAGGCTCAGATTCATCTTTTCTCAGCCCTCTGGAGAGGTTCTAAAGCACCCCCAGCCTCTTCCAAATCCTGTGCTCATGCCACAACTTTTCTGGGGTTGTCACCTAAGAAATGTTTGGCTTACCTCCCTGTATTGCCAGCTGATCTGCCTGAGGAGGGTGAATCCTGGGCAGCTGGTGGATTCCGTGTGACAACTGTGGTGAATCTTATCTATGTTTTACACCAGACTTGGAAGGAACTGTCCAAGGTGCTTAATCCTGTCCCCTAAATAGGTTCAATGGTTTGGAATGTTCTTTTATGGTATAAAACCCAAATTGGATTCTGCTGGCTACTCCAATCCTGGAATTTGCATCTCACTCTCTCCCATTCCAACCTCAACCCTGTTTCTTCCAGTGCTGTAGGGAGAAGTGTTCTTCCCTGGTATCTCTTCTGAATCACAGGGAAATATCTTCTCCCTCCTGATGTATCTTCTGAGTCATGGGAGACAGCTTTCTTCTGGTGCTAGCTTTTTCTCTCCCAAGCTGGATTCCTTTAAATGGCCCACCTACAGTGAGTTTGGTGCCTCCTTTGCCTTCACGGTGACTCTTCCTGAATGCCAGATGACCATGGAGATGCACAGCTTATAATGGCAATGACATACCAGCATGTTGGTATTTTCAACCATCCATGCTGCATCTCCGAATCAGAGAGGAAACAGATGACCCATGGAGAAGTTCCCAAAGCAGCTCCTTTCCTTTCACATGGACTTAAATTGGAGTTGACCTGGACTTGTTCTGCTATGAGCACTCCTCATAGGCCTTGTTTAATTCTTTTCTTTCCAAATCCAGATTCCTTTGCAGCAATGAGAAAACAGTCCAGTAGTAATACATTTCTGATGTGGTCATGACTGGTGAACAAATTGCCCACTAGGTTCAGACTTTAGAACAGCATTCGCTACCGTTGTCCTTTCTATATAAAGACTGAAGTCTCTTTTCTCATTCTCTTATACACTCCCTTTTACTGATACTTCAGAGTTAGTTGTACTCTTGATGAATAATGCTGAGCTTCTAAAAGTCCCATTTTTTGGACATAGGAGGTTATGACCTGTTGGCCCAAGTGAGTATGAATGTTCCCTTTACAATTTCATATGTATTTTTATAGATGGGTGTGCATTTAAAAAACATGGTAGAAAACATGGCAATGGTAAGAACTGGTGAAGTTGATATTACTTTATTGGTATGTCAACACCTCATATTTCTCCATAAGTTTTTAATGAGAGAGAGTGAGAGAACATAGGTATGAAACCTCCAAAGAGCATTTCTGAGTGCTTTGTATTTCTTGGATATTTAATGTATTATAATATGATTTGACACAAAGAAGTCAGGGAATAAGAGAGAAATGCAGGAAAACTAATTATCTGAGGCGGAGGAAAAGGAATTGCACTTTAAAATATGGGGCAGGAGAGCAAAAGACTTGTCGGTGAGTGAAGACAAAAAGTAAAAGAATATTTTAAAAAGGTTTTATTCCCTTCTTGGTGCTGTCTTTTTTATTTTTTAAACATCCTTGAGACTTATCAGAGAAGAAACAGACAAAACCTTTAGATTCAGAGCCTTGAGCAACACTGAGTGACTTGAAAAGACTTAAGCAAAACATGAAGAGTGGGGCTGGTGGAGGGAGATGTTGCAGTTAGAAAAAAAACGTTAATGGACCTGCTGTGAGTGCTGAGTCCACAGAGGCAGCCCTGAAGTATCAATCAAATAGTAGGAAGAAAAGCAAACTTCCTCCCTTAGTTACTGCAGCTGCTCACTATCTGAGTGTCAGGCCCCAAACTTGCCAGAAATGGGAAGAAGGAAAAGACCAAAGGTACAAACTTGCCACTTCTATTTTAATTAAATCAGAGCCAAGTAAAACTCAAGTGTTCACAGGATTTATTACAACTCCTGAAAATGAGGAAAACAACAACAACATCCAAATCTCGAGTTATGGATTTAAACACATTCTTGAACTTACTGGTGGGCCAACCAACCCCCCCCCCGTCTTTGGTGTTCCTGATATGCACTGTTGGCTCTGCTTCCACCCCATGCTTCTACCCCATCAGCACTCACCCACTTCCTCACTATAAGAGTGAGATGCAGCCAGGGAGGATCTGTGGAGATAGCAGCAACCAGACAAAGTAGCCAATGGTGCTTTCTGCAGAGTTGGCCAGGCACTGCAGATTGAGTACCTGAAGTGACTACCTTTGCTTCCACAGCACAGGCAATTTGTCAGGGTGTCCCATCCTCAAAGCCTAGTTTTGAGGGCCTCTCAAAGCAAGGAATTTGAGGCCTGGTTGACTCTAGAAATAAGGCTTGATGAAAGGGCAACACAGGGTCTCTGGTTGGAGTTGGGGGTATTATAAAATTCACTGCCTCTGGCTTCACTGCCGAGATGGGAACGTCACTCTGCTGATGTGGGGAGGACTAATGTTATTTCAGACTTCATTGAGCAGGATCAACTTGACTGGTAGGCTTAGAGAACAGATGCCTTCTAATACTAATGGCTGGTGCTGGGCCACTGAGGAGAAAGTCTCATGGCACATGAGCTGAAAAGTACTGAGGTGACTGACACAGACATCAACAAACTGGGATTAGTATGTGAAAAACTTACCTCATTGGGAAGAAACTAGTTACTTGGACCAGTGTGGTGAATGATGCTGTGGGGGAGGGTAACGATTTGAATACCTCCATGGAAAGAGACCAGGGTGTGGCTGTGATTGGAGCTTGGCACCAGATCAAAACATGTGGTGGGGCAGAGCACAGGCTATTTAAGCCAGGCTGCCTTTCACTTCTTCTCTTGGACCTCCTGCCCTTGGTGCAATATGAGATTTATCTGGTCACTTTGGGACCTGATAGGAATTTCCTCCCCCTCCATTTTTGCCTGTCCATACTGTAGCTGATGGTATTGGGAAATTGGTTCAGGGTGGTGTCTTAAACAGATAGTGGAGGGAGAATAAGACACCCCCTTTTAGTGCAGAGTACAGCTCTGGAACTCCTTCTTTAGGGCCCTGCATCCCAAGGGGCTGGGAAAAGAGGCTACTCTTGAGATTTACCCAGGGTCTTACTTGTAGGGCCCTACATCTTGGTTGGGAGCTCCCTGGGTTACCTTTTAGTTACACCAGACAGAGGAGCAACGAAAGCAATTTGGATTGCTGTTGGGGCTAAGGTGTTTCACTCAAGGGAAAACTGAGGAGATAGTCATGTGATGACATCTGCCCAGCTGGACTCACATCAGGTTCCTCCCCCCATTGCTCCAGTATAGGCCAACACAATTTTAGAGAGAGAGAGAGAGAGAGATGTTACCACCGTGTTCTGGCCTGGCCTTTGGTAAACCAAAGATATCATTTTGATATCATAATTCAGCCCTGCTCTGCCACCAGCCGGGTGTTTGTGAGGCCCACTGAACAAGCGCGAAGCTAGGCATGGCTACTACTTGCTGCTCTCACCAAACCAAACCAGATATTGCCAGATCTGCTTTAGGGGACCTCCCAAAACAAACATCTTCATTACAAATGCATGTTACCACAAAGAGATCCTCTGCCCTGAGAGGACACCCTGGTGAGCTAGGTACTTAAATGCCGAGCTAGCCGCATCTACATACTGGCTATACCATTGTCAATTCGGACTTTAACTCAATCATGCAAATTCTGACCTTTCGGAGGCTTTGTCTCCAACCCAAAACTTATTTTTTTCACTCGAGACCAGACTAGCCTGCAGTTGTTCTTTCCTCTATAAAAATCCCCCGCTCTGAGAGCTCTTCGGAACTCTCGCCGGATCGCTCTGGACTTCTACTCTGCCTTGCTGCCACTCGGTTCAGCAGATTCCCCTCGGCCGCCACACCGGGTTTCCTCTTCTACAATTGGCTTCCCCAGGACTGCACGACAGGTGGCGTATCATCCATTCCCCTTGAAATTCTATTTCATTTTCTAGTTAGCAGTGTGTTTGTGCTTTTCTTTAATAACTATTTAATAAATCTTAATTGCTGTTTTAAACCATTTGCCTCTTCACTGACCTGACGCTGTAGACATAGGGTAAAAGATCCTGCTGCGTTGCCCTGCCTCTCATTAGCCAAGAGAGTGCTCCAGCTAATTTCCCCATATTTGCTTAGGTTTTGTTTGTTGTTTGGGCGCCCTCCTGGGACCCCCCCAATCCATAGAGTAACAAATAAATAAATAAAGTAAGTAAATAAATAAATAAATAAATAAATTTGCCCCAATCTCTTTGTCTGATTTCATTATTCCATGGTTGACCATGAAATGTTTTCTCAAATTAGGCAACTAGATAAGAGTTTCACACATGTTCTGGACTAACTGCAGCAGCTGCAAAGAGCCCACTTTCTGGCAGTATCCACCAGGCAGCAAATGGTTTTGAGTTGCTAATTTTCCAAATTACCTTGAAGTGGTGCTGTGTTTCAGACTCTGCAGAAATTTTAGAATGCTACACGAGATTGTCCTCCACTACTGCTAGACATGTCTGCAGCTAGCAGGAGTCCACCTGAGACTGAAACCCTTCACTTGCTTTCTTTCTTACGACGGAAAAAAGATCTGTTTTTCAATGCAGGGAAATAAAATTTGGATCCAGTTTCAATAATTCTAATAATTATCTTGCAGCCACAAGGGACTTGCTCCTACATAGCCCTAGGTGGCCCCTCTTTCAGATATATACTCTCAACTTACCAACAGTAGGTTCATTACCACCATCTGCAATGTGTTTATAATCAATCTACAGTGTGCTTATAATCAGAGGCACGTTGAAGACATGGTTCAGAGTAGGAGGCAGGCAAAGGTGGCCTCTGCTGCCACAAGACCACTCACCATCCTGTGTGCATAACTTTTGAAAGAAGATAAAGAAGGGTTAGAATGTCTTCATTAAATTTGTCCTACTTCATAATTACCACAAGGCTCCCTATTTCAGGATCACTGCCCAATGATATATCTACTTTGTTACCGACTTTGTTACCACAGTCATTCCTCTAAGAAATTCTTGAAACTAGATCTATCTCCTTATCTATCTATCATCTATCTAAATACATGTATTTTCAAATTAAATTTTATAGAATTTTTTCAACGTGTTTGCAATACTAACAAATAATAATTACTATCAACTGTCCTTAACAACTTGGGTTGTGATATTGTCTGGTTGGCTGGACTTTACCCAAATTCTAAACTGGAACTTCACCCAAATTCTAAACTGGAATTTTTTCAACGTGTTTGCAATACTAACAAATAATAATTACTATCAACTGACCTTAACAACTTGGGTTGTGATATTGTCTGGTTGGCTGGAATTTACCCAAATTCCACCTGGAGCATGTTTGGACCATTAGTTGGCCTAGATCACAAACTTTCATTTTTTGAAAAATAAGTCTCTCCCTGTTCTGGAATCTGAGATACAAAAGTGCAGCTCTCTCTTTTTTTCTTGGCAACAAGCTTCCTATTACCTTTCAGTGCTCACAGCTTCATAGAGATTTGAGTTGAAGAATGACTCTCTCCTAATTCCCTGAGTAAATGTTGCAATTTCAGGGAAAATCCTAGTCTGTTTGCAGAGAGATGAGATCTGTTTTTATAGTGACACATGCAAACAATACATTAAAAAGACTACAACTGAGCTGAATGAATAACAGAAAAATGGAACAGAACCAACTACTTAAGCAAAGCAGGTAAAATGACATAGTGAAATTATTAGTATTTAATACTAGTATCTGACTTGTTTTGGCAGTATTACTCTTCTTGAATAAGTTTCCAAAAAGTCCAGTTCCATTTTATTTTCTTGATCTTTATCTGGGGAGATGAGTTGGGTGCTCCCAGGAAGAAATGGAATAAGGTAAGAGGAGAGGATTCATAGGACTTTACTGAGGAAGACAGATGCTTGCTGGATCTTAGACTTTTGGAAAGTTATTTCAAACGATGAAGAGATGATAATCTCAGAAGCACTAATTCCATATTTAATTTTCTTAGATATATAATATAGCATTGTTTACTCAGATATATGTTCTACTAAGCTTAAATATTATACCTGTGCAAATATGCACAGGGTTTATATATTTGCATTTATTAGAAATCTGTACCATTCCCTACTGCAATGCAGGTAAACCAAATGACAGCTATGGGGTGGGATATGGGTTCTGTGAGAGGAATTTTTGTCAAGGTGAAGTGGAAATGAAAGACGTTAGGGTGATGTTAAGGTGGGGAAAGATGTGTGCCGCCTCAGATTGATACTTGCTTGGAAAGATTTTTTTTTTCTTATTCAGCCTTTCAATATTTCCATGGAGGTTGAGATGTTTGTTTGTTGCAGGAAAAATAACAGAAAGTCTTGGGATGCCTCAAAGACTGAGAAGTTTTATTTGGCGTAAGCATTAATGGATGGTGGCCTCCATAGCTCTTTTGATGCCTGAGCATCTTGAGGCTTTCTGCTTGCTGCCACCCTCTGCCACTTTTTTTAAAAGAAAGCATTGTTCTATTTTTACCAGTCCTATGCAGATGGAAGTGGTGAGAAAGTGGGTGGAAAGGAGATGGAGGAGGTGTAACAGAGCAGTAAGGAGAAGCTGCAGCAACTGCACAAGCAGGAAGAAGATGAAGCAGATGGTGGGCATGATGTTAGGAGAGCAGCAGTCACCACACCACTGGGGATGTGAGCAGGACATGGTGGCAAGCATCACAATAGGATCAACAGTAGATGAGTGAATTGGTGAGAAGTAGGGGTAAGGATGTGGAAAGAGAAAGGGTAAGAGAAGTGAGCAAAAAACAGTGATGGTAACAGTTGGCAGTAGCAGCAAGGAGCAGGAGGAGCTGTGCCATATGGCTGAAGAGTTGGGTGCAAAATGAACAGATATGACATGGTAGGCCAGAGGGCAAGAGAAGGTAGTGCGTAGGGCAGCTAGGAGGAGGAGGAGGCATTGCATGAGTGAGCAGAGGATGTAGGGCCAGGGAATAGAGTGGGATGTAAACAAAACAGCAAGGTGGGGTGGGTGGGTTGGAAAGGAAGTAGCTAGGGCTGCAATCCTTTACATACTTACCTGGAGTAAATGCCCTTGGATGGGACTTCCAAGTAAATGTGCATGAGATTGGGCTGCAGGTCACACCAGCTGTCTCCAGTGTTCAGGCAATGGGTGCTGATGTCTCTGTAGTCAGAAGAGAAGGCCTGGAGAAATTATACGTTTTGGAGAAGTACAGTCAGCCCTCCACATTTGCGGGTTTCACTTTTGTGGATTTGATTATTCACAGATTATTTCCTGTCACCTCTGCTGCCTCCCTATACCATTTTTAATAGGGACTGCAAGCCTCATGAGACTGAGAAACTGTGAAAGCAGCCCTTAAGTCCCTATTAAAAATGATGTGGAGTGGCAATGGAGGTTGCGGTAAGCCCCACCAGCCACCCACTTCTGCCTTGCGAAGGACCCCTGATGCCTCAAAGGGATCCACAGTGGATTGAATATAGTAATCTTACTTTTTTGGTGGTTTAATATGGTTTGGGAGGGCCTAGAATTATTCACGGTTTTTTCACTTTCACGGGGTTCCTGTTCCCCTAACCCTAGTGAATGTGGAGGGATGACTGTACATATATGATTGTTAGCAATGAGTCTTAAGGGGGAGAAAACCTAATAAGGACTGAGGATGATCAGTGGCCACAGATTATTGACTGACTTGTACAGGAGGGAAAAAAACCCAGAACACTGAGGAGTGAAATGGAGTCCTGTGGAATAGATTGGCTGCCTAGGCTGACTGGAACAGGAATGCTCCAGATGGCAAAATTTTGTTTCAAAACCGCAAGTCCAACTGAATCCAGTTATTCACAAGCCTTTAACAATGGCTGAGAAATACTGGTGCACTTCTGTTTAATCCTGCACTTGCCCCCCTGAATTGCTGATCCATCCTTCTAGCTGTAATCACCCCCATGAACTTTAGAAGCCATCTCTGGTGTCTTGGAAACTCTTTGGGGTAGGTTTTCAGTGCTACAGAGAGCTTCAGAAGGCAGGGGAAGGGGGGGGAAGTCCCAGTTCTGCCGGTGCTGGATTTCTGTGTCTCATTAATTTCAATGGGACAGAGACAACCTAACTTTCTTTGGATTGGCCTGCCTTGTGTCACTAGTGTGGAAGTATTCCAGAGTTCCAGTTGTTGAAGCCTGGGTGGTTTTCATTCCTTCAATCAACCCTACATCAAAGAACTTCTTTGATTATCATTCTCTCATCCTCCCTTATGCTTTCCCCCAAATAGAGAGGTTTTATCATTGCTCTCATCTCCTGGCATGTCAGCTGAATGAAAGGCTGCATATTTTCGCTAGCATTTAGCTGCTTCATTCTTAGGTTCCTTCAGAGGAACTCTCAGATGTACGCCATCTGGTTCTGGTGACTTGTTGCTCTTTAATTTGCGAATTTGTTGCATCACTTCCAATTCCGCCACCTCAATCACTGACACTCATCTTCACTACTAGACAAGGACAGATCAGAGGTAGCTTTCTCTCTTCCCTCCCCAATTAGGAAATATAAAACTGAACTAGCCATAATTTACAGGATTTGGGAAGCAGAGCCTACAGGCAGCTGTGCTATGTTGCAACCTAGTTCTTCTCCATGAAAGAAAACACTGAAATTCCACAGATATATATTACAAGGAAGATTAGAATTGTTCTGAGGCTTTAAGTGTGCTTGAAATGCAAAGTTTTGGTTGTTTAAAGAGAGGAGTCTACAATACCTATTACTAAACCATGGAATAGCATTTGGAATAATGTTCTGAACTGTGAAAAAGCAACTATTCCAAAGCCTAAACGTTTGCTTTTAATGTTATTTTATTAGTTTATTAAAGTATTTTTAAAATCTCCTCTCAGGTTGCTGCAACCCCCAAAGTGATGTACAACAGATAAAAAAAAATCTTCATGAGAAACAAACCCAAAATTTTTTTCCCCAAAAATAACCACACACAGTTAAAACGACACAAAAGGCCAACCCTCGTTTTTAAAATGAAACCAAATCAAATGAAGAATAAATAAAACAATGCAATCTTGGCTGCTTACCAGAAGCTCAAAAGGGATGGAGGCAGTTTGACTTTCCATGGGAGGGAGTGCCACAACTAAGATGCCATTACTGAGAAAGCCATGCCTTATATACTCACCAGTATGGGTGGTAATATAGGCAATAGTGCCTGTGTTAAGGATCTCAAATTCTTCTCTATATTATGCAGCAGAAAATTTGTTTTTCCACAGACTGCAGAAATTGCCAGGGTCTCTAGTAAGTATGCTTATATAATAACCCTGATTTCAAATTTGGTTCGCATTACTTTACTTTAAGTGTACATTCATACATGCTGTGTGTGAATTCCACCCCCCCACACACAAAGAGGAACACATTTAGGAATGAAAAATATGTCAGTTCTGTCTATCCAGACAGAGAGCTTTGAGTGCTTAACTCTTTATAGTCTGTGAATCTTTGGCCATTTCCACACTACCCTGTTATAGTGCTATTATTCCCCTTTCAACATTCTGTGGAATCCTTAGGGAGGAGCATTTAGAATTCTCAACCCGAAAGCTCTTTGGCCTCAGTAAACTACAAGCCCCAAAATTCCACAGGATATTGAAAGTGGAATAATAGCACTATAACAATGTAGTGCGGAAAGGCCCTTTTGTCTTTTCAGGCATTTTTATGATGCTAAATTGCTCCTTGTTTTTTTCCAGGGCTGAGAGTATGTGACACACCCAAGATCACCCAGTGGGTTTCCATGGCAGAGAATGAAACCCTGGTCTCCAGGGTTGTAGTCCAATTCTCAAACCACTACATTAAAATTTCTTAGAAATAATTATTGCAGTTTAGGATATATGTTTTCTAATTTACGGAAAACAACCACAGACTTGTGTGCCCACTTCAGGAATCAGAAGTTTGTAACCCTGACCCAAAGCTTGAGCAATCAGCAGCTATACATTTTAGCTCAGAACACCACAGCTTCTCTGATTTGTCTTTTTTTCAAACTGAGTTGATATCTCTTTCAAGTACTTTGGATATAACAGAGCCCTTCTGGATTCAGAGACTTAAAATTTTAACATCACCAACATCTTCTTAAAATGTTGGCAATACAGTGTTCTAAACTGCCACCTTGGATGTAGCTTACTTTTGTTTTCAGTAACTGAAGAAGGCCAAAACTAAAATGTTTTGCTAATTTATTATTACTATGCATATTTCTAAATCAGACCAACAAAACACAGAATAAAAAGATGAAGAATAAGGCCAAAATTACATGAGCATTAAAGATCAAAAGGCAGGCAATTGCCAAAATCCTCAAAGGTGGTAAAACTGTAACAGAACACATTATTGAAGATGTCAAAAAACCAATCCTTCACTGGGGCATCTTTTAGTAACTGAAGAGGTTGCATTTAAAGAGCAAGAAATAAACTCATTTAGTACAAGATCAGATGTAAGCCAAGTTTCTTGCATAAAAATTATAGCACAGTTTCTTATAAACTGCAAAAACACTGGGTACTGGACTTTATTTGACTAGCCAGTCTCTTTCCATGAAATACATTTTTAGATATTTTAGATATTTTTAGATATTGTTTTAGATATTGCAGCTGGCACTGACACCATCACTATCTTAGAATTTTCCATTCACATCACAAGTAACACTTATTTTTTTTCTCCCACAAAAGGGGGTGGGGATTGGCATGAATTTTTTTTCTCAAAAATTATCCTGAAGTGCACATGATCATTGAAAAATGTGCAAAACTTTTCACAACCTTGCCTAGTGGAAGAAAATTTTTGACATTGTTTGTTCTAATATGTGAGAATGAAATAAGTGAAGATATACATCCCTCATCCCTAACTAGATCACAATATATACATCCTCCATCAAGAGGTACAGTAATGGTGTTATATGCCAGCCATTACTTTGAAATATTTGATTTGATACTGTTATCATATTGTTGGCTTGCTGTTCAAAAACACTTCCTTCTAATAACTAATTAAAAGATCAACAGCATCCAACAGAAAGGCAAAGTGTATTTACAGAATGATTTCTTCAGGTATCAAAAGGATGCATTTCTGTGGACTTTTGTCTCTTCTTCTCTGACTCTTTTCTGTTGATCTACTAACATGATTGTGGCCTACTTTGTTGTAGCAATCTAAGCAAAACTCAAGAAACCTTCTGAAGAAAAAACAGCAGAGTCTTGTGTGTCACTTTAAAAACTAACAAATATATTGTAGCGTATGTTTTACAGTCTTTGGGGATTCATACCACTCTCCATAATTTCAAACCAAAGAAACATTTGACATTTGCTATAAGATGTCAACCTGTAGTGAAACATAAAAAGATACAAAGGAATCCTGTAGCACCTTTGAGACTGAGAAAGAAAAGTTTCTAGCACAAGTTTTCATAGATTTCATCTGTTTCATCAGATGCACCAAGTGAAGCCTCTATGGATAGATATTTATACCAATGGAATGGAGGATGAAATATGTATGGCAATAGAAATGCAAAACCTGTGAATATAGCGATAAAGTGACAAGTTCACTTTCCGTGATGGTCATAAGAAGTAGTTAGGAGACAGATTGGAGACAGGATCTGCATCAGCCAAGATAAGTAGGTAAACATATAAATAGTGGTCTCTGCATTGATATGGGCTCAGGATCAGAAATGTAGTAAAGTAGGCATCAATGGCTGGTATATAAACTAATGTTGTAATATGTATAGTGTGTCAGGAAACCATTCTCTCTGTTCAAGCATAGTCAAGGGATTGGAGTTTATGGATCTATCTCAGTTCAGCTGTTTTTCTTTCCAATCTCTCTTTGAAGTTTTTTGTTTGTTCAAGGACTGCTGTTCAGATATCTCAGATAGAATGTCCTGGAAGGTTGAAGTGTTCTGCACCTGGTTTTTTTCATGTTCCCATTTCTAATGTCTGATTTATGCTCATTTATCCTATTCTACACTGCAGGCAACTTTGGTGTAAGACAAGCCAGCCAGGAGAAATTTAAAAAGTCATTAGATTGTGTGACATAAACCCCTGAATTAGGTGAGGCATATAGACCATTTCTCAGTTCCACAGATCTTTGTTTTCTTCAGAAACTCCACTGCCTCAGTGGCCTCAGATACAGAAATGTTCTGGAGCAGTTAGTAAATATAATTGAAAAAAATATATCTTTGGGATATAAGCATGGATGGGTTCACTGAAGGCAACACAAGAGTAGTTTGTTCCAAAGTTTATGAGAGTTTCCTGACATTGTTTATCAACTTTAAGCCTGTCTGAAAGAAGGAATGAGTGAGGACATTGGACAAAATGAGGATTTGTGGTAAGGGACTACAGTAATTTGAAGCCAAACTTCCCTCCTTCATTGTGCCTGTATAGTGACAGACGTACACGTCTCTCCTGACAAAATGTGGCTGTCTCTAGTGACATTTATGTCACTGGAAAGGCCTATAACATGAACATTGTGATTTAATTTTATCTTAATGAAACAATATACATATAAAACTATCCATTAAATATAAAACAGTGAAGTAATTTGCAAATTTTCCTACGGCATAATAAATTAAGCATGGAGAGCACTAGGAATGCAATTTGCAGTCATTTATAATGCAGTATTTTATGTTAATAATTCAAAATCACATGCTATTTGGAGACACTTCTAATTAATGTATTTATGAAATAGTGAACTGTGACTGTTTTGGTTCCATTTAGCTAAACATTTCAACAGAATGTGCTTGTTGTTGATTTGTGTTTGCTTGATGGCACCAGCAAGCATCAAATGTACAACTGGGGAAAGTCGTGGGAGGTTGAGGGTTAGTACTTCTTTCTTATAAAATAGGCCCACTATTACACTACACTTATTGTGCGAAAAGTATATGGGGGTGGAGGAAAGTGAGAATCCCTTTGACAATTTGTTTGGAATATTATGAAGCAAGAAAGTTTTGGGAATGAATAATTAATTGGAAGAAAAGTTCAGAGACTTGTTAAAGGCTCTCTTAAATATTAAGTACTTTTTGCATGGCAAATCTATACACACTGACATTTCTCCAGAGAAGTCAATTGTACTGCATATAAATGGTGTATTTGGTTTATTTTTTTTTCTTTGATCCTGTTCAATACAAGTAGCAGGCTAAATATTTATCAAGTTCTTTCCTGATCCCATTTTTGAGCTATATTTTAATCCCTATAAGAAATTTGAAGCACAAAAGAACAGGTAAAGCTGGTATTTTGGCCTATCCTAATTTGGTTCATTGATAATTTGTATTCAGCTTCCATTCCATTTTATTCCCAGCTTCCATCACTCCAAACCAGATTAGTCAGTAATCGTAAAAGTTGTATTTCAGCTGCATCTGGAGGGGGCACAAATTGTGCCCACTCACACTTTCAGTTCAACAGAAGAAGTTTTTAAGTCAAATCATTCAGCTTCTGAATCCATTTGATTCTCATTCACCCTTTCAATTGAAGGCTTCAACAGTGAGGCCTACACACAACATGGAGACATTGAACAATGCAAAAGCATATATAAAACAGCCTATTTGCTTCAGGGATTCTTCTTTCGGAACCCCATACAAAGCCCAATATATGAAACCAATACAATGAGTTATGGCCATTGGGCCTTGTATTCCCTGGGATAGTTTGTGCTACTGTTGCGAAGTTTTAGGGAGACACCTTTTCTAGAGTTGGCATTTGAGCAATTATGAAAGATGGTTTGAATCTTGAATTTCTTTAGTCCCGTGTAGACTAGAGTGGAACACTCATAACTATGGTAGACACTGAATGTATAGAAATTAAGTAAATGTTGGCTTACTAAATTACCAGTGTTTCAATGAGTCTATTCCAGCTGGGACTAAGAATAGATTAGGAATGCCTGATAACAATTTGCAGTAGTTTGTGCAAAACTCAAACAGTATTGGCCTTAAACTAGAAAGGAGAACCTGATTCTTTCCAGTAGGTCAAGATCCTACATCACTTCAGTGTAGTGTAAATATCAGCTGTAGGAGTTCCGTTTTGTAACTCCTATACTGAATACCATTGTAGCGCAACATATATGGATCAATGGTCAATGTATAGGACTGACAATCAATGTGCAAAGGCAATGCATAGAGACAGCATGCATTCACATGCTATTCTTTATACTTTATTGTATATTGCATACGCAACAGTCCCATGTGTGCAATTACACTTAAGCCACCATGGATACAATCATTATACTCTGTCAAAAAAAAAAAAATCACTCTGCATGTGTACCAAAAATTATACCTGCATATGTCACTGACTGGATGCCTGCCGCAATGTGCTTCATCTTGTAAATGATAAAAAGACTTCTATCAATACAGGACATTGTCTGTGGGCATATGATGTAGCATCCTTGTTACAGCTAAACAGATCTGAGCCTTGATAAGTACCTGGAGATGCTAGGTAACAACTTCCACCATGGAAAAAATAGTGAGACAAGAATGTAAAGTAACAATAATCTGTTTATAAGCTAGAAACATGGACAGGCTAGAATATTAGGAATATTACTGAAATACACCTAAACATACCTGATTTTGTCAAGACTTTTTAAAATGAGTAGCTACTTCAACAAAATATAAATTCCCTGACCAACTCACTGGGAATGCCAATGTGGAGATTGTGGGTGTGGTTGAAGCAAGGAGAGGTATCATGTTTCAAGAGCTGGCGTTGCTTCTCTTTGAAGAAGCTCTTGTGATTTTCCCAAGCCCCAGCATAGGGAAAGAAGGCCAGCCAATGATAGGCAGGCTTGTTGGCTGGTGAAGGCCAGTGCTTGGGACCAAAGGAGGTTTCATTTAGGTCCACTCCTGGTCCATATAAACAACTTCCCCCACCATGCTGATTTCAGTTGTCTTCGATTTGACACAGTACTTCCCTCCCTCTCTCAGTTTTTGGGTTTTTTTATATATGATTGTTTCATTTGTGGTCTCTCACCACTAATACTGATTGTCACAACTTTGGGCAGTTTTGACATGGGAGGCCAGATCCAGTTTGAAAGTAGAGGCCTGTGCACCCATCATACCTGATATAGAGATCCCCTTAAAGGACCTTGGGAATATAGGCAATCAGGTCAGATCCATGGCTTTGCTTCACCTGCAGGTGATAGGAAAACCACACAGTGGATTCTACCCAAGTAGATTACTATGGTGAATGTGTTGCCATAGGCCAGAAGACAGGTTGACTGATACTTGGATCTGGACTCAGGGCCAAGCTGAGTCAGCTGTTGTGGTCTTAGCCATTCCAACAAAATGTGATCTCTGTCCCTTCTTGCTAAAGGCAAAGCCCATCTGTGCTGGTTCAGGTAGAACAAGAACTAAGAATTCTTAATAAGAATAAGGATAAAAGTTAACTACTTCATTATATCATGGGAAGTGACAGACCACTTATCTGAGGCTTCATGTGGTCTCTTATCCAGGCATTGAGATCCATGTATAAAAGAGGGGTGAGTTGGGCTACTTGTGTCCCCCTATCTGTTTTGGCAACCACCAGTGCTCCCCAATGTAGTTGTTCAGTAGTGGCGGGAAAGGTACAGTTTGCTTTTAAAACAAGGCAACTATGGGGTGAGTGCATTGCTTTCACGATGATTAGTGCTCCCAGAAACATATGTGGAGTGCTAATCATTTTGAAAACAAGGTGCGCATGGCCTATGTGACACTCCCCCCCCCATAAATAGTAAGCTTTTTGTGTAATCTGTAAAATCTCAGAACACTAATTTACTTCTTCAAGTTTTAAGTGTTTATTTCTTCTTATTATAAATTTCTTCAGTGTGTGATACTGGAGCAGGCAGGCTCTGATGATATTTTTGTGTGTGAAACAGTTGCATCTGAGACCCAATTTTAGATATATTTCAAATAGTGTGTTGATTACTTAGAATCTTGCTAATTTACTAGGGTGCCAAATTCAATATTGCCATATCTAGTGTTCCCCCCACAAAATCTATACGTTCAATAATATTAGTAACTGAAAATGTAGAAGAAGTATAGGAGAGGCATAATCTACGCAAAGCAGAAAAGATTCCTTTTGTGTGATTACAAACCAGGGCCTGACTGTGACATCTTGCTGCAAAAGACAGACCTTCCCCTATCCCACAGACGGAAGTTAACCAGGCTCACAGTCTGATCTGACTTCACACCAATTCATCTGCCTAATGGTAAGGCCAGCTCTGACTAAAAGTCCCAGTTGGAAGAGATGTCCTGGTAAGGTAAAATGTATTGATACATCCCAGGGTGAAAAATGAGTCAATGACTATTGTGTAGTGTCATAATGAACTAGCATGGATTGGTAGGAGAAAGTCTGGCATGAAAGCCAGCAACAGACAAAAGACTTGACAATTGCCTGACTTACAATTAATTTATAATATCTTATTGCTCTACAGTAAAACAAAACATTGCACCTAAGATCTAGTTAGGTACCCTCCTCTTCTCTGGGAGGAGACAGACTGTCCACATGTATGCATTAGCATGTTCAAAGTGCTTTGAAAATATATGTTCTGTCATTTAATGTTTAATGGTGTTCAGCATGTAACCAAGCATTAGAGAGGTCCAATTCTGGCCGTTTCTCCATGAGATACCATAAATGGATCTTTCCATAGTTAAGGCGGATACTTTTGAAACGCAGTAGCAATGCTGCATTCCGCACCTCTCAGCATTAATGTGAATAGAAGCAGTGTGTAAGAGACACGTGGCAGCGTCCTAGTCCACTCCCCTCACTGGCCTTTGCCCCAATGGCCCTGATTGGCCTTCTGCTGGCCCTGCCATTTTCTTAATGTGCAGTAAAGCGCTTTAACATTTCTGCCTTGAGGTGGCAGGTGGGGTATATGTGAATGATGTGGCCAAGATGGATTTTTTCTGTATTTCAAATAATGCATCCCAGCAATGCTTGTGGATGGGACAGCTACTGGATGGCTATGATGTCATGTGGAACTGTGGCCCCTGAATGACTACAACCCATAGCTACTGTGTTTTAGTGATGCTGTGCAGAAATGGCTGATGACTCTTCCTTCCTTCGTTCAAAAAGTATTAGCAGTGCAATCCCAGACGTGTCTACTCAGAAGTAAATTCTACTGAGTTCTGTTGAGCCCAGATGAAAGGATTGCAGCTTGAATGCACAGATAGCACCTAAGCTACCCAGCTAAGCAACACATCTCAATATGGAAAAAGAAAGAAGGTTTAATGTATTTCATTTGTCTTCCCAGCAGAAGAGTGCAACTCTGTTCCCTGCAAATTAAAGCAATAGCAGATGAAAGAGATGAAATTTTGTTGTTATTATGCCTAGGAGTTTTTAAATGTTTAGTTTTGTTTCCCAGAGCTTCTCATTTTGCCAGTCCTGCCTGAGTTCCTATTGGTTCAACGATCAACAATGTAAATGTGTCATTAGATGTGAAAGCAGTGGTGGTGTTGAAAAGATAGGGCTCATAGCGGTGTGAAAAAAAGCAGGGAAATGACAGGGGATCTGTGCAGCTTGTTTCCTGAATGTCTGACTTCTGGGAGAGTGGGAAGGACAATTGCCTGTTCCATGGCACAGGTAATTGTCCAAGCCACATACACGCATATACCTGGTGCCAGGCATTTGAGAAACTAGCTGCACAGAGCCATTCTACTCCTGTTGCCTCCCTGTGTGAGCACATAGAAAGTGAAACTACTAGCAGAACAACTGTTAGGTTAGCATTCTGCTTCCAAATCATCTAGTCGCCATTTTGTTTCTTTGATTAGAATGATCCCAGAGATAATGCTGTTAAATGATAATTTATCTTAACCTTTATTTAGCTTTCACAGGAAACATTTTCTTTTTCTCTCATTCAAAATCTTTAGTTTCGTGGCTTGTGATTTTAATGGCTAGTGGCAAATAGCAAACAATAGTCCTCCTGTGCTCTTGTCTCAAGGAAACACTTGGCTATTGTGGATATTTGTTGGTATCCCAGGCTTGATATTTGAGACAGCATCAAAGCATACTCTTCTGCAGCTTCCCCAGCTTGATACTCTGTAGATCTTTAAAGCTAGAATGCCTTTCAGCCCCAGCCAGTATGGCCAATGGTCAGGGTAGGGTGAGAACTGTAGTCCAAAACATCAGGATGGCACAGGTTGAGGAAATCTGCTTTATTAAATTCCAGTTGTAAACTCATTGAAACAAATATGATATGCTAGCATAAGTGAGACACTTTGAGGGCATTTAATTGGCAGAGCAATTTAGGTAAGATCATTCTTGATGCTTACCAGTCAGACATTACAAAAATGTCTGCTGCCAACCAAGATGGAAACAATTTGTTCAGTCATTTAAAAAAAACATTTTTTTTTATAAATAGTCTTGTCTTTTTTGGATTAAACTATAATATATCAATACTCTTTATATGTTGACCCAAGAGGGCACAGTTGATGCTACTTAGAATATTACAAACCCTCTGCCATATGCATGTTGTCTAGCCTAGACTTCAACCCTATCACTTTTCAACAGATTGTTTGAGACAACAGATCTCATGGGCAGAGAATCTGCAATGCATATAAGCTTCCCTGCTCATTTAATACAAAGGAGTCCTAGACATTGACCTTGTCTCTGGAATCTAGCTTGGCAGGGATGTAACATGGCAAAGACCTGCAAATCCCTTTTTAACAAGGCTACCTGAACCCCATGGCCACGTCCAAATAATTGAAAATACAAAGATGCCCAGTAGATCTCTTGCTGATAACGCTGAGGGTTGAAGAAGAGACTGGAGTTGTGTTATTTAGGGGTGAAAGAGGAGAATTACTTTTTTTGCTACAATAGCTAATCAGCACTTTTTTTAAAAAATATTGTGGATGCTGGGGTTTTACTATTGAATCATGGTAAGATTTTGTTTGCTGTTTTGTTTTTTGTTTTTTTGCTAAAAGAAATGTTAACTATAATATGCAGCTATCGCAAAACGGTGCTTCCCCTTAAGTTGAATTTTGATGTCAGAACTATAACCAAATGCAGACATTAAGATGGAAATAACGAAACACCTTCACATCCCTCCTATTGGATTTTGGATTGCTGTATTGCAAGAGCTTGTCATTTAGCAAAAGAATAAAAGCAGGTATGGAAAATGAGATGCGGCAAGGAAATAGACAGTAAGGCTGCAGTCCTATTTACCTGGAGGTAAAGTCAATTAAACTCCACGGGACTTACTTCTAAGTAATCATTCTGAGCACTACACTGCAAGTTACAGTATCCCCTTGAGGGATTTGCTGCATTCCGCTTCAGGATATTGTTTCTTCCCTTTACCCAAGAATCACTGTGTGCATAATGAATGAAAGAGGGGAATTAAATCAATTAGATGAAAATTTGGGAACAGACTAACTTGGCTGCAAACCTAGATGTCATTAAGATTTAAAGTGGCAAGTTCATTATGCAAGCAAGATGCTAGTTAAACATATTTATATCTCTAAAATAACTTGCTGCTGTATCCCGCATATGTAGGGTAGACCACTGTATGTCCGACCCGAAGGAGGAAATACATCAGCAAAACTAAGGCAGGAGAGTACACAGGTCTGCATTCAATAATATATATGGACAGGTGCAAATTTGGAAATAATGATTATAATTCAGACAAAAATGAAATACATTTTACCCTAATACATGAATTGGTGGCCTGTGGATCTCCCCACTGGGAAATCCAAATGGAGCAAAGGCTATACTAACTCAGCCTGATAGTATATTGGTGTTCCCACATTTAAATTCTCTTTTCACAAGATGCACATAAACACCAGAAGTCATTGGTGACCATTCCCATGGGCTTGTGCCTTCAGCAGCACTATTTCCCTTACACTTTTATCTTTACAGTCACTTTGGGTGTGTGTGTATATTTTCCCATCTTCATTTCATTTGTTTCCCTTCTTGCTGGTGACATTCTGGCCTCACTAGCAGTTCCTTTGGTCATATTACATTCACTTTTCCAGCCAACTTCCTTTTGGCTGTGGGAGATGTTTCCATGTGAAGCCCTCCACACCATACAAGTCATCATGTGGAAGCTCAGCAGCATCACTTCCTGACTCTCTCCACTATGTAACCAACCCCTTACTTCACACACAAGCTCTCTCTACCTCCCCTCTACTCCCTGCTTCCCCTTTTTCCTTCATGGACATTCTCGAACTTGCCATGGTGCATCTTTGCCTCTTCTGAATTAGAAAGCTAAGCAACTGTCCAGGTGGGTTTTGGCCAGGAAGGCCAAAGGCTACTTTCTGTTATCTGTCCAGGGAAGGCAGGGGAGGATGAACTGGACTGTAAGGAAGTGTGGCTTGTGGGTGTGCATGCATACTTCCCCTTACACCTCAGGAAGGACAGTGGTGTGTTTCTCAGGCTCTTATGATTGGGTTTTTCTTGACTTGATGTTGAAGTCAGTGTGTTCATGTACAAGAGCCCTCTCAGTGTTTTCCTTACTGTACCTTTATTTCTAGTGAGGATACCTTCTGAGTACAGGAGGTGAAGGCACTATTTCCCAAGAGACGCAGCGTGTATGTGTTGAAAGAGAAAGAGAGAGAGAGGGTTTGCATAGTGCTCCTTTCTTCTGGATTTTTGTACTGTCCTTTCTCTGTTGTCTGCAGGCTAAAGGGAGCATGGGAAAAAGAACTGCGAGCACTCATGTTTCTTGGAACTGAAGCTAAACTCCTCTTAGCTTTTATGTGCATTGATACATCTGAAACTCACAACTACCTGGTATTTATTTGTTGTTATGGGGTCCTATTTTTACTTGTCAGTGTACTTGTGAATGCTTTTCAGAAAGTGGAAGAGAGCCAAGCCCACAATGGAAGAAACTGAAAATGGTCGAGCCACCTGCCCACCAACTCTGATGATTTGTATGAAACCTCTCCACAGTTGGGGGATTGTTTGGCAAGGCAGGGCCATTTCCCCCTTGCTCTTGAGAGAAGACAAGACAGGTGATGTGAACTGCAAGCGCGCACGCGCGCGTGTGTGTGTGTGCATATTTCCTCCTCCCTTTGTGAGATATCCTGTGGTGAGCAAGCAAAATGGTTCATCCCTCCCTTCTCACTGGGGCAGGGTGCATCCTGTTTGCCTGAGAAGTCAAGGCATCAATGAGGCTTAAAAAAGAAGTATGCAAAGGAAACCTGTTAAATAAGACTGAACAGAGAGGTGTGTAAATAAGAAAGATGCCCACAAGCTAGTAAGGCATCATATATCGTGGACATCATAATGGTTTGGGGGAGAGAGGGCAGTATCAAAAGCAACACATGCACACACAGGATTATTCACATCCCAAAACACTGAGTGAACTGAAACAATTGAAAGAACATGTGGCTATTTGTCATGAGTGAAAAGGGAGCTCTTCTGAACAGTTGTGTGAATAGCTACAGTTATTCATTTGCCATGAAACAGAGTGAGTAAAAAAATTGCTGAAGCACTTACAAGTATGGGAAGCCTATATCTGTATTTAGATTTGCTACCTATTGATTAGAAACATCAAGGTCCCAACATTCCATTCTTTGGGCTCTTTATCAGCCTGGACAGGTCTTCAAAAAGAAGATACCTTCAAATAATGGACTATCCTCTATAAAGCTGAGAACATGACTATCCTATTTTATGACTTTGAGGTAGTACGCCTCACTAAATTTAATTGGATGTAGTCCTAAATTATTTCAGCATAATATTCCAGTGTTAGTCAATATTTTGGCTTGTAACATCTAATTTGATTTTCATCCTTTTATGGAAAGAAAGGTTCTGCTGCCACTTAACTTGGCAAAAATTCCAGTAATATTTGTACCTATTATGTGGCATGAGGCAAAGAACAAGGTGCTTGCTCTCTCTATTGCACATATAGGAAGTGATTGAACTGGCACTGAATTTAATGTCATTGTCAGCATGGATGACGGGACAGCAGTCTTCACTGGAAGCCATCTTAGGAGGCAGAGATTAGGATAGCTCTGTCCTCCAATATCTTTCAGCTGTTCTGTACTCCCCAGTATCTGCTGCCTACAGTGCCTGCCTCACTCTGTGCAAAACTTGAAAACTTACTTTCGAAAACTAATTTCAGCTATAGTCCTAGCATCTCCAAATTAGTTACCACTATAGTTAGTTTTAAAAACAAATATATTTATGGTTCTTAGGGGTAACAAAAGAAGTTGCTTTTTAATTTTTATGTTTTTAAAATCCCTGAATCAGAGGTACATATAGGGTGGGGCAACTGGGGCGTGTGCCCTGGAATGCCGAGAGGGTGCCAAATATGAACCCCACTCTCCCTGGCCTGCCATTATGGTACGAACACCTTCTCTGCCTGTCCACCTTTTTGTTTGATCAACATCCGCAACAGAGCATGAGACAGTAGCATCAGCCATTGGAGCATTTTAACCATGTGAAATTCTTCCTCCACCATTTAGTGAGGTGCCCCTTTTGGTAAGTATAGAAGTGACTGCAACATCACAGTGTTGTCAATGTGCCTGTATACTTGTTCTTAACACACCTGTATTTATAGAACACCCCTACCAAGACTTATGTGTTAACACGTGAATGTACTACATGGAACTTAGTGGCTGAGCAGGAGTTTTGTCAGCCTCATGATAGCAAGAGTTACATCACCACCTGAAAAGAAATCTCCTTTTGATTTTCAAATTAGCTTCCTGGGAAAATCAGAAAAGTAACTTTCGAATAATAATAATTATTGGAGATTGAGTATTCCCAGGATGTGAGGAACAACCACATATTTACCATGAATATCCCTGCCAGAGATCTTCATCTCTCAGCTGCCCATCAAAGCAATAGCCA
Organism: Iguana delicatissima; assembly: GCA_948472985.1. NCBI lineage: Eukaryota > Metazoa > Chordata > Lepidosauria > Squamata > Iguanidae > Iguana > Iguana delicatissima. Next base: position 384,929 of record CAOKZL010001113.1, on the reverse strand, counting down.
CACTGACATGGAGAGTAGATAGCAATTGTCAAGTCAAGCACTCTGTATTGTGTCTCATAAGTGGGTGACTGTTTTTGTATGCCTTCAAATAGTTTCCAAGATGAACCTAGAGAAGGTGGTGAGTTGGTTTGATTGTTGGACTATGGCTGTGGAATACAGGGTTCGAATTGCTGCTTGGCCACGGAAACCTATTGGGTGACCTTGCACAAGTCAGACTCTCTCAGCCTTAGAGGAAGGCAAAGGCAAATCCCCTCTGAACAAATCTTGCCAAGAAAATCCCATAACAGGTTTACCTTAGGGTTGCCATAATTCAGAAACTACTTGAAGGCACACAACAACAATGACAGAAGTAGCAGCAGCAGCAGCAACAACAAAGTGGAGCTATCACAGAACCTATCATTGCTGGAACATCTCTGTCAAAAGTATCCTTTTCCTGGAACATCACTGGCTAGGCTTTGTCTAGCTTTCTCTTAAGGCGCAATAACTTCCTCTCTTTTAGACTTTCCTAGAATTCAGGATTTAGCCAAAGAATCTCATCAGTTTATTCTCTTTCTGAAATTCCTGGTTCTGGCCCAGAGAGGACCTGGGTTAAGCTGTCCTCCTCTCCTTTTCACTGCTCTATCTCTGGCATAGTACTTCCAAGCTGCTCCTTAGGAAAATACACTGAAACTCAGAAGAGGTGATCTCTGTCATACTTTAAATTTTATGTTTCAGTATTTGCTCCTTGTCAGCTCTCTCAAAGTAGCCCTTTTTTCTCTGTTAGTGTGTCTCAGGGAAAGAACTTTATTGCTTTCCCTTCTCTGCCTGTGTTTCCCTCCTCTCACTAACTGCTTAGCCACAAACCCATGCCATCTCCTGAAATCTGAATCTGTTGCTCTGCAGCATGCTAAGTGACAGCATGGATCCTGAAACCCCTTCAGTTTGCTTATTGAGTTATTATTTCTCCATTCTACACTATATTAGTTGTATTTTCTAGTTGGCTGTACTAGTTAATCACATATTAGCTAGTTATTTATTGACTGACATTGATGAAATGCTACCATAATATTTGCTATTTCTCTTTACTCTTGGTGGATATGAGTGATTGGCTTCAGAAGACACTATTGTTGAGGTTAACAGATTCCTGTGTACTCAGTACTTGTTTGAAAGCATACCGTTACTGCAGTTTAGGCCTACCTGGCAATAGCACTAGATATCACTTTGATATCATAATTCGGCCTTACCATACCACCCCTCTCCGTGTGTTTTTGAGGCCCCCGGACAAGCACAGAACTAGGCTCGGTCATCAAATGCTGCAATATCCCAAGACAATACAGGCAGACCAGAAATAGCCAGATCACCGCTTTAGGAGACCTCTCTGCAAACACCCTTATTATGTATGCACGCTGTTCACAAAGGACTCCCTGCCCCGAGCAGGTAACTTGGCAAGCTTAACTGCCAAGCATTGAGCATTTGCATACAGTCTACCTCTTTGTCAATTCGGACTTAACTCAATCATGCTAAATTGTGACCTTTCTGAGACATGAATGAAGTGGAGAAGGAGAATGCCCAGCTTCATGCCGAGATTGAGGCACTGTGCGCGGACAAGGTAACATTCGCGTCTGTCGAGCAGGCCTCCACCCAGAAACTCAGCGATGTTACGTTGGTGGCTCAGACATGGGAGGAGAAAGCCCACTCCTTAGAGGCGGAGCTTGATCATGCCCGGTCTGCATGGTTGGGCAGGTGAAGGAATAGCAAGAGGCTGTTAGTCACACAGCCTGCCTTAAGCAAATTGCTGCACTGGAGAGCCAGCTCCACACGCACAAGGCATTGATTTCAGCCGTGTGCCCAGAGCTGCTCCCAACTTTTGCACAAGACTTTTCTGGGGAACCTTTGCCGGAGAATGCTCTGGCAACCCTTCCCCACAATCCAGACTGGAGTGCCCCAGTCAACCCGGTTGAGACTGGAGTGCCCCAGTCAACCCGGTTGAGACTCGGTCCATGACGAAGCGGACCACTCCCCTTGGTGAAGGCAGTTCAGATAGGGCAGAGACACAGGAGACACAGGTCACAGAGACTAGGCTCCCCTGGTGTGCCACCAAGGCCAAGGCAATTGCAGACCAACTGGGTCCATTGACCAGGTCCACAGGGATTATGTGGTTGAACACGGTGATACATTCTCACCTGACAGCCAATGGTCAGGACCTGTCCCAGCTGGCTTGGCTTTGCATGTCCCCTTCCGAGCTCCCAGGTCTTGAATCGGCTGTGGCAGCTCAAGGCCTGGTTAGGCTCGAGGCCCACGATTGAATGTGGGAGGTAGTTAAGATTTTGTGGCCCGGACAGAGTGCAAGTGTGCTCTACGTCATGGAGCAACAGGGTCCTCATGAGAACCCTGAGGCTTACATGGCGTGGAAACAATTGCTTGCGATTCTGGCCGAGAAGGTCCCCCTGACCGCCCACGGATACAGCTTTGACCACGTGGAATTCAAGAATCTGTTGTACGGAGGCTTGAACCACGAGACAAAGATGGCCCTGGGGTTGGTGGATTCTGTCACTACCACCTTGCAGGATTTTGGGAACAACCTCCGGTGGGTCATGGACCTGCTGAGAGAGGCTGGTTCCCTCAGACCCCCCATCAAGGCCCACAGAAAGGAACCTGGGAATTGGGAACCCATAGCCGAGGTGACGTACTCGAACTATGGGCCCCATTCGCAACACCGGAAAATGGCGCCAAATCCGGGCCCCAAGGGTAACTGGAACCAGTGCCCAGCTCCCAGACAGGACAACAGGCAGTGGCAGGGACGAGACTCCCGCAGCCAGCCTAGCAAGGCAGGGAGTCCCCCACAACAGCCAGTTGCCCCCAAACAGCCCTCTGACTCAGGCTCTCCCAGGGAGACATCTGGCGGGTACAATCCCATGGCCCAGACGTAATCCTCTGATAGAGTAAGAATCTGGGGCATCCTATGTAGGTTCGGACTGGACATGAGCCAGTTCGACAAGAGGCCAACGTCAGAGCTTTTGGAAGCTCTGGAGAAGCAGCATCAGGCGGGCGGTAAACAGCCGGTTAGCGCCATGACCAACGGTCCCCCTCCGGCTGGATACCACCCAGACCTAGAGCTATCAGGATAGGGGTGCCCTTGGTCCCGGGATCTCCCACAGCGAGTTGCGGCTCAACTGAAGCCCAACAGATGGGGTAGATCTAGGGTGAAGGCAGGCACTGGGACCGAGAGGGACAAGACTCCTGCCACTCCTTCTGCAGACTCCAGTGCAGCACCAAAAGTGCTACACACAAACCTGATGAGACAGGGTGGGCCCACCCCTGACGCTATCTGTTTGCCTGGATATAGCGGGGGGGGGGGCAATCTAAGTCCTTCAGAGGACACAAGCACTCAGTGCGCTCTAAAGCCAGGCAGATTGCCCCTCCTCCTGACTCAGCCCCAAGTGCGAATCCAGCCACCTCAGAGATAATTGTGCTTTCACAGTACCAAGAAGGATCGCACCAGGCAAAGGCTCAGGAGGAAGTCCCCACCAAATCTGATAGAGACATTGCCAGCATGTGTGAGGGCCAGGAAACAGAGAGCACACTGCCAGAGGAAGCCAGCCCCACGCTTCCAAAGCTCTCCATTGTCCCTGCTCTGAGCCCCCAGCTAGAAACCAGCAGTTTCCCCTGGGACTTCCTTGAGGCCATGGCCCGGAGAGTTCTTCCACTCTGTGCCATCTTTCAGGGGAATCTCAAAGGAGATTGGGGATTTAAACAGCAAGAGGTTCCTGCCCAGCCAGAGCACAGGTCAGCAAAGGCACTCACCCTGGCACATCCTGAATTGACACCACATGCTCCCCTTTGCTGCATTCCATCCAGGGAGATTTTAACTGTGAGCCCCAAATGCCACACAGAGATGGACATGGCTACTGCCTTCCCCTCCACAAAGTTGTTCTGGTGCCAGCTGGCTTCCATGTTCAGTGGCACCCATGTTATTGTTACACTAGTGATTTTGAGAGGGGCCAAGACAGTTCTTGGTTCTGTCTCAGTCACCACCCTGCCACCACATGCAATGCTTTGGGAGGCACTTGGATTAGATGTCAACCTCCACCTTAAATTGAAAGAATGGAAGGGTCAGCCGGTTGATCCTGCATTGGTTGTCATCCCTGAGCCAGAAGATCCCGGTGCCCAAAGACCCAATGTAAGCTCAATGATTTGCCAGACTTCCTTATATGACAAGGAAGCACCCGCAATCAATTTGTCCGAGATGCTTGTCTCCATAAATGAGGCGTCTGACAATGGTTGAGCGGCCATTGTCTGAGTGGGATAGAGGTGGAGTGGCGACCCCTTTGGATCCCCAGTTATTGTAAATAGTTCCACCATGTAAATAGTTTTGATAGTGGTGTTGCCTCTTTCTTTCTCTGTTTAACAAAAAGCCTATCCGGGCCATCAGGCTTTTCTTACCAACCTGAATTCACAGCCCCACTACCTTAACAGGCCTAGCCAAGGCCAATACTGCTCTGTTTTTGAGAACCATTTAAACCTGTTTTCTGCGGAAACTTCACGGTCACAGTGAAGAATTTGGTTTTATAGTCTCATTTTTCATCCCAGCAGGCTTTGAGCTGGTAATTTGCCTTTTTCCATACATTGGCTACCAATCTTGTCAGTTCTCTTGTTAAAACAGTAATAGGTTAACCGATCCAGAGGACCGGGAAGATCCTGAGGTCGTAACATCAGCCCCGAGTACCGGGGGGGGGTGAGATCCGAAATATCACCGCTTCAGTCGGGAGCAAGGTCCAGGAGACGACCCGAGCCCCTTGATGCAGCTGTGGGACCCACGAAGGAGTGATCCAGCCACTCCCCAATGGATTTAAAGAACTGTTTGCTGAACTCTTTGGCTCCAAGAACTTTTGCATTTGCCAGTTGGACTATTCCTATTGCTGCTTTGCAAGCTGCTTCCTGCAAAGAACTAGCGCTCCCTGGCTAGCTTGCCTGCAGATATGGACATTTTGTTGCCGCTCCTGCTCTACTGCCCAGATGGATTTATGTTTTGCTCATGCTACAAGACTTTTCCTGTTTCAAGGGGGGAGTGCAGAGACTTTTGCTCGCACCTCACCTCTCCCGGACCACAAACTCTTATTCCATCATCCACATTGAACTGACTGCTCCTTGGATTATCTCCACTGCCATGCCCTGCATTGGATTTACAGTATTTCATTGATTATTATTTCATTTTGCATTGCTTCATTGCCTTTCTCCATTGGTGGGAGGGTTCTTTCATTTGTTATTGCTAATTGTTTACTGCTATTGTGTATGTTTGGGGAATGTTTAGGTTTAGGTTTTTAGATAGGAATGTTTTTATAAGTTAGGAATCCCTTGTGCTCATTGCAAAAGCCCTTGACCCAAGGAGTGATATGACTTCTGTGCCTGTAGACCCCTATTTGATGCCAAATTTGTTTTGAAATGTTTAATTGGAAAAAGCCAGATACTGTCCCAACATCGCCCATTTTCGGGGGGGGGGATTGTTACTGCAGTTTAGGCCTACCTGGCGATAGCACTAGATATCATTTTGATATCATAATTCGGCCTTACCATACCACCCCTCTCTGCGTGTTTTTGAGGCCCCCGGACAAGCACAAAACTAGGCTCGACCATCAAATGCTGCAATATCCCAAGACAATACAGGCAGGCCAGAAATAGCCGGATCACCACTTTAGGAGACCTCTCTGCAAACACCCTTATTATGTATGCATGCTGTTTACAAAGGACTCCCTGCAGGTAACTTGGCAAGCTAGAAGCTTAACTGCCAAGCACTGAGCATTTGCATTTGCAGTGCTTTGTCAATTCAGACTTAACTCAATCATGCTAAATTGTGACCTTTCTGAGACATTGTCTCGCACCCAAAACTCATTGTTGTCCCTGAGTAAGACATACCCTGCAGTCACACTTCTCTCTATAAAAACCCCTGATTCCGAGACCTTCCTCGGATCGCTCAGACTTCCATCCAACCTTGCTACCGCTTTGTTTGGCAAGCTGTCCCCTCAGTCCCATGTACTGAGACTCTAGACCAGTGGTTCTCAACCTGTGGGTCCCCAGATGTTCATGGACTTCAGCTCCCAGAAGCCCTGAGCATTGGCCATAGTGGCTGGGACTTCAGGGAGCTGAAGTCCACAAACATCTGGGGACCCACAGGTTGAGAACCACTGCTCTAGACCAACAAACTCAAGCTTCAGGACAGGTGTCGTACCACCTAATTCAACAATCCCTCTCAAAATCCCTCTATACCACTCCAACCTTTATTTTCCTTAGCTACTTGTGTGAGTGTGTTGCATACACTGTTTGTCTGTATTTAATAAAATCTCAATTATTCTTAAATTTGGTGTGCTCCTTGGCTTGGCCTGACCCCGTAAACATTGGGTTACAAGATCCTGCTAAGTTACCCTGCCTCTTGTAACGCTAAGCAGTGCTCTGAGCTAATTTTCCCCACCTATAGTGTCCCTTCCGGGACCCCCAGTAAACAGGGTAACAATACCAGGTACCACCTTTATTAAAGTACAGTCATAATCAATACAATCAATAATTACACCTTTGTTACTGAGAAAATGAATTAATTACAACTAGTTATTTGTAAGTAGGTCATTCCAAACTATGACTCTTGTCTAGTGATAAGGCCTCTGCCTAAGAATCAGACAAAAGGCTAGAATTATGAAAGTAAATCTCAAAGCCTAAGCATTCTTGTTTGGTACATATGGGGAAGTTCATATTTTCTGCTTGTCACCATGCAAGTATTTCAGGACCATGTGAGGTCGCCACTCACCTCAAGGTGATGTTCAAACTGACTAATATGCAGTGGTCCAGTTGTGTGACATAAAAAGGCTGTTACATTCAACTCTAAACTGCCTCAAACAGAGGCACCAGTTTTAGAAAAACAACATTGCATAGGCAGGGACTAGCAGTAAGCATGATACATACCTTCCAATATTTCACAGATGAAAACCAGATGGCAAAAATTATTTGAGATGTCAAAAATTATTAATGAGGAAGAACACATAAGGTAGGAGTGGCTGCAACAGTTTGACTGAGTCTACCAAGAAAGGCAAGATTCTGCCCCCCCTTCATCTGCCACTGGCTTAACTGAATCCAACAACTGAATGCAACTGACTTCTGCGCTCTGAACTCAGTTTACAGCAATTGAAGTAAGCTGAGAATAAAGAAATAAAATGAGAGGGAGAGAGAGAAATTGGGACATTTTAAAGGCAGCTCAAAAATGGGGCAACAGAGGATTAATCAGGACTCTCCCCACCAAATCAGGACAGCTGAAGAGTATGACAGTAGTATCCTATTAAACTACCAAACCATGTGACTGATACCATCAAATATTATGTATGTATTTGTCTTCAAGTTGCCTGTTGATTTATGGTGGCCTATGGATTTCATAGGCAAGTAGTTTGCCATTACCTTCCTCTGAAATATAGCCTATACAACATGATATTTCTTGACAGTTTCTAACCCAAGCACTAACCAGGGCTGACTCTGTTTAGCTCCCAAGCTCAGATGGGATCTGGTATATTCAAAGTATTTAGGTCCCAAAATGAAACTACTCCCGATGTATGTATATATAAGGTAGAGTGACTTTTAAATTTCAGCCCTGTAGAACTTCCTATCCCAATATTTTCTTCACTAATATGATATATGCATAATGGCTGTGAGATTGGATGTTGAGAAGTGGAGATGGTTAAATGTATAACCTCTGAAAGAAATGGAAGTAAGTCAATCAATCAATCAATCAATCGTCATCAGTTTGTTCAACTAAGAGGACAGGAATTGTACGGGTCTACAATTTTTGTTCTGTCAGAACTTACCTCTGAAACTTTTTTTTTAAATGGTGGGTTTTTTTTATGTCTGTATATATATCCTTTCAAATTATCTGTTGACATATGAACCCATGAATTTCGTAGGGTTTTCTTGAACAAGCAGCACTGAGAGGTAGTTGTTGTTTCGCCAGTTCTTTCCTCTGGAATACAGCCTACAGCACCCGTAATTCATTGTTTCATACCATCCAACATTTCACAGATGAAAACTGGGACAGATGTGGCCAAGCAGTATCAGAATGTGGCCAAGATGGGAAAAGTTATCACTGAGGGAGAACACACAAGTTAAAGATAGCTGCAACAGTTAGGTTTGGCTGAGTCTACTGGGAAGGGAAGGAATTTACTCTCTCCTCTCTCATCTGCTGAGCTGGGTGCAAAATACTTTTGCACTTTGAAATCAGTTTGCAACAAGTGAAGTAAACCAAGAAGAAAGGGAAAAGTGGGAAGAAGAGGGAGAAATTGGGAGGAACAGTAAAAGCAGCTGAAAAAGTAGCATGACAGAGGATTAAGCTGGGATTGTCTGTGCCAAATCAGGACAGTAGGGAGGTATGGTGTTTTACTACAATTAAGGTGCAATGATACGACATTTTTTTGGCATTAGCAGTTGCATTTTTTCACAACTTATTTTTTCCATTTACAACTACAATATTGTAATGAGGCAACCCAAATGAGCTCAACTATGGAAAAGGAGTAGAATGAAATGTTTGAGAGATGAGTTCAAATTTAATTGTATTTTAAGGTGTATTATTACTGTCATTTATAGTTCCATAATTGGACATAGCAGTTTACAAGTAAAAGAACAACAAAACAGTTCCCTCCCCTCCGACTTACAAGCTATTTAATTGAAAGCTGTGTTGGATGGGTTTATTTACAAGGTGAAGTATTAATGCATTGAATAAACAAATAAATAGTTTTCTAATCCTGGAGTTTGCTATTTAGTGATTAAAGGATTGTTATTCTGGATGTTATCTCAAAGTAAGATAATTTTGAGAGCCCAGCATGGTATAGTGGTTTGACCATTTGAGCACTATGACCTTGGAGACCAGGATTTGATTCTCCGCTTGGCCATGAAAACTCACTGGCTGACCTTGGGCATGACATACACTTTCAGCTCCCAGAAAATCCTGTGTTAGGTTCAGTTTAGGGTCACCGTAAGTGAGAAATGACTTGAGGTCACACAACAACCCAACAAGATAATTGTATTCCCTAAATGTAAATATAATTAAATCATATTTAGGTGATGAGCAAATCCACTGTGTTTGAAGGGAGAAGGCAGTGAACATGCAAGCTAAGCAAACTACCTTCAGATATAGTAAGAGATACTTCTTTGTTATTAAGAATTACACTAGCTTTAATTCAGCCAGTAGAGTAAGAATAATTGGATCTGTAGGTAGAGGTTAATGGGACAATTAGGCAAAGTACATTGTTCTTGTATTCTGTGCAGAAATGGATGGAGGTTGTCTCCCAGCTACCAGTTCATCATTGCAAGTCTAATACCTTCTCATGCCTCTACATATGGATCAAAAGGTGGTGTAATATATAAGTGGGGTTGTCCTAGGACAAATTTGGTAAAATGTATGTATTGTAAACCACTTTTAGAGACAAGAATAGATTAGAAGCAGGCACGGTGCTTTTCCTTTGCTGCTTGCCTTAGAGAACAAAGGGCTACAAAGAAAGCAGTGCTAAGCATGGTGTCTCCAGTGATATCAGGGCAAACAGAAAAAAACCTGGAATGAGTCAACACTACTGACACTGGGAAATTAGGATTTAGATCAGTGCTACTATGTGTAATTAAAGAAGGTCAACAACAACATAATATTTAGAGAGTTGGACTTTATTTTGGAAACATTACTATGTACTTTTTTGAAGCTGTATGGAATCACACATGCTGGTAAGGCATGATCATGGTTGCATTTTCTGTTACTTGGGTATGAAACATGAAAAAAATCTTTCAAAATGGTAGGTGGGGTAAACACCACCTTCTTTGTTTACCCATTTGGAAACCATAATGGGTAGGTGTTTTTGAGTCACACATAGATTTAGATAAATTCCCCTTAGAAGCCAAATGGCTAAGCTGAGGCTGTCATACCTTGGACAAGATAATTCATTAGAAAAGACAATAATGCTCTGCAAAGTGGAAGGCAATTAGAAAAGAGGGAGACCACATTGCACTCAATCCACAAGAAGCCACAGTCCTGAGTTTGCAAAATCTTAACAGCGCTGTTAATAACAGGGTGTTCTTGGGGGTCTTTCATTCATTGCTGGCCGCCTCTTGAAATGAAGAGACCACACAACAGGACTTGAGATGAACTATGGCAATTTTATTATTTATTGCTATTTAGACATGACCGTGAACTTGACCTTGGACATGACTTTGAACTTGACATTGCCACTGAACTTGACATTGACCTCACACAGGGAGACTGCATTATAGCAAAATACCTGGTCTCGAGGGCAAACCTCTGATCCTGGGTTGCCACCTCGGCGACCCCTTCTGGAAGGCATGCCCTATGAAAAGCCCACCACCTGCCACAGAGCCCAGAAGTGAGGACATAAAATATATGAGCCCGCCCCAAGGATGCCCTCCTTCTTCGCCCTTCACCCACTGCCTGAAGAGAGGCAGAGAGAGTGAGCCTTGTGCCAGAGGTATATTCTGATGCCTTAATGCCCCCCTTCACCTGTCAGGAGACCTATTTAGCTCCTGTTTAAAATACCACTCTGAAAGCCAATTGCCCAGTTCCTCCCTGCAGTGTAGGGTAGGTGAAATGCCCCCTCTTAGGGAGGGAAAAATTCCTATCCAGCCCCGAAGCAACCAGCAAGCTTACACTGCAAATGAGGGTAGGAGAGTAGGTCACCAACAACAAAGAAGAGGCCGGAGGGGTGGTGGTGGAGCTGCAGTTTAAAGTTCCCGCCTGGCCTGCCCCCTCCCCAGCAGCCAGTGTGACAGTAGTCACACTGGTGATGTGGTCTCCATGAAGGGGGGACAGCCAAGTTGCCTCCCCACCCCGAGCCGCTTGGAGTGTGGGCAGGAGGGAAAACGGATTGGATCACCATAAGTTGAAGCCAACTTGATGGCAGTTAACAATAAGTGTGTGTGTCTGTGTGTAGACAAAAAAAGATAGCTAGATGGGAAAGATTTATGTCTTCTTAGACTAGTGCTATGCTGAACTTTATGTGTGTAGGGGGGTGTAGGTTTTAGGGGAAGACGGAACTTTTACTTCCAGGCAAGCTGCTCCATCTGTTGTTTCTGTTTCGAACTTTGAAATTAGTTTGCAGCAACTGAAGCAAGTGTGTGTGTGTGTGTGTGTGTGTATGAGATGGGGAGGGGATAGAAAGAGAGAAATACTGAATATTGCGTGGTATTCACAGTATTTCTCTACCCCCTTGGCAAATGTTTGGTGAAGACAGAGAGGAGGATTATGCTATTCACTGCTTTCAGTGTGTGTGTGTATCTGTGTGCTGAAATTAAGTAGGTAAACCACAGCATGACTCACATATCTCACACTCCAATTCTTGGAAAGCATTATAAAGATGGATTTGGGTAACACTGTGAATTTGAATCACCAGAACTGGGGGGAAGGTGAATGTTCTCATGGATAGGGAAAAGTTTTGCATTCATTTCACTTAGTATTTAGTATACACCGATACACGTTTTTAGCTGGGACAGGCATTAAACATTTTTCTCCTTATACTTACAGAAATGGAAATAATACTTTACTTTCTGTTGTAGTGAATTGGGGGGTCTTTAAATAAAGGTTGGATGGCCATCGCCAAGGAAGGCTTTAGTTATGTATTCTTGCATGGTAGGGGTTGGACTATGTGACCCTTGTGGTCTCTTCTAATTCTGTGATTATTCTCTTGTCTGTCCATAAGAAACGCAAGCTATGCAATTGTACCAAAATATCTGCTGAGACAAACAGAAAAATATATGGGTAAATTAAAGGCCAATTTATTTATTAGCAATTCAAATTGTTCTGCAGCAAAGCTGAAGCAGTCATATATTCATTCTCTCTTCAATATTTCAAAGGCAGAGCAACTCTAGAGCCCAGAGACAAACCAATAAATGCAGCTTGTCTTACTGGTCCATTTTAAGGAGTCTGAAGATGCTCTCCTCAAACCCCAAGTCCTGAAGGAGGAAGCCAGCCAAATCCAATCTTAAATGGACTTGACTGGCTTTGATTCTCATTCTGGTCTCTGAGTCCCAGAATCCAAAAGGCAAGTCTGGAGAACTCCCTTTCACAAAATGTGCCTGTGGGTGTAAAGTCGAAGACTTTCATGGCTGGAATTCATGGGTTGTTGTGGGTTTTTCAGGCTATAAGCCTGTGTTCTAGTAGTATTTGCTCCTACCGAACAGTCTCTGTTCAGTAGGAGCAAATATTACTAGGACACGGCCTCATAGCCTGAAAAACCCACAACAACCCATGTCTGTGGGTGTTTTGTTGTTGTGTACCTTCAGTGCATTTCTGATTTATTGCAACCCTAAGGCCAATCTATCTCAGAGTTTTCTGGGGCTCAGGGTATATGATGCCCCCAAGGTCAGCCAGTGGGTTTCTATGGCCAAGCAGAGAATCAAACCGTGGTCTCCAGGCTCATAGTCTGATGGTCAGACCACTACACCACACTGGCTCTTGTGTAGCTGCTCACAAATAATTACCAGAGGTTCCACTCTTTCCTCATTGGCCTGCCACACATATTTTGTTATTGGCTCTATTATTTTTATTTTTTAAAATTACAGAAGAAAAATAAAACAAAGATTAACAAATGCTTTATAGATACAGAAGCTGTTTTGGAGTTTCCCTGCTCCTCCTCTCTTTTCTATTTCAACACCATTTTATAAATTATATTTATGGAACACAAGTTATTTCCACAGGGCTAGCCTTACTATCAGCCAGACTGAGGCAGACGTATTAAACAGTAGATGTAGGTTTGAATCTGTTGTCAGTTCCAACTAAAGTAGGCCCACTCAACAGTTTGATTCAGTGGGTCTACTTTATTTGGGACTATGAATAAACTCAGGACTTTCAATGTCGTGAAAGGGCAACAAATTGAATTTTTTAATTATTCTGTTCTACTGCCATAGTGGGTAAGGGGAGAGGTATTGTTTTTGGGATTTTCTGCTTTGTGGACCAAAATAATTTGGCTGGCTTTAGGTACTCTTTCCCTTGTCTTGTGGGGAAGGAAGCACTATTTGCAGCTCTGCCTCAGGCAGCAAAATTTCTAGGACCAACCCCATATGTTAGATGCCTTCAAGTCATTTCTGACTTATGGTGACTGTAAGGTCACTTATCACAGGGTCTTCTTGTCAAGATTTCTTCACAGGGGTTTGTCATTGCCTTCTTCAGAGGATGAGGAGAGAGAAACTTGCTCAAGGTAACACAGAGGGGGTTTCATGATGGAGTAGGAATTTGAACCCTTGGTTTCCCAGTGTCCTAATCCAACATTAAAACCATTACAATACAACCCTGTATTTATAGATCTTATTAAAAGCATAACGAGCCTACAAAGTGAACATAGTTTAGCTAAAGAATGCAATATAACTGAGCAAAAAATGTGAAAAGAAACAAACAATGAAATAATAAAGACACTCAATTGCTAGGGCTGAAAAAGTGCTGAAGCTGAAGTTTGCTAGCAAAAAGAAGTGATCCTTAATAAGGTTAATAATAGATAAAGTTGCCTAAAGATGATTTGTTATCACTGACGACAAGTTTATTAAAATGTTAATAGCCTGAGGCAAAAGCAAACTGTTTCCATAATCTGTCAGAAGAATTGCTTTCGCCGGAATTATATACACATCAGAATGCTGTGGGATCTGAGATAACTTTAAGAGACAAAACTGAAATCCGGACCATCACTACATGTGAGAACTTGATTAAAAAAGGGTTCATTTCACCTGCTTTAAAATAGTTGATGTAGTCTTCCTGCGAAACAAAGTACAACAGCATACCTACAAACTGTAAGCTGTTTTTTTAAAAATAGTTTTTGTTAAATAAAAAGAATAGAAAAAGTGTACATTGAGAAACAAAGAATTAAGGAAAAAAGAAAAATATATATCGTATTTCATGAAATTGAAAATCGGTGGTCGATGGTGAATTCTAGAAGATATAGTATTAAATACTCTGATTTAACAATTAAATCTTTCAATGATTACCTAAGCTACTTGTTAAACTCAGGTACAAATGTGAGATTGACATTCACTAAGTTCCAACAGGGAAAATAGGCTGTTTTTAAAAGAAACAAACAAATAAACAAACAAACAAACGGCCAGGAACATCTATTGAATTGTATATCTGCATTCCAAATGGTCTCCATTCTGAACAGTTGAATGAAAATTGTGCTAACAGTACCTCCCTTTCCACATGATAAGCAAGTGAAAAGTATAGTCCTATGAATGTAATAGCGGTAGAAATACACAATGCACTGGTACAATAACAACTGAAAAGAAAATAAGTATTCATCAGCATCTTTAAGCAAAATGATTGTTTGAGGTAAGGTAAAGTAGGCATGTTCATTGAATTGTGATGGAATCCTTTGTGATTTAGTTAAAAAAAAATGCTATATAAGAAAAGGTCCACAGATGTATGCAGTCGTATTTCTATGGAAGGGATATCAGCTCAAAACATAACACTCCTATTCTGCATCTCCTACCAACACACCAAAATCTAGTCATCCTGCAGCTTTCAGATATATACACACAGTGTGAAAGGAAATGTAGAACAAAATGTTGATATGCGTGGGCTGCTGGAGTAGCAGAATCTTTAGAAAAAATGGAAAGAGACATGTAATTTATGCAACCAGAAGTTCAAATGCGAAAATTGTGTGCAAGATGAAAGGCAGCGTAGCATTGATTGCTTTGGCCTTCTATAGAGAAGGTGCACTCCGGCTTTTTCTAACACAATAATTATATGGGTAGTTGGCCAACAGTTGGATAAACAATTTATTTTTATTTTTTTATTATAGACTATTCTATTTCATTCCTATTCATTTTAGTATAGTTTTTCTAGACATGTTTTACACTGTCTTCTACACACACCCTTCTTTCTGGTGCACGTAGCTTCAGCACCTTGCTTGATAACATCAGATATTGTAAACATAATCGCTTAGTCCACACAGGAAAAGTTAACCATTTTGCCCCTTGCAACATAAAGACTGTGGGAAAATCATTCTGCTTCGAGATACAGTACTGTTAAAGCAGCCTTGCCCTCTGGAGGTACTGGGCTACAACTCCTGTGGTGGCTGGGATTGGTGAAAATTTTAACCACATAGATTGCAGAGGTGCCATGAAGTGTAATCAGGACTTTCAAATGCACAAAGATTTTCTTCAATGATGCAGGAAACATCAGGACTTTGTCATCAAGCCTCATGATTCCATAGAAGGAGCCCTTCTTTTGCTTGGCACCGTTTGCTTAGAAGTGCCTCTTAGCAAATTAGCATTATGAGTGAAACAGAGGGTTCACAAATCCTGTTTCCATGGAGCATCTAGTTTTCCTCTCATATCCTAGTATACAGGGCTGCCCTATCAATAGGCAGAGTGAGATGGACAGTCCCAGTTGATAGTTTTTATTTCAGTGAGACATTGGATATTTTCTGGGTTGTAGTCTGAGCTTTAAAAGCACCATCCAAGATGCTAAATGCATTTGAGGATTCAGGACCATGGACAGCTCTTTAAAATTCAGCTAAAAGCAGAGTAGATTCATTACCCCACTGACATGGAAGCCACCAGCCACAAGGGGTCTGGGGGGTTATGAAAGGCAGCCAATTGTTTATTTTTATTGCTGTGCTTTTTCTGACAAGGATGAGGAGGGATCCTTGTGGGATTTCCTGCCTCAAGTGCCAAAATAACCTGGCTTGACTTGGATGAATGGGGAGGGGGTATTTGCTGCTATTTCTGAAACAGCAAGAGATCCTCACCCAGCCCAGCTAGCATTAGAGTTGTGTGTGTGTGGGGGGTACTTTTTGGAATATAATGCCCAGAATCCCCTAGGTTCCAGGAACTTCAGTCCAAAAAATAACTTCCAAGTTCTGTCTGTCTGTCTGTCTGTCTCTCTCTCTATGTGTGTGTGTGTATGTGTGTATCTACATCTGTATCTATATCTATATCTATATCTATATCACAGGGATCAGTAACAGGGGCCTCGCTTGAATCTCTTGAGATGACTTCTTGGGCAGTTGCTGATTCTTCATACTCTTCTTTCTCCTAAGAGAGATAAAAGACTCTTTGAAACTCCACCCACTGCATCATGGAGAGCAACAGAGTCCTTCCCTTTGGTATTTGTCTCAGCTGCTAACTCCTATGGGTGAGAAATGGGACAGAGGAAGGCAGCTGTTCTGTACATGGCAAGCACATATGCCAAAACATCTGATGCTTTTCACACTGGAGAAAACAAAGAGCCTTTTGTGTTTGGCCCTCAGCCTTTGCTAAGTTCAGAGTAGATATTCTTTATTAAAAATTAGTGGCTCACCAGTGTTATATATGCATGGAATCTCTACTTCATATTCACATTGGGGAAGAAATTGTGGAACTGTCACACAAAGAGGTAGAAGAGGCCTTGGATCAAGCTGAGCTGGAAGATGTAAACATCTGCAAGTTCTACTGTTCATGGAAGAAGGAGAATTTTAAGACAATGCTTCCATAATGGCTTCTCTATTATAGGAGATATCAATGTAAATTTGCTCATTCTGTTCTTTGGACATTTTTTGGCAAAAAATGCATTTATGAAAAAGAAACAATCCTCATCTTTTGTACATCATCTGAGACTGCATACAGACTCCTTTTACAATGCTTGCAAGAGTCAGGGGGTCATTCAACACAGCTACCTGGTGGCTTCTGTGCCAGTGGGATGCTGAATGTGCTCTGGGTTTTAATCCAAACATTAAACCAGCTATCCAAGCTACTGAATCTATTTTAGAGATAGGACTCAGCACCTGGGAGAAGTCCTTTAAAGTTCAAAGGAAGAGCTGAAATGGATTCCTTGCTACACCGGCATGGAAGCCAGCATCCACCACTGCCATAGAATATACAATTTGTTATGAATAGTTCTAAAAACAATCAGAAAGAATTGCAAATTGGCATGTTGCCATTATCTTTGATGTGCCAATCTTAAATCACCTTCACAAGAATAATGGCTGCATTCCTTCTGTTTATACCTCAGCTTTAAGAAAGAAACCCTATAGCACATGGCTGTTCTTCCAGGTTTACAGGGCAGGAGAGATGAAAAGGCAAATGGACCTTGATATGTGTGTGTGTGTGTATCAACTCAGTATATAAGGATCTGTGCTACTTTTAATGTCTAAGTGATCCCCTCTGTACTGACACCTACTTCCTCTTTACATTTTCTCTGAGCGTAATGTGCAAGTGAAAACTTGTACAAAATGGCATACATTTCTGGGTGGGCGCAGCTTTTTTGTTTTTTAAAAGGAGTGGGGTCAAGAGAAAATATGTACTGTGAAGATAATAGAGAGAAAGACAGAGAAATGGTTTCCTTTGTGAGAAGTGTTCAGTGCTTGTGGGAAATGACATCCTTTTGAGAGGCCATACTGCTTTTAGTGCTCCTGGCAATAATAGCTCCATTAGCATGTCTCTTACTTCTGGATGCAAGACTCACTTCAAGATGTGAATGAACACTGCACAAGGGATGAACTGTCCTGACTGACATTGTATCTATAGCTGGCAACACATTCTTAGCTAAAGTGCACTATGATCTCCACAGCAATTCATAATATTTAGAACAGGAGTGAGAAACATGTGTCTCCCTAGATATTAAACTGTAGTTCTCATCATTCCTCACCACCAAATATGCTCACTAAAGTTGATGGAATTTGTAGTCCAGTAACATTTGGAAGGCCACATGTTCCTCATTCCTGAGCAAGAGTAAAGAGATACCAAGTTGTTATAAAATACCTTGGGATCCCAGATAAATGTCACTACAGTTATGTCCAGATAAATTCTTTCAGCAATTTCAATTGTTCCTAAAATAGACCACTCAAGAGCCAGCATGGTGTAGTGGTTTGAGCATTTGACTATGACTCTGGAGACCAGAGATCAGTTGCCCGCTTGGGCTGCATCACACAATCTCAGCCCCAGGTAGGTTAGCCTTAGGGTTGTCATAAAGCAGAAATGACTTGAAGGCATACAACAACAGCAACAAAATAGATTCTTACCCTGGGTGGCACAATGTCATGTAAAGTAACTAGTGTATTAATGCCACATGTCATGTAAAATAACTAGTGTATTAATGCCACATTTTTTTCCAGAACTGAAGACAGAAATACAACAGCAAAAAAGAAGATAAAACATAAATCAGTTTGAGGTGTTTTTGATATCTACATTCACCTCAGAGGATGAGGAAAAAGCTGGCTCTCTCCATTTCTCTACAGCAGGGGTGAACACAGTGTGGCCCTGGGGCTACAGACCACCCCAATGCTGTTTCTGAAAAGCTTGAGCCTTTCTGATTCCCCAGCTTTCCTTCCCCCCCCGCCATGAAATGGTGTGCACAAATGGCCTTGTCTAGAAACCTCCAGGAGCAGGAATTCATAATGTGCAGAGTTCCCATGAGGCCTTATATACCCTAATGCAGTGGTTCTCAACTTGCAGGTCCCCAGATGTTTGTGGACTTCAGCTCCCAGAAGCCATGAGCATTGCCCATAGTGGCTGGGGCTTCTGGGAGCTGAAGTCCACAAACATCTGGGGACCCACAGGTTGAGAACCACTGCCCTAAAGGCACTGGATCCTGTCAGATCTTGGAAGTTAAGTAGGGTCACCCCTGGTTAGTTCTTGGATGATAAACCACCAATGAGTACCAGGTGCTGTTGGCTATATTTCAGAGGAAGGAGCTAACAAAACCACCTCTGAATAATCCTTACCTAAGAAAATTCTATGAAATTCATGGGGTGGCTATAATTCAACAGGTGACTTGAAGGCACATACACAGGGTTCTCCTGCATAACTTTACATCAAAAATTACTAGTACTTCAGAATAATAAATAGACTCCTAGCCACTTCTACATTTTTGTTTGCTTGTTTGTGTGCATATCTGCTAATCTGTGTGGCACCTAGAAGGTCCCAGGGGCAGAAAATTGATACCCAGATCCAGTGTTGTTGCCCATGCCTATTCTAGACAAAAAACTGGCATTATATTTATTAGAAATGGATGGCTCCCATGCTAGTCGGGAGAAAAAGCAGCAAGACAAAGAGAATCTCCATATTATATACTGCCATTTGCAGACTTTGTTGTGAGATATCAGTTTAAGTACCGATTCTCTACTTCAGTACTCTGCTCTCTGCTTCAGTCTCTGAATGTGTCCAGAGGAGGATGACCAAAATGGTGAAGGATCTGGAAGCCATGCCCTAGGACAGTGGTTCTCAACCTGCGGGTCCCCAGATATTTTTGGACTTCAGCTCCCAGAAGCCCCAGCCACTATGGTCAATGCTCAGGGCTTCTGGGAGCTGAAGTCCAAAATCATCTGGGGACCCACAGGTTGAGAACCACTGCCCTAGGAGGAGCAGCTTAGGGAGCTGGGTATGTTTAATCTGCAGAAAAGAAAGTTAAGAGAGGACATGATAGCCATGTTTAAATATTTGAAGGGATGTCATGTCAAGGAGGGGGTGGGCTTGTTTTTTGCTGTTCTAGAGACTAGGACAAGGAGCAGTGGATTCAAACTACAGGAAAAGAGATTCCACCTGAACCTCAGGAAGAACTTCCTGATGGTCAGAGCTGTCTGGCAGTGGAATATGCTGTCTTGGAGTGTGGTGGAGTATCCTTCTTTGGAGGTTTTTAAGCAGAGGCTGGATGGCCACCTGTCAGGAGTGCTTTGATGTGTGTTCCTGCATGGCAGGGGGTTGGACTGGATGGCCCCTGTGGTATCTTCCTACTGTATGATTCTATGATTCTATAATACTCAATCAGGATGATTTTTTTTCTTTAGAAAATAGTTGCCTTTAAAGTTTGTTATTTCTCCTTCATGACCAACTTGATGAAGAGTCCTGCAGAGCTTGAACACTCCCTCTTTTTAAAATTGTGCTTTTAAGTGGTATAATCAGGGGTCCAATGAAGGTTTTTACTCAGTCCTGTTTCAGATTTGCTCAGAGACCATGGGGGCTGACCGGCCTGCCTGCTTGCTTGCTTGCTTGCTTCCTTTTCTGATGATTTACCAAGAGCAGTTGAACTCTGTTCTGTGTTGGCCTAAATACAGTAAAAACACTAGATCCGATTTGATCTTGGAAGCTAAGCAGGTTCAGCTCTGGTTAATACTTGGATGGGAGACCACCAGTGAATAGCCAATGAATAGGCTATTTCAGATGAAGGACCTGACAAAACCACCTCTGAGTATTCCTTGCCTAAGAAAACCCTGTGAAATTCATGAGGCTGCCACAAGTCAACAGGTGACTTGAAGGCACAGAAACGCACACAACATGTAATTCAGAGTCAGAAAGTGAGATGGGAAATACTCATCTCACAGTTCTCCAGACCAGAATTCTACATGCATTTAGATCTGTACATATGGATGGAAAATAGCAGCTAGGATATATAGTCATTTCTGACAAGATAACAAATATTAATTGCAATGTCTAGCACAGCTCCCCTACCTAACCACTATCCCAACCACAAGCTGTTTACCTCTTTCTTTCTCACTGACTTTCTCCCATTCCTGTCTGCTCTCTCTTCCGGCTTTCTCAGCTGAGTCTCAGAACTTGTCACTCACGCTGCCTCCGTCCACCATTCAGTCTCATTGCCTGGCTGTCAGTATTACAGTCATGTGATGTGGCATCACTTAGATCTTAATCTCCTTGGAATCTTTCTTTATAGCACAGTTGTAAGGTTTATGATCAGGTTATAAACCAGAGAAGAGAGATTCTGTTAAATGAGGTCAAAAGCATTTAGGTCACAATCAATGCATTCAGTATCCCACAAGAGAGAAGATGTTTTCCAGAAGGGACTAAAACTGAGTAGTGTAAGCTGCAGAGAGGTCAAATCTCTCTATAGGGGTTGATGGTATACATATTTACATGCATGTATGCTAGTGGATAGTACTATGTATAGGACCAATTGCGAAACAGCACTGCTTCTGAACCTTGGCCATTATTTAATGATCTCTTAGGCATGCCTGTGTGTTGTGTGATACTAGCTGTAACATTAGCTGTGTGAGCACTATTAACTGCAAGCCCGTTAAAACATGATAATGTAATTTTAGTTTATTGACAATTTAGACTGGAGTGATAGCACATTGTGCTAGAAACTTACTACAGCTAAAATAAAAAATGTTAAATAAGCCACACATCTGAACCATTACTAAAGGTTATGTTTTTGTTATTGTTTGGGTTTTTTTTTAAAGTTCAAAATCATTTCTAGGGCATTCAAAAGCGTCTTGGTTCATGATAACACACGCTTTCATAATTTTGTCTCAGTGTTTTAGCAGTTTTGTTGTTCTTACTGTTATGTGCCTTCAAGTTGACTCCAGCTTATGATGACCCTATCATAGGGTGTGTGTGTGTTTTTTCTAGAGGAGATTTGCCATTACTTTCCTTTATGGCTGAGAGAGTATGACTTGCCCAGGGTCACTCAATGGGTTTCTATGGCTAAGTGGGTATTCAAACTCTGGTCTCCTAGAATCCAAGATCAGCCCTCACACCATTACACCACGCTGGCTCTTTTTAGTAATTTAGAAGGAACTGCAAAAAGAATGACATGGTAGTGTTGCATTTCCCCAGTATATTTTAGTTTTGACTGTTTTGTTCCAAATCATCAGTTAAGACAGTGTTGCTTTAAAATAGAAGTATTCATTTGAAGCCTCTCCATTGCCTTGATGCAAAAACCTGGACAGTGCCGAATTACAAGTCTTTTCAATAAAAACAGAATTGGATTCTCTGTCAGGTCCTTCATTTTCCTTCTGCTGGGGATGGTTTGTAGAATCTTCAGTGGTCAGAGAAGGACAGCTGCTATGCACTCATAGATTTTGATGTGGTGTTTTAAGGAATTGCTAATCCCTTTCTTCTAGAGTGGTTTCAGGTGCAAGAATTAATATCAGCAGTACTTCCAACATGGTCCTGCTTCTGAAATGGGAAAAAATGGACAGCTAAGCATTATAGAAACATAGAATGCCCTCATAGAACAGAGCTGTGCCCTTCAGTCTTCTGTCATTTTGCCATGCCTCCTTCTCACCCCCTCCTTACATGCTCAAATGCTTACTTGTCCTTTGCGATTATGTGTCCTTGCAGAAAGGTACATAGAAGTATGGGTGAGGGGGAAAGCTGGGTAGTATGTATGTGTACTGAGGACTCCTTTGTATTACTGTCTTTTTAAATAGCAGATTGAGAAAAGGGAGTGATGAGTCTCCTAAGGAAACATAAACATTGTGTACTCATTAGAAGCCTCATTATAAACAAAGTGCAGAGAAGGTGCCCTAAGAGCAAGCTCTTTCGAGAGTGTTTATTAGGACAAGGAGCTTCTTTAATAGAGAAGCCAAAACAAGAAGGGGGAAAAAAGCATTCTGCTGCAATCATTAATATGTGTTACTATATTTACTGACTCCTAGGGAATGGCTTTGCCCTTGTACCTTTGTTTTAAGGGGACAGTTTTCCCTTCCCTGTAAAGAAGTGTTGGTGGTGTTATGTAAGCCCTCAAAATACTACAACGCTCTATTTCCCACCCTGTAGTGCTGCTGTGACACCTTGACAGGGATGCCTTCAGTGAAGAAATTGGCATGTGCTGATCAAATCTGCAAATGATACAGAAAAAGCAATCCTGGAACTGCAAGTATTTTTGTCTATTGAGTTAACACCCCAGATCACATGATCACTTGGAAAACCGTGCTGAAAGATGATTGCGAATTATTGCATGTTGGGACAAAAAGAGCCACAGAAATGTAGAATGGAAGCTGTAATGAGAAGGGCCTGGGGATGCTAGAGGGTTACACCTTGAGGTAGCAGCACGATGTCAATGTTATATATAAAAGTCTTATATCTTTGGAGTGAAATTTTAAAAGTGCAGTAGGAAAAGTATGGAATGTAACAGCATGGCCCTGTTTGTTACCACTTAGAGTTCAACTAGAGCATTGCTTCCAACTTTAAAAGAACAGCTAAATGGAAAGGACGTAGAGGAAAACAATGAAGGTAATTAAAACCGCAGTCCTAAATACAGAAGTGACTAGCGGGGTGCCACAGGGTTCTGTCCTGGGCCCAGTGCTATTCAATATTTTTATCAACGATTTGGATGAAGGAATAGAGGGCATGCTCATCAAATTTGCAGATGACACCAAATTGGGAGGGGTTGCTAATACGCCAGAGGACAGGATCAAAATTCAAAATGACCTGGATAGATTGGAGAGCTGGGCCAAGGCTAACAAAATGAAATTCAACAGAGAGAAGTGTAAGGTCCTACACTTAGGTAGAAAAAATGGAATACAGAAATATAGGATGGGGGACATGTGGCTGGATAGCAGTACCTGTGAAAGGGATCTAGGAGTCTTCATAGACCACAAGGTGAACATGAGTCAGCAGTGTGATGCGGCAGCCAAGAAAGCCAATGCAATTCTCGGCTGCATCAACAGGAGTATGGTGTCTAGATCGAAGGAGGTACTGGTACCACTCTACCCTGCTTTGGTTAGACCTCATCTTGAATACTGTGTCCAGTTCTGGGCACCCCCAATTCAAGAAGGACATGGTCAAGCTGGAGCAAGTCCAGAGGAGGGCGACCAAAATGGTGAGGGGCCTGGAAGCCATGCCCTATGAGGATAGACTTAGAGAGCTGGGGATGTTTAGTCTGCAGAAGAGAAGGTCAAGAGGGGACATGATAGCCATGTTTAAATATTTGAAGGGATGCCATGTAGAGGAAGGAGAGGGCTTGTTTTCTGCTGCTCCAGAGACCAGGACAAGGAGCAATGGATTCAAGCTGCAGGAAAGGAGATTCCACCTGAACCTCAGGAAGAACTTCCTGACAGTCAGGGCTGTCCGGCAGTGGAATCTGCTGCCTCGGAGTGTAGTGGAGTCTCCTTCCTTGGAGGTTTTTAAGCAGAGGCTGGATGGCCATCTGTCGGAAGTGCTTTGAGGGTGTTCCTGCATAGCAGGGGGTTGGACTGGATGGCCCGTGTGGTCTCTTCCAACTCTACATTTCTATGATTCGATGAACACAAAACTTATTTCTGAATAAATATATTCATGGTTTCAATGCGTAACTGTTACACATCCTTGTGAAGAAGCCAAACTTGGTGGAAATTTGGTGGCTGCAATGCATTAAATATGAGCATGGGTCTAAAACCTGGGCATGCTCATGGAGAGGAAATGACTTGTTTCTTGGATTCTGCCTGCCTTCTGGGTGCTCTTTAATAATGAATGTTAGCCTAGAGTGAAAGATCACCAATTCCAGATGGATAAAAATATTGTTCTGGTACCATTTTGATCTAATTTATCAACATTTGTATAATGTGAAGGTGGGAAAAAGTGTCAGGTTTGTCCATTCATTTTCTGGAGCCCTGGAGAAACTGGTGCTTAAGTGTGAAAGGACATTCTTCTAGCTCAGAGGTTGGGTTCAAAACAATTACTAAACCTAATTGGTCATTGAAGAGCGACCTTCTGCTTCGGACAATAAATTGGAAGAGTAGTCCTTTATTAAAGCCCTGTTGGTAAAATGCTGAATCTGTGTTGTGCAGTGTTACATCTGACAAAGCAGGAAGCCTAATTCTTTTCTGTAGAGACACATTTTGTTTTGTTTTTTGTTTTGGTGCTTTTCAAATTACAAGGATTGATGTCTGAAAATTGCAAGCGTTTTATTTGCTTGGCTGGGAATTTCTCTGCTTGAGATACAACAAAGCCAAGGAAAAATGGCAGAGCTGATTTTTCTTTCTCTGTGGAGGTCTCCTAGGATAGAGAGGGGTAGTGTTCAGCTGAGGTTTCTTTCCTACTTGGAGTGAAAATTAACAGGCTGCACCTGACTGTGTCTGTGAGGAAAAAGCCCAGGCTTAACAGATATTTCAAGATTTCTGCCATTTTGATCCTGTTTTACCCTTGTAATAAGTATTTAGGAATGAGAAGAATGTAAACAGACTTTTCTTGACAGATAGACAAATAATTGAAAGCATCTTGTGTAATTTTCCAAGTTAGTTTTCATCACTTTCTCCCAAATTGAAAGTAAAGCTCCATATTTTGTGAGAATTAGGAGCTTTATGAGCGGCCAGATGGAAAAGAAGGTGGGGCTCTTCCACCTTCAGAAGTTACAGAGGAGATGAAGACAGTTCGGGATGTGCTGAAGTTCCTTCTTCTGGGCTGCTATTAAAAATGCTGCAGACTTTGCCCTTAGTCGTATCTCATAATTCTAACTGTGAATATAGTACAGTACTATACAGTACAGTATAATAATGATGTATTATATCTGCCAGAAAACATTAACAGTGCTTTATGACACTGTACTACCTTTGTAAATGTACATAATAAAACTTAGGGGGTTTTTTTGTTTGTTTTTTACAGTTACAGGAAATTTCACCGGTAAATGACATTCATAAATGCTCAATTTTTCCTTGAACAATGTGGAAAGGTATCCTGGGCATA
Source organism: Iguana delicatissima (assembly GCA_948472985.1). Lineage (NCBI taxonomy): Eukaryota > Metazoa > Chordata > Lepidosauria > Squamata > Iguanidae > Iguana > Iguana delicatissima. The sequence goes on along the minus strand of CAOKZL010001113.1, from coordinate 359,564 downwards.
TACAACAGGAATAGACAAAATATGGGCTGTGGACCACACGTGGCCCCCCCCAGTTATTTTTGTATACTCAACTGGCCCCCAAGATTAAAAATCTTTTGGCAATTAAAAAAAAAGAACTTTGTGGTCCAAAATGTTCCCAAATACACTCTAGAGAGCCTGAGGGTATTTACATCACATTTGGAAGACCCCACTACCCCCAGGGATCAAAATTATTTTTTACATTTTTTAAAAAATCAGGGGCACATTTCCACCACATTTTACACACACACACACCTCTGACAAACTTAGACCCAAGAAAGGCCTTTTCTGAAACAGGAAGTAAACAGGAAATGGCTTCTCTTCATTTTCTGTTATTAAAAAGGCTTCTCATGGACCTAAAATGGCCTAAGTAGGGCCAAAAACATGGTGAATATGCACCCCATATAACCTAGAGGGCATTTGGGGGCAAAAAATTGTGGGTTTTTGTGAGGGAATAGGTACAGTGGAGAGGTGCAGCCCTCCAAGCTATCCTAGAGTGTTAATTCATCCCCCTAGCCTCCCACAGTTGCCCACCACTGATATATGTACATATCCTATGCATTTATTTATTTATTCATCCATTTGATCGTATCTCATCTTTCCTCCTGTGGGCTCAAGGCAGCATCCACAGCTCTCCTCCTCCAGAATCAGCCATGAAACTCTCCCAATGACCTTGAAGGCAGTTGTTTCCTCTCAGCCTGAGCTTATTTCATATGGTTGTAGTCAGGATGAAAGAGGAAAGATGCAAGTAAATTCAACCAAGAAAAGATTAGCTCTCCAAATTATTGTCTTCCACAATAAATTATTATAAATTATCCCATAAGGCCACAATTTCCCCCTTTATAAGGTATGGCTTTTTGCACCATACCTCAATAGTGTGTTATTCCATTTGAATCCCAGCATTGTCATTTTCATGAGGGGCATCCTTGTTCCCACTGCATTACAGTGTCATCGGCAAATACTTTTCCCCATCCACAGCTTGTGTCATTTTTTTGCATTTTTTTTTATAAGCCGTATTACTGCAGCAACATTGTAACACTGGCCATTTCCGCACGCGGTGAGGCAATCACTCCCTGCCACTCCTCACCGGATCTTTTTTGGGTCCGGTCCGGGGCGGGGAGGAGCAGTGTGTGATCGCAGATCCGCACTGCTCCAGCGTCCCAAATGGCGGCTTCCAGTTGGTTGTGGGTCATGACCAACCGCTGAAGCTCGCCAGCCTAAAGCCCATCCTCTGCAGATCACAGGCTTGCATTGGTGCGAACCTGCAAATCTGCACTGGAAAGCAGGCAAGCAATGGCGCACGCTGGCATTTTGAAAAACCTGAAAAATCAGGTTTTTCAAAAACATGCTGGAGGACCACTTGGGGTCGCTCCAGAGTGGACTGAGGTGCGGATCTATGCTAAGCAGTCCGGACCCAGTCCGCTCCAAGGTGCAGAGCGTCCTCCATGGAGGACGCACTACACCTTTTTTTAACCCATGCAGAAATGGCCATCATGACACACCAGTCCACTATTGCATTTTTGTGCTATAACGCTAAAAATATATTAAAAATAAAAAAAATTATAACTCAAAGGAGAAATTTAAAATAAACACAGAGAGGTGATAGATTTCAAACTTAACCACACCATGGGAGTAGTTGAGGAAGGGATAACCTGGGAAAGCCCACATCATGCCCATTCCTGGATCTGCTACAAAGGGAAGTGTTATCAAGCTCTGTTGAGAAAGTGTACTCCCACAGCTAACAGGATTGTTGCAGGAAATGTGGTCATTAATGGATTATTTCCAGCATTGGAAAAGGGAGTGGATTGAATGGATTGCAACACAATAGCTTTCTGATTAGCATGGATCCTGAATGAGGAATAATGCGTTGCTCTGAAGGTATGACACCTTTGTGCAGTAAGGCCCTTACTGTCCTAAACTGCAGTGCAGAAGGAAAAAGGATGGCCCAGGCTAAGAGGACACAAATCTGCATAAAAAGAGCACATGGAAATTTATATCTATATATCTATATACAAAGGAACTGTAACTAGGATTTATTTAAATTTCAGATAGGGTGAAGCCAGCAAACTAATTTTTCATTGAAAACATCTCAGATAAAATAAATTCTTCAATTCAATTCAAACAGAACTTTGAAATAACACATTCAGGTAGTGGTGTTACCTGTAGCACATCACTTTTAGTAATAACAACGACAAAACAATGACGTTAAAATCACCAATCAGGATACTAATAGTAGAGTCTAAGAAGTCATGTTGACTTGCTACTGCCAAATTGTTTTACTGGGGCTTTCTGGAAATTTTTAAACATGGTGTAAGGGCAAGTATGGCCCTTAGGTCAGCCATGGCTTTCAGGGGACCCGCAACAGTCCTTCCACCCCAAAATCCTTTATATACCCCATATGCCTTTTTTGTGAAAAAAGGCAATTTTTAACTTTCTGAGGGGACAGTTTCACTGTTTTCTGTCCCCTGGTGTGATTTAAGTTTGGCCTTTCCCTCCCCAAAAAGAAGTGGTCATTTCAAGTTTTGGGGAAAAAAGGGCCCTAAAGTTTGCCAAGATCCCCCAAACATAAAGAAATCAGGGTCACATATTCTATAGTAGGTGCAAAGGCTCTTTTTAAGTTTAATTTTTTAAAGGGAGGCATTAAAAATAATCGATGGTACGTCTTTAACAAAACGTGGACCTGAAAATTGAAACTCATGAAACAAAACTGAATTTTAATAATATGTTATCACAAATACAAAATCAAACCTAGGATGAATGTGGGCCATCCCTGACGAATATCTGAATCTCTAGCTGGTTCGTTCTCCAAAACATAACCAGCTCCTCTTCAAGTGATCACCCCATTGATGAACACATTCATAATTGGAATTCGCAATAAAATCAACATTTTAGGAGTAATGCATAAACATTTCTCCTCACAACAATTTTTTAAAAAAATATGTTGCTGTTAACATTACATTGTAGAAGAAAAAGACGGCAGTTATTCCTTCCTCACTTGGAAAAGTAACGTGTCATAGGTAACATCATTACTTGTAAGGAATTGCTTTCAAACCCTTGTTGTGGGATACTCTTTTATTAATTAAATGGAAAGCATTCGGTAAATGCTCAAATGCATTGGAAATCTGTTAATAGAATACAGGCCCCTGTAATTATTTTTATAAATTTGTCATGACTAATTTGAATTGTTAAAGCCCACTGATCTGCCATTATTCTGCTTTTTAATGAATGTATATTACATTACACAGAGTGTTTGTTTTAATTTCTCTATAAATTTACTTGGGGGGAAAAGTCCCCATTGCCACTGAAAAACATCCTATCAATCTGAATTTTAGACTAAAACCTTTCTTTCTTGTGTGAACTCCCTTCATCCCAAATGATACAAGTTTACAAGGAGTGAAAACTGGGTCACACTAATGTACAAATGGTCCACGATTAACCAATATAAATGTGTGTCTGAAACAGTTCAAAATGCAGGTTTTTTTAGATAGTTGTTGACTCAGGATAAACACCCTGAAAGCCAATTGTACAACTACATCAATGTACAGTTGCTACAGAAAAATTTTTAGCTCATGTAATGTGCAGTTTATGATAAAGTCACCTTTTAATAGTTTGCAGTGGCATGATGCGAAAGTTATCAGTGGCATGATGCTAAAGTGAGCGCAGATCACCCCATGGCAAGAAGTGTACCCAACACAGACTGATACAGATGGAAGTCAATCACTTGTTGGTGTGTGTGTGTGTATGTATATGTGTGTGTATTGTTCAGTATGCACCAGTAATTGGTCCTATTTATACCTTCTAAATGTGTTTCTGTTGTTACTGCAGTTGTTGTTGCTTTCTCTAAATTGGGACTCAAGGCACCTTATGAATTAAAATCAGTGCAATATAGCTAAAACTGAAATGTTCTCAGGCGTGAAATAAATTGGAATACTTTTGGAATAGAATTGATTTCCTGAATAATACAAACCATTATGTATTTCCACAAGAAAGATCTGAACAGGGCTCATTTTTTTAAAAGGAGGTAGTCTTTCAGAACTATTGATGTTTTTCATGAGACACATTATTAGTATTCTTTGTTTCACTAATTAAAAAAACAATTTAATTAAGAAGATTGTATGGCCCAACCAGCCCTTTTCGCTTCTTGTTCTGTTGAAAATGCAGCCAAGGTCTGACCTTGATCAGGAATTGGGCGCTCTGCTCCTCTCTGTATGCAAATGACACTAATTAATCCAACACAAACATCAATATTTTTGCAAAGCATAACCCCAAGTGCCGTTTTATGACCATGTAATTTACAAGGCCTTAAACTACATTAAAATTACCACATACAGTGTTTACAGTTTAATTACACGGCTATTTGCCTTACCCAATCAAGTGTTATTCATATAGTCCTTTTCCACTGGCCCTAATCTTACCTAAAAAAGAAAACAAACGCTCTTGTCCACACTATAAGAACAGCAAATATTTAGCAAGAGGAATTCTTCCAAATTGGTTCCTCTGTTTTTGTGAACATTTATTTTAAAAAATGTATTTGTTATAGCAAAGGTAATTGTTGTCTGTCCATTTATACTACACATGCAAGCTTGGTTCTCAAGCAATTTCAAATGTATAAAAATGGCTCTACCACCATCAGTGGTTTTTCTAGTTTGAAAAATGTTAGGCTTGGAGCTGTACAAGAATGAGGGGGGTATGACATAGTGCAGTCCTGAGAGGGTAGAATGGATTGTTCCATTTGCAGCACAGTGGAGATCACATTTTTAAAACATTCTCCAATGTGCCACCATATATAGAGCTTTATATCCAGGGAGGTTTTGCATACATGCAATAACATTAAAATACATCCTAATACAATGGAGCACTGCAGTCTAGTTCTTTCCTCTCATTCTTGTTAAATATGTCCCATTCCTAAATATGCTTACTAGATTGTAAGAATATTGTAGACAGGAAGGGATGCATATTGTTGAACTCTGAATTATACTTTTGGGGTGAGCCCATGAAGCTAAGACCTATCTCATCAACCCCACCTCCTTGTTTTTTAGCAAGACAAAGCAAAAGAAGTCAGATTTCCTGTACCTGCAATACTTAATGTGTAAGAGGGAATTGAAGCAGGTGTACTGTTCAGTGATAAGCTTTATATGATGAAAACTCTTATTTTACCTATTAAAGGTACAGGATGTCTATCCTAGGGTTGCCAAATCTACTTGCATTTACCCAAGATTTACCCATATTCTAGATGTGTTGCACAATGCTCATTTGGACCATTATCTGGCCCAGATTTCAAGCTTCCTTTTTTATGTGCAAAGTATGTCCCTAGCCCTTGTAGGAGCTCAGATATAGGACAAAACATGGAGGAACTCTTCTATGAAATTGTTCTGCAAGTCTGACCCTGAATTTCAGGCATGAGAGAGGAAACAATAACCTATGCAGGGGGTGAAAGGACACATTGTAAGGGCATGAAGTGAGACAAGAAATGGTTCAGGAGGGAAGGGAGAATGAGCAGTGCAAATGGTAGCATGTAACAAAAAAAGTAAAGAGGAATTGCAAGGTGTGAGGTGAGATGAGGAAGGAAGTAAGAAGGAAGGGAGAGTGATCGATGTGATTGGCAGAGTGCAAGCAGCAAGGAGTCTGTAAGACAGGTTTGCTGAGAGGTGATGGTGGCCCAAGATCACATGGTAAATTCCGCAAAGCTGAGATTTGAAGTTGGGTCTCCTTGTTCCGTGTACAGGATTTCAAACATTATTCTGTACTGGTTCTCTTGGATCATTTGTAATTGTAAAAAATGGTATGGAGGTTGAAACTTAGTAGAAGAAAACAATGCAACAAATTAATGTGTTGATTTTGCATAATTAGAATACAAATTAGAATACCTTGCATAACTACAATAATTTCAAAATATTTTATTTGAGTATATCGTATGCAAAGCAGAATTAGACTCAGAGGAAGGAAGTGTGAAAACTGGAAGAAAGGACATCAACAATTTAAGATATGCAGATGGTACCGTATACTAGCAGAAAGCCACAAAGACGTGGAACTGTTACTGAAGAATCTCAAGGCAGAAGGTGCAAAGACAGGTTTACAAATGAACTTTAAGAAAACAAAAATAACGACCACAGATGATTTACATAATCTCTTTTTTAATATAAATTTTTATTAATTATATAAGAACACAAAATATAAGGTAAGAAAGGAAGATAAAAAGAAAAAAAATACATACAAAGACAAACCAGAGTCAAATGTATAATATAGTACCGGTAATAAATAAAAATCACTAAACAGAGTTCCAAACATCAATCAAAACTAATAAACACAAAACTATACATAATTAAAAATTAAAAAGGTGGTTCCCACCCCTGTTATTAGCAACCCTAGTAACTCTTCAGAAACACTAATCTGATAACTAAAAAAAAATCACTAAATTTAACAATTCTATAATGTAAAAATTATATATATATATAGTGCGTGTGTGTGTGTGTGTGTATCTATCTTAGCTCTTAATTCTTCATTCTTTAACTCTGAGTTCTTCTCTCTTAATTACCCAAATAAACTTAATGAAATACTTATAACATTCATAGTATTTATGACTTATAATATTTATGACATTCATATTACAACTTTTCTGTTTCTTAATTCATCAAATCAAAACTCTTAAGTACCTATATATGCACATTATATATATATAAAGCAATAAGAAATAGGTATATTTGTATGGCAAAAAATTAAAGTCATCTATAATTTTCTTTAAATCGTTCACATCATATCACAATAGTTTAGCATCTAATCAAAAAAGATAAATATAGACTGCAAATTCAGAACCCCAAGATCATCATATCACTTTCATTTTCTCTTAAGTAATCAATCAATAATTGCCAATTCCTTAGAAAGTCCTCTTTTGAAAGACCTTTTAATCTAACTGTAAGTTTATCCATTTCCACAACTGACATCAAGTCTCTTGAACTATTCAGACATGATTGCAATTTCTTTTTCTTCCAATACTTGCAAAAATCTTGCTGCCAACAGCATGATTTCTGGAGTAATCTCTGTCATTGTTTGCCATAGCTAGTGTCCTCATGCTAGATTCCAAGTAAAAATAATTCTGGGGACTTAACGATACTACATTTCAAAAAAAAATAGAATTACATTTTGTATTCTCCTCCAAAATTAGTTTGCCTTATCAGAAGTCCACCACATATGGTATAAAGATCCAACATGGTCCTGGCATTTGATTTACATAATCTCAAGGTAGACTATGAAGACATTGAAACAGTTCAAGATTTCCCATACCTCAGGTTAATCATTAGTCAGAATGGAGACTGCTGTCAAGAAATCTAAAGAAGACTAGGACTTGGAAGGGCAGCTTCCAAAAAAGATCCTGAAGTGTAAGAGATATATTATTGAATACTAAAGATAGGGTTGTCTGTGCCATTGTATTTGTAATTTCTATATATGGTTGTGGAAGCCAGACAGTGAAGAAAGCTAATAGGAAGAAAATCAATTCCTTTGAAATGTGGTGCAGCAGGAGAGTTCTATAGACATCCTGGACTGCTAAAGGACAAATGAATGGGTCCTAGGGCAAATCACACCTGAACTCTCCCTAGAAGTCAAGATGACTAAAGCGAGGGTGTCATTCTTTGGTCATATCATGAGAAGACATGACTCACTAGAAAAGACAATAATGCTTGGTAAGTTGGAAGGCAGTAGGAAAAGAGGAAAACCCCATTACAAATGGATAGACTCAATCAAGGAAGACATCTCCCTGAATCTGCAAGATCTAAGCAGGGTGGTTGATGATAGGGTGTCTAAGAAATCTCTCATTCATAGGGTTGCCATAAGTCAAAGTTGACTCGATGGCAGTTAACAATATGGCAACGCTACCTTGTCTGCTTTTACAATTGACCACCTTTCCTCTTTTGTACCTGGATCATAATGGTTCTTCTTTGAAATAAGTAGCACTTGGAATGGAATATTTGGCAAGATGGAATGTTTGACAAGATTTCATTCCCTCTGCCATATCATTTGGGGCATTAGCAGGCTAGAGTTTATCCACACCTCCCAAAAGTAGCTACCCCTTCACACAGTTGCTGGACTGTCATTTCAGAATCTTGATCTGCCCACAGATCCCCCTCTTACATTGTGCTTCAAGTGCCATTGCTGATGCTAGGATGCAATGTTGTATCAAGAATTTCTAGAAGTTATTTGCTCTTTTATCAGTATAGATGAGAAGGAGAGAAATCCATGCAGCCACTAAAGGTGCACTGCTGATATGCAGCAAAGAACCCCTGCTACCAAGTAGCTTGGATTTCTCTACAGTCTTGAAGTGGTGGTTTGTCTTAAACTTAATGTGTCTTCTAAACCAGGGAGTCATTTGAAGTGCTTATCTCCAAATATCTTTTGTATCTAAAATTGGATTTTTTAGTACAAAGCTGACAGTTACGTATAGTTCCATATAAAATATTCATTCTAAAACTCTTGCTGACACAATGCTTTCATTCTCCACGGGTCTTGTGGAATGTGGTCTCAGATATTACGGCAGATTAGAAATCAGTCTGACTCAACCATAGTGTCTTTTGCTTCAAGGTCTCCCAGGGCATCTGCCCATGTGATAAGGTATGAGAGACCAGTTTTCAGGATGGAATTCATGCATGATGTGGCCAGCCTAATCCAGAGGGCAAGGACTGAAAGATTAGTAATATGCGGGAAGATGAAACATTAATTTGATGGAAAGGGCAATCAGAGAAACCAAACCAAAATCGATCTGTTTATAGTTGACTAGAGGAAAAAGGGGGGAAAAAAAGGTGGTTGCTGATAAAAGAGCATCCCTTTCAGAGAGAGCTGTTTTTGGAATGAATGTCAGCTCTTTAATTTGTATTGAGAGGCATCCAGAAATCCTTTGCGCAAGAAGTTGATAGAAGGTGGCAGTTTCTGCAACAAGCAGTTTGTTCAGTGCTGTGAGGAAGAAACTACTGACAGGGATGGATCTGAGATTGTCATTTATGTTAGGAATCAGAAGTAGAAGTAGTCATCAATGAGCAGATGACATGTTAAATAAGTGCTAGTAGAGAGTGACTGGCAGGCAGGAAACCGAGGGGCAGTGCACCAGTTTGATTCTAGATTACTAGCTTCTTTTTTAGACAAAAGACAGCCATACCCTAGCCACTATTTATCTTGTTTAATCTGGGGCTATTTTTCCAATGAAAGCCAGTGTGGTAGAGTGATTTGAGCACTGGACTATGACTCTGGAGTTCAGGGTTCAATTTCCTGCTCAGCCATGCAAACCCACAGGGTGACCGTGGGTGCGTCACACACTCTCAACCCCAGAAAACCCTGGAAATGACTTGAAAGGCATACAAAAACAACTTTTGCAAAGATCCAGTCTTAGTGTTTTTTTTAACAAATCTTTTATTTTATAACAAATCTTTTATTAATCTTTTATTATTCTCATGTATATCCAACTAAAAAGCAATCTGAAAATATCTAAAGCCTAGTTTGTCCCTCAGTCACACTGAGGTTGTGGCGAAGTATTCTCTCCCTGCCCCCCTGCATTTCTGTAAAAGTCTTATTCAAAGAATATACAGTGCCTTCGCCTTTCTTTTGTAAGTAGGACAGCCCTAACATGAGACAAAATGAAAGCAGCAGATATTGGTGCAGGCATGAACAGCAGGCCACTCCTCTTGACTTCTTCAGGCATTCCTCTTTCTTACAGGTTGGAGAGCTGTTTGTAGCATGTGGCCTGTCCTACTGGGTTGCAGTCCCAGGGTGTAGTAGAGGAAACTGTTCTGTGCCAGGTGTTGAAATAAGACCCCATCTCCTGTTCAACTGGCTAATGTTACATGGAGTGTGGTATGCATATATGTCAACTTGGGGCTTAAATACCCGAAAGGCATCAGATCCTTATCTGATCTGGGAAACTAAACAGGGTTAGCTCTGGTTAATACTTGGATAGGTGACTGCCAATGAATACCAGGTGCTGTAGGCTATATTTCAGATGAAGGAACTGGCAAAACCATCTGAGTATTCGTTGCATAAGAAAACCCCATGAAATCCATGGGGTCATCATAAGGAGACAGGTGACTTGAAGGCACATACACTTATGTCAGCCTGTCCCTATTTTAGGGAACAAGATCTTATAGGTTAACTCTAGTGGCAGAGCTTCTGCCAGTTCTTGTATCTTTTTAAATTCAAAAGTAATCACAAAAACAAAGAAACAAACAAACATCCACCAGCACCACCCCAACAACAACAACAATAACAACAACAACAAAGACTGTTAAGTCATGCTTATTCAAGAGCTAGTGTGGTATATCGGTTTGAGTATTGAGTCCAAAGTTCAAATCCCTGCTTGCTATGGGCCATTTCTGCATGAGTCTGTTATAGCGCAATGATTCCACTTTCAACCTCCTATGGAATCCTGGGGTTGCCGTTTCGGTAGGGGCCGAGCGGCCCCTCCCGAAACGGCAAACCCCAGGATTCCATAGGAGGTTGAAAGTGGAATCATCGTGCTATAACAGACTCATGTGGAAATGGCCATAGAAATTATGGCCATAGGTGACACTGGGCAAATCACTCAGAGGAGGCTAATGGCAAACCCCCTCAGAGTGACTCCTACCAAGAAAACCCCATGATAGAGTTGCCTTAGGGTCACCATAAGTCAGAAATGAATTGAAGGACAGCAATGTTTTCAAAATGTTATCTTGCTTTACAGATAGAGACAAATAGATAAAATCTACCAGCAATTTAGGCATATTCTATATAGTTCTTTGTAATGACAATTTATGTATACTCTCTTTTCCACAGTGTGAGGAAAGCCTCACTAGATTAATATATAATGTAAAATCTGGCCAGATTGTGTAAAAATCAGATATTCTATCTTTACCTTTAATTAATTTAAATTGACATTTCAGTTTTTCTACCAGGATTAGTTCCAGTTCCAGACTTATAAAAACAATATAGTAAAGTGTATTATTTTCTTCCACTCGCTTCAGGGGATAAGGAATGCAGTTCAAATCACAGTGAAAACTGAGGCAATTAAACCACTTAGATGCACAGTTAAGCTATGTGAATACATATGTGCACACAGTTTGTAAACAGTACTACATTAATGGGTGATAATATGCCCATGCTGTGGTTATTATATTACAAAAATGTTCTAGTGGAGAGAAGTCCCAAGTAATATTGCATCAAGAAATATTGCACTCAGGCCATTTCCGCACTACACTCTTATAGCACAATTATTCCACTTTCAACATCCTGTGGAATCCTGGGGTTTGCAGCCAGTCAGACCCTCCGTAAACGGCAAACTGCAGGATTCCATAGGATATTGAAAGTGGAATAATTGCGCTATAAGAGTGTAGTATGGAAATGGCCTCAGTGAAGTGTGGCAGTAACACAGATTTAGTAACTAAACAACAGGCACTATATAGAGATACAGTATAAAATCATCCTTGGTAAATAGTTTTGATGTAAAAAAAAGAAAGAATACCAAACAAATCAGCAAGAATGTTAAGGCTTCTTAAAACACTGTGGATCTTATATACATTTGGAGGATACTTTGGGCAGAAATATATGATGCCTGTTTCTAAATAGGTGGCCTCAAAGAGGAAACTATATATATATATATATATGAAACAGATGTACACCACCGGTCATGCTTTCTGTTCTAGAACAGGTGTGGCTAATGTAAATGTATTTTTCCCTATTATAGTTACTGGATTCTTGCATCCTTCTAGAAGATTTCTATGTACAAGGGAATGGGGAGGGGGAGTGAAGAGGTTATGTGTACAGATGGTTAACTGCTAAAATGCCCAGAAGGTTCAACTCATCTGTGCTAGCAAAGATGACGAGAATTTTCCACTGACTAATTCACAGGTGTTCAGAAAGCTCTGGATTGCATTCAGATTTTGCAATTCTGTTTTGTTTGATCAAATGCCTTAGGTTAGATGTTGGAAACGTGCATTTTCATAATAATTATTATGCCCAAGTGGTTCTAGGAACATCAGTGTGGATCTCTAGAGAAAAGGGGGTAGAGAGAAACCTTTTGGCATGTGGGCCTTACAGCCATTGCAAATTGAGGCCTTGGGCCATAATTGCCCCTAGGCTGCTTCTCTTTTGCCATGACACATTGCATTGCCTTGGGTCAGTGACTCATAGCTCGCCTGCCCATTGTCATCATGGTCATAATTTGGCAAGCAATAATAATTATTTCCTGCCTTATGCTAGCTAGCCCTTTCTCCTCCTCTGTCCCACTCTCTTATTAGCCTACAACCAGGATGGCAGCGAAGAGAACAGGTGTTTAAAAAGCTCGGCTGCTATTCTTGGAAGAGCAGGGATGCAAAAGTGTCATTCTCCACTGGAGTAGGCTATATTGGCAATGTGTTGTGGCTGCTGCTGATCTGGTGTGTAGGAAGAGACAACAGCAGTGGTTAATGCAATGCCTCTCTTAGTGAAAGTTTAATAAGGATTAGCAGGCTTGGCATAATGAGGAGGCACTCTCTGCTCCACAGTGTGACTATGAGCAACGTCTGCAGTAATGTACCATCTTTTGCTTTATAATGTAAATTCTATGCATGTCTGCTGAAGCATGGGTGAGTTCACTGGGGCTTTAATCAATGGATATAGGATTGTGCTCCAAGTATTTCTTCTTGTTGTCATGTGTTTTCAGGTTGATTCTGACTTATGGCAACCTATCATAGGTTTTTCTGGGGCAAGATTTATTCAGAAGAATTCTGCCATTGCCTTCCTGTTAAGCTGAGACAGTGAGACATGCCCAAGGTCACCAGTAGGTTTCTGTGGCTCAGCAAGCATTTGAAGCCTGATCTCCCAGAGTCCTCTCGCCCAACACTCATATCTTATAGGCCGATTTTGCCTGAAAACTAAGGACTTAAAGCTTTTGATGCATTTTTTTTTGCATAGCCCCCAAATATGTCACAACAACAATCTAAACTGTTGTTGTTGCTGTTGTTGTTATTGTTGTATTCTTCTAAGAAAAAATACCCACTGACATACAGCATAATCATAAACCTAGGGTGGCCAGTGGATCTGCTGACCAGAGGAATGGCAAATCCATTCTTGATTTTGCTGCAGCTTCTCTTGTGGCTGCTCAGAGATGTACAAGAGTTCTGCCGGTGCTAAACCCTGAAAGGATAGGGTCCAGCACTGAAAGAGCTTGCATATAGCTTGGAGCACCTGCGAGAGGAGTTGTGGGAATATCAAGGGTGCCCCTTGATTTACGACCCTCAATAAATTGATGTAAAGCAATCAATACAAGTACAAATCCAATAAACAAACACTTTCCAAAAGCAATGACAAACCATCCACTATATAGTAGGGGGCCTGTAAAGATGCATCAATTGTAGTACACATGCAAACCTTCACTGATGAGGAGCAAAAGGTCATTCCCCCAAACACTGCTGTGTTTAGAACTCTGTGCTCATAGTTGGATGTCATTCATGTAGAATGACTCAGATAGATAAAACACTATATTCATGGAGGGCCAAGTCAAAGTTAAATCTGCAATCACATTTATATATCTTCATTTTAAGAAAACAGAAGCCATATGAGGTCCCAATCCAGCTCAAAACTTCAGCACTTCTGGTGAGAAAGATTTAATCCTTTCTTTGTAACATTTTCCTAATCAGTCCCCCTCTGCACTCAGACCTCTATAAAGCTGCTTTTTGCCCAATATGTTACCATGAACCGAATGTATTGCCTAGTAGGGCCCTGAGTTCTGTATGCTCAAGCAGCTCAGTGAAAGGGCCAAGCAGTATTTGACCCCAGTAATCCAAAACCAGATGGAAGTGGCTTTTTGTCGTTACTTGGAATTAATTGTGCATTTATAACTAGTCCGTTCCATGACACACATTTTTATCACTTCTTGCCCTAAACCTGGTTCAGATTCCTTGCTTCTAAAATGGGTTGTCCTAGATCAGTGGTTCTCAACCTGTGGGTCCCCAGATGTTTTTGGACTTCAGCTCCCAGAAGCCCTGAGCACTGACCATAGGGACTGGGGCTTCTGGGAGCTGAAGTCCACAAACATCTGGGGACCCACAGGTTGAGAACCACTGTCCTAGATAGTGAATTCTAAACTCTGATGCACTACCAGGAACCCATTGGCAACCTGCCTGTTCCTGTTCTTTGTTCTTTGTTTTTTTACCCAACATTTCACTTAGAGGAGATGGGCATGGATCTGATGGCCGTTTGCATACTTTCTGCATGTTCTTAGGCATAAGACATGGCAAGCAAGTGAACAGCAGGAATAGCAGCAAGGGCAGCCAAAACATTTTGCTGCCTGAGGCGAACAAGACACGTCTCCAAATTCTTAGAGATATAAGCCAACTTGCAATGGGACAGTGTCCTCTACCACCTGCATGTGAGGGCAGTGCTCTAGTTTATGGGGTACAGATCAGGCTGCGTGGGACACACAGTTCTAGCATTCAGCATTTCACTGCCCTTAGGATCTACCATCTGAGGGAGCCACCTCATTCTGCCTAACAGTAGGGCCAGCTCTCAATAGTAGTGAAGTGCACAAAGTCTTCTGAGGTCAAGGGCTTACTATGGACATTTTACCTGAGGCCCTGGCACCACACAAAAAAGAAATAGATAGACAGGCATTTGTTGAATTAGACTGTAGCCTGGCCAGATTCAATTTTCACATTCGTGTTACAAAGTAAGAAGAGGGAGAACCCATTTAATCTTTAGAAGAAAATACTTTCTTCTAATTCTGGTCTTCAGTTAGAGAAGAAAAGCCAAGCCTGAAGCAGTATGCCAAGGCCTAAGAAAACAGAGGCTTTGCTGTGGACAGAGTAAAAAGGAGAGAAGTTGGCTTTGGGATGCAGTTTTCCCACCCTGGTGGGGACAGGGATACCCTTCAGCTTCTCATAAACACGTCATTAACCATCCCTGGATGTCTAAAAACAGCAGCGGGATCTTATTTTGGTAAATGAGGGACAAATAATGAAAAACAGCTTCCGAAAGGTTGCTCAGCAGTGTGAGAACTTGGCCCTGCAGTTCAGAGCTTTCCAGGAAGGAGAGTGCCAAAATATATTTATATATAAAAGTCAGGGTATAGTGAACTGAGGTAATGCTGGCAAGAAACAATGAAAGCATAACAAAGACCTCTCTCCACCTCCCCCCATCCCTGGCTGCCGCTGCTGCCCAAAGAATCACTGCTCCCTGCGTCTTGTGTTTTGCTGTCAAAAGAGACTGTGTGGGGCTTGTTTCCTGGCAACGTGCCCCAGCTCCTTCCCTCCACTGAGACTCATCTACCCCTAGGGGGAGCCATCAGCTGTCAGCCTCCAGCAAGAACCTGTGTTTAACTAGCTCCTTCTGGGATGCAGGAAGGCTCTCTGAGAGCACAATTAGAGCATCTGTCACGAGAAGACGAACTAGCGCTAGGCGGTGAAATGGTGTCTGGGAGGGAACTGGAGTCTTTTAGAGCTAAATCATTGGGAAGTGCAGAGGGGCTAAGTTTGGATGACCTGCATCCCATTTCTTTCTTTCCTTTTTTAAGAGAAGGAGAGTTCTTTAAAACCTATCCAATAAATCCTGCTTGTCAAAGATTTCAAGTAAACAAAATAATAGTCCTCAGGAGAGCTTTATGCTTAAGTGATTCCCACCCCACACACCTTTTAATCGAGGGTCTCTTTTTTCTGTCAAACTTCTTATTGCTTCTCTTGCTTTGCCTCCACGTTCCTTTGCCTCTAGGACTCTTATGGACAGCAATGATACAGTGACTGTGTGCAAAGAAAGACAGGGATCTTGTACCTAACACCTGAGAGTTGTGCAAAGAAGAGATGGACAGGTCAGCTTGCCCAGTTGCCATGTGCAAAACCTGGACTTCCTGAAATTCCCTCTTATGTACTAATATTAAAGATGCATCACTTCTGCCATACATTGCATCTGATCACTGAGATCACTGGTCCCAACCATTTAGCATGCTACACAAAGTACATTGTACATTATAAAGAGAAGTCCCAGTCCCACTTTTTGCCAGAGTGAGGTGGTTGTTTCAGGCGAATGGCTAGGGTTTTTGTTTTTATTTTGTTGTCACTGTATTTTTTATTACCAGGAAGGGGAGTGATGCTTGCAGAATATTCTGCCTCATGTGCCAGAATAACTTGGCTGGCTTTACTTTGGGTACTGTACAACCTGACCATTGGAGTCAATATGGTGTTATAGTTTGAACATTGGAATAGGACACTGAAAGGCCAGGGTTCCAATTCTTGCTCAGCCATAGAAGCCCACTGGGTGACCTTGAGCAAGTCACATTCTCTCATACTCAAAGGAAGGCGAAAGCAAACCCCCTCTGAACAAATCTTGCCAAGTAAATCTAGTGATAGGTTTGCCTTAGGGTTGCCATTAGTTGGAAATGACTTGAAGGCACATAACAGCAACAACATCTTAACTTGAGTGAGCTGAATGGGCTACTACTTGCTCCTGTGCCTTTGGCAGCAAACTGTCTTGGGTCTGCCCAGACAGAGAGCGAGAACCCCAGAAATTCATATTTATAGGATAAGTGATAATTCCCCAGATGACCCATCATGTTTATTTCTATGTACAGTACTGAATACTTTACATAAGCCCTTTCCACACGAGGGGGCGTGAAACATGGGGAAACGGGGCGGCACACGCGGGAATGGAGCTTACCTTAATCCGGGTGGCTCCGTCCCCGCGGGGAGCAGCGAGCGTTCACTGCTCTACACGCCGCTGGTGTCCGGCGGCGTCCGGCGGTGCCCAAAATGGCGGCCAGCGGCTTCCAGCGGTGCTCCGCCAATCAGGGCAGTGCGCCAGCCGGAAGCCCACCCCCAGGCAGCTCTGCAGGGACGCGCTTGTGCTCCCCTTCAGTTCTTCATGGGGCACTGCGACGGGCTAGCGCGATCTTGTTTTAAAAAGACCACTTGAAAGTTGGTCTTTATAAAACACGCGGAGCCACCCCCGCGGCCGCGCGAGGGCACTTTGAGGTGTAGAACCTCACCTTTTCAAGCCGCCCTAGCACACCCCGCGGTGTAGATGACCTCCTGGTGAGCTCATCCCAGCGCGGGCTATATCCCCGTGTGGAAATGGCCATAGAAGGGGGGAAATGAAAAGCAGAATCAATGAGAAGAAGAGAAGATGACTTCACCAGATAGGAGTCCCTAGTGACAGCCTTGGAAACAACATACCTTTCTCTCAGGTTTGAACATGATGAAATGCCCTTCAAGAAGAATTTTTAACCCTTTGAAAATACATGCCCTAATTCTCATTATGGTCATAGGGTTCTTCTTCTAATCAAAACTCCTCACGTAGCTCTGCTCACAAAACTTGCTTGTGCCATATAGTGCTCAGTGTTAATTTATCCAGAAATTGCTTTTTGGAAAAGAAAAAGTATTTGTGCTGGTTTATAAGTCCAAACAAAACCTGCAGTTCCGCAAGGTCTTTAGTTAAGTTTTAAGTAAAATTTATTAGGACTAAACTTGTGACAGTTCTATGGCATAATGACATGAAATAATAATTCTCTGGTAAATTTTATGAAATGTTAATGACAAAATTCTTCTGAAAGCTCCTCCAAACAGATAAAGAAATTAGATAGAAGTATGTAGCAAAAAGCTAACAGTGACCAAGCATGGGAGAGTTTGCTTCTTGTATTATTCTTGATCGTATTGCTTCATTTTACTATATATGTTAACTTAAAGTTTAATTCTTGTGCTGTCATCGAAACTGGTTAGAGAATTACAATCAACAAACCCCATGAAATTTTTGAACACAGTGATTTTCATGGCAGCTGATTATGCAATGTTAAACACACATTGACCCCAGCTAAACATGGGACAACTTAATAAGATGTGGACAGTGACTTACAGTTTTGCTCTGGGTAACCACTGGATGATCCTCTCAATAATGTAAGCAATCCAATGTTCATTGCAAAGGCTTTGATTTACAACTCATAAAGTTTGCTAGAAGGCTGTCATGCTGGGCTGAATTTGTGATATCTGAGAGAATATATTGGTGCATAAGAAGCTATGAGACAAAATCTCTAAAACACACAGAATAGATTGAATATGCTGAAGGAAGTCATTCATAATACTTAAGAGGCAATTTATCCTGAACAACATGTATCTTTTCCAAAATTGATTTGTTTCTGTTCATACACTAACTACTTTGTTGAAATCCCTTCTCCTGCTAAAAATGGATGAAGATATAGCTGTATGCTACAAATCTGACAGTGTGACTCTACTACCAATAATAAATATTAACTAGAATTAGTGTTCATCCTGTCAGATAAACTTCAGTGCCTAAGCGAGAAATGCTATGGGATTACAACATTTTGGAAGTGCTTTGGTCATTACTTCTACTATGGAAAAAAAAAAATCCAAGACAGTTAATGTAGTTCAGTGAAAATGAACACAAGGAATATAGCTCATACTGGGAGAGTTCAAGGTATGAGCTATATTCCTTGAACAGTATGAGCTATATACAGTATGAGCAACCTGGAAAGCCAGGTTGCAGTGGTCAGGAGCGCCTTTCCCCAATTTTGGTTAGTGCACCAGCTGTGCCCTTTCTTGGGGAAAGCAGATCTGGCCACAGTGGTTCATGCCTTAGTTATATTTCAATTAGACTATTGTAATGTGCTGTACATGATACTGCCCTTGAGAAGTATTAGGAAGCTGCAGCTAGTGCAAATTGCATCAGCCAGACTGGTTGCTTTACAGACCATATTACACTGGACTTGCAAGAACTACACTGGCTTCCAATTTACTTCTGAGTTCAAGTCAACGTGCTAGGACCTACAAACCCTAAATGACTTGGGGCCAAGATATCTGAAGGACCAAAGACAATCCTAGATCTTCAGAGGAGGCCCTGCATCTCGTGAATATAGGTGGTGGGTACGCATAACAGGGCTTTCTCTGTAGCAGTGTCTTGACTATGGAACTCACCACCTAAGGAAGTTAGACTGTCCTCTTCTCTTTTAAACTTCCAGTAGGCAGCCAAAACGGTGGCACTCTGAAACTGCTGTTTTAGCTATGTCAAAGCTGGATTCTAGGATTGTTTTTAAGCTGCTGTTAGGAGATTTTTTTAAAAAAAGTGTTTTAACATTTGTTTTAAAATGTTTTTATTTTTGTATTTTTAATTGTATTTTTTAAAATTTGTCCATCATCTCAGGAGCCATTGTGGGCTGGAAGATGATACAGAAATACAATCAATCAATAAGGAAGGAAGGAAGGAAGGAAGGAAGGAAGGAAGGAAGGAAGGAAGGGAAAGAAGGCACTCTGGGGATGATCAGATTATAGTCCATTGTATATTGTTGGACTACAGCTCCCATCTGCCCCAGTCAGCATAGCTAATGTTGAGGGATGATGGGAGTTACAGTCCCATAATATCTGAAAGGCAACTGGTTGCCTATCTCTGATTTATAGAAACTAAAGATAAGATTTTTTTTTGAAAAAAGGCATGTAGCTGGCAAATTGATACTTTAAAGATATATGTCCTAGAAAAAAAATTATAGAGCTGGTTTGACAGTCCTTTTCAAAGAGCAACTCAAGAAGGAACCTATGCCATTGTTAATAAAAGCCTTCAGAATCTCTAAAAGCGATGCTCACAAGCAGAGATGAAAAAGCTCTAAATTGCTATGATATGTCACAGCCTGTCAATTTATTAATAGATGCTTCTGAATCAGGCTAGGGAGGGGGCATAAAAACTTCAACAGTGCCAGCATAAAATCCTGCTCAAAAAGAAAAGAAAGATTAAATACAGAATATTCACTAGTGTGTAGAGGGATGCTGAGACAACGCAGATCACAAACATCTGGTGTTGCTTTGTAACAAAACAATTCACTAATGACATTTGGGAAAAGAGAAATGAAGTGACTCTTGGAGAACATATTTTGTCATGGAGTATCTAAATTGGCAATGGAACATGGAGCTGCTTGGTCTCAGGACTCAGGCTGCTATGTGCTGCTTGTACATGCTTCTTCTTGAATATCCAAAAGGCCTGATCTATAAAATCGGGGGAAGCTGCATATGCCATTTGACTCCAAGGTAGTACTGTCTGGGATAGAAAACAAGAAGAAGGTCTTTGAAATCAATGTCTTTGCTTTCTCCCTTTCTTTTCTGTCCCTTTCTCCCTTTCTTTTCTGTGCCTCTTTTTAGTTTTAGCTGCCCTTCACAAATTTTAGAGGTGATTTTGGGATACAGCTACAGAGAAGAGATCCTACATCTCTTTGCAGTAATTTGTGAATCAGGTTGTAGAGCTTTTCAGGAGCAAACAAAGAAACAGAAATCCAACCAGGTTTGGTTGTGGTAGTAGGAGGAGTGGAGCGTGCAATAAGATCAGATTGATAAACCAGCTGTTTGCAAAGAGGACATTCATATTTCTCTAGGTTGAAAAGATGTTCTAAAACAATGTAAGTCAAGTTTCTCAGACTATCAGCATACTCAAACAGTACTTTCAAGATGTTTAAACAGCAAAGGTCTAGATGACACATTTGTATTTAGATTACAGACACTGCATACCCTCCAACGTTCCAGAGATGAAAATTAGGTCACGAGTGGCCAAGCAACATTGCCGTCTGATCAGGGCGACAAAAGTTATTGAGGAAGAAGAACATGGCTCAACAGTTTGCTTTAGCCTGAGTCTACAAGGAAAAGCAAGACCCTATCCTTTCCTTTCTTCTCTCCCCATAGAATTAATTGAGTACAAACTACTTTTGTATTTTGAACTCAGTTTGTCACAAGTGAAGTAAGTTGATGACAAAGCAGGATAAATGGGAGGATGAGACAGAAACTGGAACATTTTAGATGTAGCTGAAAAAGTGGGATGCTAGAGGATTAGTTGGGATTGTCCCTCCAAAATCACGAAAGTTTTACCTTCAGTGGCTTTCTTCTGTTTGAAAAAAATATGTACATCTTTGATTCTTTTCAGCTTATTTTAGGGTGCTTCCAGCTTGAGGGCTATTTGTGCTGCCAGTCAAAATACATTGTGCTGCTATTCCATCATTTCTGCTTTAATAGATTTTTTTTTATGGGAGGAAAAAAGGCAGACAAAGCTGTGGGAAAATATGGCAGGGTTGCCCATAAAGTTCTATGAATGAGGCAGGGCAATTGTACAATAAAATCCTTGCCTAGAAGAAGTTCTCTTAAATCTCAGAGAGCACTGTTAATCCCTCTTTGTGACACTACCATTACAGACCATTAAAAAAGTATTTTAAATGTGGCATTGAGAAACCTCGATTTGATCTATATTCCATTTGTAAGACTGCTACATATGTGAAAAAGGGTAGCTTTCCCCATCTTCTTCCTCCCCCCACCCCACGGCCTGAATGTGTCGCTAAGTAGCAATTTGGCAGCAGACTTCAGCAAATAGCTGCACACTAAATGGGTTTATCCTTAAACATAATGCTCTTTTCCATTTTAACTGAGCATAAAATTGTATCTTTTAAGGATCTTCAGGCAGGGAAGCTTGATGCCTCTTGAGTAGTTCAGTGTGACATATGGTCCATCTTTCCAAGCAACGGTTTTATCTACCACATATAGTATCTGCAAATTTGAGCTAATGTTGCTGTGAAAACAAGTGGAGATTTATGCCCAAAAACTGAAGGAGAGTATAAAAATCATCTTTCCTTTGCCAGCTCTAGGCAATATACCTCATAGATGTATCCCAGCCATATTCCTGGCCATGTTCCAAAGCTCCCAGTAGCTCCAAGGCAGATGTAGAACTCTGCATGAGCAAGGACTGTAGAAGATGTAGAAGGACTGCCCCAGTGTTTTCTTCATAATTAGGGAATGCTCCGTTGCTGCAGTTCTTCCTGATCACAACACACAATGCCCAACCCCAAGAGAATTTTCCGCATTCAGAAATACAGTATCACATTATCTTTTCACCCCATTGTCCAGGATCATGACCATGCCCACTGAACCACTGGAACAATCTATGATAGCGCAAAATGTTTTTGGGGAAACCATATAGGTCTTTCTGTACCTGCCACCAAGTATTTTAGCTACCAAAGGTGACAAAACCACAGTGGCTATCTCACACGTTTCCCTCATAAAGCTAATGACACTATTTCAGGCCAGCTCAGTTAAAAACACAACAACCCACAACTTTAATTGCTGATACCAGTGAACACTCTCTCTGCTGCTGCTGCCGCCACTGCCAGTACTAGCCTGTTTCTTCGGGTATGAGATTGACCCTACCACTAGAGACAAGATGAACAAAGCTAAATATTTATTAAGGGAATTATTGGACAATGAACTATTACTTCTCCAATAATAAGAAGGAATTGTTTAAACCAACTTAGATTAATATTTATACTTATGTTTCCTAATATGTAAGGGTCTTCCCTAGACATCTTATTAACAGCTACTGATAGTAAGGAGTATTCAGCCAGCAGCAGCATTGCAGATTACAATAGGACTGCAAAGCCTTCAGATGTTTTAATGCTAAATGTATAGCTAAACTACACAGTTATATCAGTCTGATACCACTTCAGCAGTTGGGGTTTCATCCCAAGGAGTCTTGCGACTTATAGTTAAGTGAGGTTAAGTTAAGTTAAGTAATTCTCTACCAGAACTACAGTTCCCAAGGTGCCCTAAGAAAAGTTGCTGGGGATTAAATCTGTCTAAGAAACCAGCAATATAAATTAGACTGGACATCTTATTCATATCCTAGCATTTTTTATCTTCATCTCCTGGCAGGACCATTAAGATCTGATAATTTTTAAGTCTTTAGAAAGCAGAAGCGCTAAAATGTACATTACATTTACTTACTGTTTCACGGCTTGATGATTTTACGTGTCAGTGTGTAAACATTAGAAATTATTTTGATTTCAAGTGCATCAGTTTACATTCAAATGAATGATATGGCTGAAATTGGGTTAATAGAGAGGTGATTAAAACAAAACAAAACAAAACGGCTTGTCAGGAATAGAAAAAACATTTCACTAAACTGAAGGAAATGGCAACAAAATAAGAAGTGTGGTTCAGTGTAAACCAGCAAAAAGTGATATATATCTGGAAAATAAATAAATGCATAAACAATCTTTACATATCGGTGCTTAAGTAAATCTACAGTGATTGGGTCTTAGCTAGCAATAATGATCAGCAAAGAAATCTTTGGGCGTAGAAGACAGCCAGTGAGGTAATGGTTTGAGCGCTAGATTATAACTCTCAGAGCAATTATTGTGTGCCTTCAAGTTGTTTCCAAATTATGGTGACCCTATCACAGAGTTTTCAGGGGCTGAGAGTGTATGATGTGCCAAAGGTTTCCCCAGTGGGTTTCCGTGGCTGAGTGAGGAATCAAACCCTGGTCTCCAGGATTATAGTCCAGTACTCAGACCATTAAAGCCACTGGGTTACCTAGGTCAAGTTACACCCTCTCAGCCTCAGAGAAAGGCAAAGGCAAATCCTCGCTGAATGAATCCTGCCAAGAAAATCCTGTGATAAGGTTGCCTAAAGATTGCCATAAGCTGGAAATGATTTGAAGGCACACAACAATAACAACAGGATAGCTCAGTGAAAACACTGAATAAATCTGTGTTATCAGGGAAAAGCTCAAATTCTATGCCAGGAGTCATAAGGAAAGGAAGAAAAACTAAAACTGCCAATATTTTTGTAGCGTTTATGTCAGCGTGTGATGTAATGATACTTGAAAGAATGTGTATAACTCTGATCCCCACCTCTAAAAAAGGATGTACAGTAGGCCCTCCGCATTCGTGGGCTTCATTTTCATGGATTTGATTATTTGCACATTTCTCCAACACCTGCTCTCCCACCTAAGGTGCTTCTTTTCTGGGGAATCTTCCATCTTGGCAGCTTCAGTCAGGCCATACAGCATTTAAAAACTCACCTTTGGTCCTCTTTCTCCTCCACTAGCCACTGCCTGGCCAGCTAAGGACAGCTCATAGCCTAATTTCTCAGCACCATAAATTTTTCCTGCTGCCCCCTCCACACCCAAGGAAGGAGATGGGTGAGATAGATGAAGTATAGGGCCACCATACTGACCCACTCTCTTTCTCTTTCCTCTCCTTGACCTAGTTTGGACCTTGGGTGCCCCTTTCCCCCGCCATCCCATGGCCCCTTCCTACAGACACATACACACATTTTGATATTTGTGATTTTTCCACTTTTACAAGGGTTCTGCATCTCTAACCCTAAAAAAATGTGGAAGGCTGACTGTAGTAGAGTTGGAAAAAGTATAGAAAAGGCAACCAGAATGATCAAAGAGGCGAAGTAACCCATCCATGAGGGAAGATTAGATGTGGGCTTTTCAAGGTATCAAACTGGTGAGGGGAGGTATATGATAGATATTTATGAAACAGCTGAAAATGAACAGAAAGATTTTTCTTGTTGTTCTTCTCTTATAGTGCTAGAACCTAAGGTCATGCAGTGAAGGGGAGTGGCAGGAAACTAAGGACAGGCCAAAGGAAGTACTTCTTCATGTAGCATGTAGTTAAATTGTTAAGGTTTAGGATGGTTAGGAGACCAGACAGGAAGAGATACTTTGGATTCCAAAGGAAAGCACCTCCGCAGAAGGTAAGGAAGCAGCTACTAGTCATCATAACAGTACAGAGACAGTGCACAAGGAACACAGATAGTCTGGGATTAAAAGCTGTTGGGAGTGGCAGGGGAAGAGCAAGCTTCTTTAAATAAAGAACATAATTTTACATAACTCTTGCATGGCAAACTCCATTTGAGACAAAACTTTTAGAGATTAAGACTATTAGTGGCTACTACTGATGATGGGCAACTCTCCCTTCAAGAACTGAGGTTCACATATCTCTAAATCTTTATTTTATTTTATACATAAATTTATTTTATATTTTATGTATACATGTATACATCAAAAATAAAATACATCAATTATAAAACAGCAGTATTATTTATAGCTATAAGTACGCAGTTCTGAGTATCTTCTTATCCTTCCTCTGTTCCCCTCTCAGATACAGTACATTTTACGTTTCTATTTCCAACCGTACTTCAAAAATTTTATCTAATTGTCTGTTCCTGATTTTTAACATAAAAAAAGACAATTAAATTACACAAACTTTTACTCACTTGTATACTTTTTGCTTTTCCATACATTCTATAAAGTGTGTTTTATTACCCCCATGTCTTATTCTGATTGATTTCTCTCATTATAATTTGCTTTAAAAAACTTTCTATGTCAACTGGCCTTATTTCAATTGTTTTTGAAGAAAAATGTGTAAGAATGCCCACTCAGCACTTGAGTCTTTGGGTTAAAATATCTGTCACTTTCACTTCCAGAAAAACTTTTTAAAAATATATAATGACGTCATTGGAGAATGATGGAAGTGCCATGCAGAGACTGATACGATGTACCATATGTGGTGGACACGCCAGAAAGCTACATTAATCGATTTCAGAAATTTTTCAAATTGAATTCATTATGTCCCCAGAAACCAACTTATTGAACATGTTACATCAATTCATGTTACATCAAGTAGACATAAATATGACAAGGCAATTTTGGAGAATCTTGTTATATATGTTAACATTGGCAAGAATTGTATATGCGAAACTCTGGAAAAATGAAGAGGCTCCTAAAATTGAGCAATGGTTACATCTCTAAATCTATGTGCTGTGGAGCAACAGAGGAGAAAGAATAGTGTGCTTACATCCTGTATCTAGTTACCCACTTGGAAGAACAGCATGGTAAAATAGACAGGTCATTGAAGTGATCTAGAAGGTCTCTTATATTCTGTCTCAGGTAATTGATAAGTGAGATGGCTCTTTTATGTATACCAGCTGCTATTTGATGTTGTAGCCATCAAATGGTGAACATCCAGAGGACACTTGAATGAGTTTTTAGGTTGCAAATTTTAAAGAATACCCATATTCCTACCTTGCATATATCCTACTTTGTTAATTTTACTTTGCATTCAAGGTCAACTACACTAAAATAGCCTGTTTAAAGGCACAAAATCATTATGCTTTTCCAACCATACTCTGCCTTAAGTGATGACCTATATGGGCTGAATTAGAGAGAAAGAGATGGAAAAGCCTTCTGCAAATCTTTTTCTTCTCTTTACCTCTTCAGTCAGTTCTGCTTTGTTCGCAGATCATTTATTTAAGGAAAAGATGAAGGCAAATTTGGTGCTCGCTACCTTTAACAAAGATAGCAAGCTTTGACAATCTGAATGAGAGTGATCTCAGAAAAAGATCAAGGAAAGGAGATTATTTAAAAATGTTTTTAAAGGAAATGATAAAATAAAATCAGCATCTGTCAAGTTATTATTATTCAGTCAGCCATACAGCAAGTCTGAAATGAAAGAAAGTACTATGGTCTTTCCCCCCCAAATGTTACAACAGACCTCTGAAAACGCTCTTTGTTATTCCCATAACTACTTCTTTTCTGTAAAATATGGCACTGTGTGGCCAAGACTGTTTAGCTGAGTCCTAAAAACACTTACCAGTGAATAAGTCCTGTTGAATATAGTGGAGGTATTCCTGAGCACATGGGGGCAGGAACATAGCATGTTGTTGAGTGACAGACTAGGGTCCTTTTCACACTACACAGTTATAACAATATGCTCCCACTTTAGCTTCCATGGCTCTATCCCATGGAACTCTGGGATGTCTAATCTGGAGAGCTCTGTGCTGAGAATCCTAAATGCTCCTCCCTATACTACAAATCCCAGGATTCTGTGGGATCTTGTTATCCCCAAAGATGAGCAACTCAGAGGTCCACCCATGATACCAATACCTCTGTGAAACAGTGGGGAATTATTAGCCCAAAGAGGAGGCCTGTGAGGAGTGGTAACCTAATAGGATCTTTTACACCTATGTATACAGGTACTAACGCAGGGACGCCAGTTGGAGATTAAAAGTATGGTTTATTTGGGAATATCATAACCACATGCAAGATCCAAACAGTCTCAAAACCACACAAGACTAACTGAAGAAAGGAATGAAAAACTGGATAGCGAGAAGTTAGGGCAAAGTGGGTGAAGTTTACTTATTCTGCAGAGAAGGGACAAAGAGATGTGGCTCAGACTAAAGGTCCAAGGTGAGAATCAGAGCAGCAGAGTGACAGCCTATGTCAGGAGTACTACAAGTTATCTGGCTCAGAGACAGGGTTTAAATACTCTGTTTCCGCCCCGAGGGGGAAGGTGTTAATGGCTCTTTGACAAAGTAGACAATGGGTTCCAGAATGGGCTAATGGCTTTAGCATTAGGTGACAAAGCACTGATGGGAATCATGGTAGTTTCTTAATGGCTGGGCAAAATATTGTTGCACTGTTCCTCATGCCCTGCTTACGCTTCTAGGCCTGACTTCCGTATTACCCCAATAAAGTGAAGGCTGTGTGGGTCTTTAAATTTAACCAGCAACCATGGCTCTGAAAGATGCAAAACTACCTCTGCTAAGAGGGCTGCATTTACCCACATACCCTGGGAAGCCTTTGAGCAACCGTAGACAATGAACATGATCCAGAGTCACATAGGCAGATACACACAGCATTGCAGTGATCTTAAACATTGCTCCATGAGTGGCTCCCAGCCTTGTTTCTCTTTATAATGTCCTCCAGGCTTAAAAAAAGCAAGAGAGAGAGAGAGAGAAAGAGAGAATGAGAACTCCTGGGAGACATACAGCTTGTGGTATAAACTGTTGCTGAAGCGATCTCGTGTTTTTAGGAAAAGTGACAAAGCTTGCCCATCTTCTGTATTCTACTATCATCTCCATATCTCCAGGTTGAATCTGTATCAATAGTGGACCTACAGCCTATGCTTTCACTATGCCAGTAGATCCCTCTTCGTCATTCCTGTTCCAGGAAAGTAGCTGGACACATCTCAGCTGATACCCTTGTTCTCCAGATACACGGAAATGTCTGTTTTGGGGAAGTGGGATGCATCACTTCACAGGTGAGTGTGGTGGGTACTTCTAGGAGATGAAACTTACATGCCAGGGATATGTCTCCCATGCCTAGGTTAATGCAGTATATCTGCTAAAACAAAACAAGGACAACCAGAATGGTTACTCATTTATGACAGAGGAGTCACATGCAAAGTAGAAAATAAAACAAAACTGCATGTTAATACAGTAATATATCACTACAGGCCAACAGTGATAACAGTAGCTAAGAGAACTGACACCCTTTGACGGCTTTAGAAATCTGTCTTGGATCTGTTGGACTTCCACCAACAGGACACAAATAATGTCAGGCAAGATTCAACATTCAACTTTCAAAAGATCTTGTAAGAAATGACCCCCTGAGATCTTTCTCTGTCTCCAGTCTCTCCCTCAAATGTACATCATGGATTTAAATGGGCTTTAATATGATATTGACTATTGATATTGAACTAAAAGGAACCCCATGGACCGTAGCCATTTGGTTCCTATTCCCCCATTACTGGAATGCATTTAGGGGTTTGCTGCTGATTTTCTGCGTAGCATACTGTGATGTTGATTTGGAAAAAAAAAACATTCTGGGGAACAAGGATGGCCATAAAGAAACAAAGAACCACTCCTCCTCCATAGCAATGTGACCACTCTCTATACAGCTACCTTTAGCATCCACAGGATGGCCAGTACAGGGGAAAAAATAGCTGAAATTTCTAATATTCTTTCAACTTGCTGTTCAGACTGTGCTCTGATGAAGGCAGAGTCTTCTCTCCTTCACAGTTGTGTTCTACAATTGGTAAAAGACAGGCTTATCAATCAGTCCATTCTGGAGGTTTTCCAATCTCTTCCAGAATAGATTCTTTCTTCCTGGCCTGGATGCACTCTGAAATCACCCTGACATGCTACAAGTTAAGCATGTTCTAGGACAGAAGTGGGAATCATGTGGCCTTCCAAATGGCTTTGGAGTGCAACTTTAATCAGCCCCAGCTAGCATATGCAATGGTGGAAAATCCTAGTGTATCTAGTTCAACGACACTAAGGCCATTTTCACATGAGGGAATTAAAACGGCCCAGTGTGTCCTCTCATGGAGGTTGTCTGCACCTTGCAGCTGACTAGGTCCAGACTACTTACCTGAGATCTGCACCTAAGTCCTCTCTGAAACACCTCCAACTGGTCCTCCAGAGCACTTTTTAAAGAATGGTAGAAAACCGGTCTTTAATTTTTAGGAGCGCACCATTGCGTTCCTGCTCACTTGTGCAGATTTGCAGGCTCACACTAATGTGAGCCTGAGATCTGTGGAGGGCAGGCTTTAGGTGTGGTGAGCTTCAGCAATTGGTCGGGACCCATGAACAACCAGAAGCCGCCATTTTGGAAGCCAGAGCAGTGCGAATCTAAGACCTCACACTGCTCCGATTCACCCTGGACGAGATGGAGGAGCCCTGTGGAAGCACTTAAGGGACAGTCCGGGTTGGTCTGTGCCCAGAAGATCCGGTGAGTAACGGCACGGAGCGATTCCCTCACCTCGTGCGGAAATGGCCTAAGAGGGCTGCACAATTCCTATTGCTGCTTTAGGAGGAGAAACAGAAAACTAACTGCCACACCCCATGCTAACAGGGTTATCCTTGCATCTCTGGAAAGCAGGGCTGGTTATCCTTGCATCTCTGGAAAGCAGGGCTGACAGCATAATCTGATCAGTCCTCAGTGCATGGTGCCAGTGGTGGGTGCTAACCTCTTCCCATGGGCACTGCTACCTCTCCAGCAAGAACAAGAAGAGAGTGAGGAAAAATGAAATGTGACAGCACTTTTAATACTAACTGCTTTTATTTTAGCATGAGTGTTCATGGATAAAAACTAATTTCTTCAGATACACTACCAACTGGTATTAAGGCCTCAGTTATAAGGCATATTTACACAGTTATGGGAATGGGATAGCATGCAATAGGTTCCAGAAAGATGCAAATCATGTCCCTTGCCCTAAATTTTCAAAGGGCTAGGTGAGGTGACACAGGTCTTTCAGATTTTTACAGTGGTAATTTAATATTGATGTATGAAAGCAATAAATCTGCTTACCAAAAGTCTGTTGCCTGGGTTCAAAACTCTCTCTGAGAAAATTCCTTTTGTTATATGTGAAGTATCAATGACTCTTGTATGTGGTATACTATGAAGCCATCGTCTTTGTTTATACCTCTGCTAATGGATTGGAATTTGTGAATATAATTTAATTCAGCCATTTCTCTTTCTAAGCTTCCTTTGGAATTTCCATGTTCAAGAACCACAACCTGCTAATCCCTTTCTTTATGTCCAGAAAGGCTGAAGTATTCTGCAACTCATTTTTGGGTATTACCATTTCTAATGTCAGATGCGTTTCTATTAATCATCTTGCACAGAGACTATCTTGTTTGTCCAAGGTAGAGTGTAGAGGGGCATTGCTGGCATAGGATGGCATATATCATATTGGAGTAAGAGCAGGTAAATGCATCTCTGATGTTGTGTGTGATGTTATTGGCCCCTGTAATATTGCTTCCTGAATAGATGTGGAGACAGAATTGGCATCTGGGTTTGTGGCATGGTCTTGTAACTGTATGACCATCCATGTTACGTGTCTTTTTGTGGGTAGTTCTTTAAGATTTGAAGGCTGTCTGTAGGCCACTAAAGGCCTGCCTCCCAGACTTTGTGTGAGGGCTATGTTAGTCTCCAGAAATGTTGTAGCTTGGTGATGATGTGTTTTAGTTATCTCATTTCGGGACTGCAAGTGACCATTTGGGGTGCTCTGTCATTTTGTGGTTTTGATCTATAATGTAGTAGATGGTTCTTCGGTATTAATCATGCCTTGTTGATTTGCTTCTTCACCTCCTTAGGTAGGTGTCATAGTCTGAGAAATGCCTGTTGTCAATCTAAGAGTTTTGAAGCTCTGTCTTGTGAGTCTGAGCAGATGCTGTTGTATGGGAAACCTTGGCTGTAAACAATAGATTGGGCAGTGTGTTCTGGATAGAAACTGGAGGCATAAAAGTATATGTAGCTATTAGTGGGTTTTGATAGAGTGTGGTGCTTACAAGTTCATTGTACAATTGCACAGTGGTGTCAAGAAAGTGAATTTGTTGTGTAGATTGTTCCAAAAATAAGCCTTGGGTAGAGGTGAAGGCGGTGAAAGAGCAAGGGCAGTAAAGTATAGCAATACATAGCCTGCTGGCTGTGACACTGCTAAGGGCAGTGGGTTTGCAGCTGTCATGCAAAGACGAGGCAACTAAATGATTGAGGGAATTGGTAGCATTATGAATGGGCTCTTCTGCTCTGACCTCAACAAGTGCTTGACCATGCTGATCACCAATGCTGCCTGCAGTGTTACAGTACTTCCATGTGAATCTGGTTATTGCCTTTATAAAACAGAACTTTGCTCCCTTTCTGCTTTCCATTTCACAGATGAAAAACTGAGCACAGGTGGCCAAGCAATATCAGAGTGTTGTCAAGGTGGAAAATGTTATTAATGAGGAAGAACACGTAAGCTGTGAGAGGCTGCATCAGTTTGCTTTGGCCTGAGCCTACTGCAATGGGCAGGAGCAGCGAGAGTAAGCTGAGGATGAAGGGGAAATGTGCAAAGAGGAGGGAGGAACTGGGACATTTTAAAAGCGGCTGAAAAAGTGCAGTGACAAAAGATTAACCAGGACTGTCCCTGCCAAATCAGGGTATAGAATTCAGCTGGAACTGTGATTTACATTTGTTTTCTGGAGCATTTTTTTTTTAAAAAACCCTCCTGTTTCCTGATTGTTACTCCTTCACAATATTTGAAAAATATTTATCATAAACTGAAATGACCTATAGAACTTCTGTGTATGGTAAGAAGACAAGATATAAATGTTTAAAATAAATGAGGAATAATATAGTGGCATTTAAGCTTTAAAAGGTTATTTGTTTTGTAGGGAGAAACTCACACAAAGTATTCTCAAATGTTTAAAAATCTCTCAGGATTTTGGAGGTCTGCTCCAGAAAACCATACAGACAGATGAGCCACCAAGAAATAGTTTCTTCAGCTGTCCTTGTGCAAGATTAATGTCATGGCCTAATTTGTGAATGGTTGGAGGTGACCACAGCAGGGCATAATTCCCCCTTCCCTCCTCACTAGTCTATATCTGAATCAATAGTGTCACCATATTTTATTGTCTTTTCCTGTCATTCTCTCCTTGCTCAGTTGTGAGCTTGGTTTCTCTGAAATGTTTCACATGTATCTCCCTGCCATGCAGACTTCTGCTTTGAGCGGTTTTGTTCTAATACTCTTGACATTTAAGCTTGGGCACTTTAAAGGTTTTTTCTCTTTACTTTATTCCATATGTTATTGATTGCCTCTAGCTTTTGTGTTTTCCTAAGTCGATTTTCTTTCATGTTCTCTCTCTCTGGCTCCCTCATAGCTTAATGTATATCACTGCACTTACTAACATGGAAACGGCACATATCTCCCCCCCACACACTGATTCAGAAAAGCAACTGGAGTGTCCAGTGGCATTGTAAATGATTACAAGAGGTCACCGCTGCCCAGAAGTAAGGTCATGAGTCCACATAACGCTGTGGGAATAATGAATTGCTTCAGTGGGAAAACTCACAAGCCAACATCGCGAAGGCTGCATATTGCAAGATGATGCTAATACTGTGAGCTGTAGCTATTTTAAGATTTGGGGAAATTTCTTTTGAGAATTTAGATCCAGTGGTGCAATAACAGTTTGAGAGAACTGCTGTTTTATGTAATTACTTACTATCTTTCACTTACCTAAAATATTATGTGTGCTCACAACATAATGATTTCAAAAATATAGGATCAAAGTACATCATAACATCATGTGATACATTTAAACATAAAAATTGTCTGGCACATAGAGAAATGAAAATAGACAGGGGCTAGCATGTGTGGGTGGGGAAGGTTTAAAGCTTCCCCATCTGTTTTTTATGTAACAATCCCCCTGCTGCCCATGGAGTTTAAAGAAGAACTCCAGCAGAGTATTTTTTTTTAAAAAAAAACCCTTCCTCATATGACCTCTCCATTTTTTTGACAAAAAGTAGGTGCCATTTGTACTTGTACTGGATTGAGTCTCTGTGTGCATACGTATGTGTGTATGTGCCTTCAAGTTGCCTGTTGACTTATGGCAACCCCATGAATTTCATAGAGGCAAGGAAACCTCAGAGGTAGTTTTTCCCATTCCTTTCTCAGAAATACAGCCTACAACACTTGCCAATCTTTGCCAGTCTCCCATCCAAGTAGTAACCAGAGCTGATCCTGCTTAGTTCCCAAGACCAGGTGGGATTTGCTGCCTTCAGGGTATTTAAGCCCTCTGTGTGTGCTTAACAGAGAGCTAAAAGTAACCTTTAGCTTCACTTTACACGTGTAACCTAAAAGGTAGCTCAGCTCTGCAAAGAATGTTCACTTCGCAAATATATGGGAATGTCAGCTTGAGTGTTCTATTAAAAGCTGTTTGGTTGGTACATCCCTTTTTTGTATAGAAGTGTTTTGAAAACTGAACTGTGTTTTTAGAAAAGTAGGCTAGAAGAGTCTTGTTTACTCCATGGTCATGTAGTGGTTGCTTTTGTGTGAGCAGATGTAGTTGTCCAAGATGATTTCCCCTCGAGCTGCATGTTAGTTCTTACCCCACTATACTCATGTCTCTGCCCTGAGATGAGACTTAGGAACAAGAGAAGGATTCAGAGTCTGAAGGTGACGCAGTGTTTTACACAGCTTTCAGCTGTATTATCCTTGACCGAATTCAAGTGGAATGGATTCTGGAGTAAGTAAATCTCTTCTTGAATGGCCTGGAGGGAGGGGGAAGGAAGGAGAGAGGGAGAGAGGGAGGGAGGGATGGTGAATGCATTTTGTACTTGTCCTCTTTATTTTCTAATTCTACTTCAGGAACTGGCTAGCATCTTGTGCTCTTGTGTTTTTGTTTTCAGACTTCCCACGGATGCCTGTCATTGTCAGGTGCTGGTTACTCAGAGGAAGAAGACAGTCACTTGAGCTCATTACAGCAAGCAGATCCCTGACTCGATTCTCTCACACCAATGGAATTCCGGGCAACAAAAGGTATCAGTTAAAAGTTCTTTTAGTGTAAAATTTGGAAGAGATTAAAAGAGGGCAAAAGTTCACATGAGAATGAACCACTGCCGAGCATGCGAAAGAATCTTGGCAAAAAAGGCAAAGGGTTGTGATGGTGAGGCGGGGGGAGCCACTGGTTTAAAAGACAAGTAACCATGGCAAGTCAGGAACTTCATGCTAGAATCTGGCTAACAAGTACGGAGCTGCACAGAGCTGCAATTGTTTATTCAAGACCTGAGGATACAGTTGTCTTCAATGAGTATTCTCACAGCTCAGATCCCAATACTTGAGTGCATTGTTCTTTCTTTCCCTCTTTCTTTCTTTCTTTCTTTCCCTCTTTCTTTCCCTCTTTCTTTCTTTCTTTCTTTCTTTCTTTCTTTCTTTCTTTCTTTCTTTCTTTCTTTCTTTTTCTTAAAAACCATCCAGCACTTCTCCACAAGCTATTCGAGGCATGAGAAAAGAAAAAGTACAAAGTTTGTCCTCAATGTTCCTGTGAAGACAACTTCACAGAAGAGGAAAAGGAAATCTCACACCAGAAGGAGCATCAGCTTCCTCTTCTGTATTCATCAATGGCTGTTGGTTGTTGATGCATTCAAGGCACTGGTCAGTCCACTGCTAGACTGAGGGCCTTATCACACCATACCTTAATCCCACTTTGTTCCATTGGAATCCTACTATAGCCGTGCCTGTGATGGTAGCAGGTTATTAACACTCCCTACCACACCCTTTTGACAACTGCAGATTAGTAGAGTCATTTGCACTATTCTTCCCTCCACATTACAGCATCATTGCCAAGTCCTTTTCCCTGTCCCACACCTCATGATTGATCCTTTTTTTTTTATTTTGCTGTACTTGCTAATATCACGATGCAAGGACACATGAATCAACAACATTGTGACACGCACACCAGGCTGACTACTGGATCAGCTATGGAGGGAAGTGCTATCAGGAAACCACACACTCACAGCTAACTGGATTGTTACAGGAAAGAGGGTCATTAATGGATAATTTATAGTTTGAAAAAAAACACACATTTCAAATGAACTGCAATGCAATAGCTGCTGGTGAGCAACAACATTGATCCCAAATCAGGAAGAACACATTGCTCTGGCGATGTGATACCAAGGCTCTGATAGAAAGCGGAAGCAGAGGGCTTACTCAGAGTGGAGGAAAGAGGGAGAGTTGTATTTGTTTTGGAAATTGTATTCTAGCAGCAAGAAGAAAGAAAACAATGGACTGCAGCCACTAACAGCTGTGAGAACTATGAGGTTAGACGTGGCATAAAAATAATGCCAAATCTCATGCAAAGTAATAACTCACTAAAAAGGTTTTGCAAGTATCAGCAACATACACCTATACACCTGCATATCTTGCACGCCTGTTGGCCTACATGGGCAGTGAAAGCCCACTTTATTCCCATGCAAATGAAAGAATGTTATCACTTACAGTAACACTAACCAGATGGTATTGACAGCTATTGACATAAAGAAGATTGCCATCAAGTGCCTTAGACTAAAATCTGGAGGGGAATGTTTACTGTACTGATGCAATGCAACACAGCTAAGGAGATGAGAGGAGGAAGTACATTTGTTCAATAAAAGAGAACCAGGTTAGTTTTGTAACTATGTTGCACTGTTAAGCCTAGATGCTTGATTATGTTGGACTGTATCTATAGAGCGATTTAGACAGTGTGGAGTTTCTGAATGTAAGCTTTAGCTATTGCGTAGTTCAAAATTATCAAAGAAGATATTGCACAATTAGAAATTTAAAAAGAAAGATGTTACATAATTCAAAATAAAGAAATTAATATATTTCATGGATCAAAATTAAGAAGGGAATATTAAGTATATATGCATGTAGTTAATACATTTAATATTTATTCTAGGGCAGTTTGTGATGTAATTTAAAATAAAGTAAGAAAATAGCTAACCTGATAAAGTGGTTTGAGCATTGGACTATGACCTTGGAGAGCAGGGTGCAATTCCCCACTTGGGGATGGAAATCTACTGGGTGACCTTGATTCCATTACACTCTCTCAGCCCCGGAAAACCCACTGATAGGTTTGCCTTAGAGTTGCTGTAAGTCGGAAACAACTTGAAGGCACAGAACAACAAGAAAATATACCATAAATCAATTAAAGCTGAAATTCTGGGAACCCTGGGATACTATCAAGAGCTTTTGGGTTATTGTAGAGGGAAGGGAAGGTGGAGATCTCCTTGTATTGGCTCTGAACAGTTCCACCACCATCATTGTCTCCATTACCACTGTTCCCCTGCATGTGGTCCTTGAAAAAGTGGACATTCTCAGGACAGATTGAAAGAGGGACTCCCTGAATCCAAGGACCCATTGTTCACCCATTATGTCCTCACCCAAGAGGGATAATTATGCTAGCCATGAAAAGGGAATGGAAAGAATATCTGTTGTTGTTTCCTGGCCAAAAAAATAGGTTTGTTGCCCCAATGAAATGGAAGCCACTAACCACAAGGGGTTTGATATTGTGAAAAGGCAGCCGGTTGTTGTGCTTGATTATTGCATTTTTACTGACAAGGATGAGGAGAGGTGTTTATGGGAGTTTCACTCTCAAGTGCTACAATAAACCTGAGTTCACTTGGATGCTTAGGGAGGAGGCCATTTGCTGCTCTGCCACAAGTAACAAAATGTCTTGGCCAGCTAACAGCAAAGCTGAGATCAGCTTTATTTTTCCAGACTACAATTCCTAGAATAGGGATGAAAATTATTCATACTCACTTGTGAAGATGGAATAGTTGAATATTTGTATCTCTGCTGTGCTCTAGCATAGAGAATTGTCTTCCCCACTCCTAGAATAGGAAGGGGAAGAAAACATCAAGAGGAACAGGAAAAATAAAAGGAAAAAAAGCTGCCAACTCTCTTCTGTCCTGGAAAGTGACAGTTCTAACACAATGAATTGTTCTCCATTCTTCCCTCAATCACAGTTTAGATAACTAGTGGTAGAGCAAAGTGAAAGATAGTCAGTGCCAGTGTTCTAAAGTATAGTTGTCTTAGGATCCCAGCACTCAGATGCCAAGTAGATTCCAAGCAAACCTGCTTGGGGGGAGTCCCACAACTCTCACAAAGGTGTCCCATAGAATAAAAAAGCCCACTTTGTTCTTGTCACCTGCATAATCTCTGATGGTGATAGGCCTCTGTGAAAGGGCCCAATAGAAGCTACAGTGTCTAGGCACACTGATATGGGAGAATACATTAAATACATAAACCAGTGGTTCCAAACTTTGCTGCCAATTGTTTTGAACTTCAACTGAAGTGGGAAACTGTGGGAAGAGACAAGGGAGGCAGAGTCTTGTCGTTCCCAGTAGATTCAGGCAAAGGCAAATTGCTGTAGCCTCTTTTAGCATGCATGTACTTGCTCATTAATGACTTTTGCCATCTTCACCACACTGTGATGTTGCTTGGCCACATGTGTCTTGGTTTTCATCTGTGAAATGTTGGGGGGTATGATATTGCCGAGCTTACTGAACATTTACTACCTACTCTAGCAATGCATATGGAGGGCTCCAGTGTACAGAGCTAACTACATGTAAGCAGTTAGTGCTACATTGACTTTAATGACATTGATGCTTTTTATATTGGATTATGAGCAAGTCCTGCGTGCACAGAACTCTGTGTATTAATTAGAGGTCCTATGTTTTCACATATAGTTTTTAAAAAAACAAACACACAAACACTGTGTTTCATATTTTTAATGGAGAACTCAACCAATAAGATTCTGCCAGGTAAAAAAAAAGTCACTAGAAAATTGTCTTTGTCAAAGTGTTGCTCTCACACTTTCTGCCCCATCCCTTTTGCTGAGCAAGCCAAATGTGAAAATAGGAACTGGTTTTGTGTGCAACAAGCTGAAATGAGTTGTTTCTGCCACTGATTTTGCTTTTTGTGAGCAATCCCTAGTGGGCTGACAGCATAAAATGGGAATTTATGATTCCTCATCTGTTTCTTATTTTATTCTTGCCTGGTTCTCATGGTAGCTTTTCATCTTGAATTGTGTGTGTGTGTTTTTAGAGAGGCTTTTCTCACTGCTCAGGTCTTCAGGCCTGTGGGAGAGGCACCAGGATCAGGGAAAGGCCTCATGTCTTAGTCAAATGGAGAGTGAGAGATACAGCACATTTGAGTAGAGTGGGAAAGAACAGGATAGCAGCTACAGTAGGAGATACAGTAGGAGATGGCAAGTTTTGTTTAACACACAAAAACTAAAATAATAGCCAGGATTCAAGTACCTATCCTCCAGCAATCTTGACCACATTCTGATATTGCCTGGTCATGTATCCTGGGTTTCATCTGTGAAATGTTGGATGGTTTGCAGCTACAAACTAGAATCTGCAAGTGGGAACAAAATGGGAGAAGAAAACACTGTATGTTTTGTCTTATCTGTTTTATGATGTTCAGAAAACATACTGATATTTATTTCTTCCTTTTAAATGCCGACAGTTTCTTGAGGTACAACCATTACTAGATGGAAAAATTTTTTTGAGAGGCAGCCGTCACCAGATGGAAAAGATTTGAAAATAATTACACATACATTTCCTATGTTAGAGAAAATAATTGGCTCATAGAAACAATGAAAAATACACTTTCTGTAGTTGTATTCAGGCCATTCATTTATTCATTAAGTTTATAGGTCACTATATAGCCAAAGCATTCAAAGTGGTGTATGCAAATACAAAATAAAGCAGAATAAAAACAGTAAAGTCCTATTTAATGCAATATGTTGGAATACTCTCCAACGGACTTGCTTTGGCAGGGACAATCCCGATTATTTTTCTGTCATCCTATTTTTTAAGCTGCTTTCAAATTGTCCAGGTTTCTCTCTTCTCCTCCCAAATTCCCCCTTCATCCTCAGTGCAAAATAAGTTCAAAATGCAAAAGTAGCTTGCATTCAGTTAACTCAGTTGGGGAAGAGGTGAGAAACGGGCAGAATTTTGCCCTTCTCAGTAGGCTCAGGCAAAAGCAAACTCCTGCCATCTCTCCTAGGTTGTGTGTTGTTCCTTTTTAATAATATTTGCCATCTTGACCATGCTCTGCTGTTGCTTGGCTGCATGTGTCCCAATTTTCATGCACCAAATCTTGGACGATATGCCTTGCAACATCCATAGGCAATGACAAAGCATCAGCCATGTTTGTGATGCTTGCATAGAATGGAGGAAAGGGCTATGCTTTGGCAAGCAACTGACAATTCACAGTCTATGGTGGATAGATATTAGTTAATAGGTACATCACAAGTCTGGAGTATCAGACAGGGCACTGTAACTTCCCATCAAAAGAAACCTGGAAAAATCAAACTTAACCAGATTATATAGTTATTGCTGATTAACTTCCTGATAAAGTTGTCCAGAATATGTTGTTGTTGTTTATAACACTCTTTTCACCAAAGGGCAGAACATAATACAATCAGGGACAAAAACAGTAAACATAACACTATGTAAAATGAAATTCCCAACACCAATAAACCAATAGACTGGTTTATTAAAGCAAATAGCAATAAATGCAACTGAAAGGTTCTTATGCTCCAGGTAGTGTTAATTTATCCAAGTATCATTAAGTTATTCTAGATTTGGAGAAACATGGTAAGGAGAGAAAACTGAAAAATGTTTTAACAAATGCTGGTTAGAAGTCCAAGAGTTCAAAAGATCTTTGTTGTTCTGTGCTATAGACTTCTTTTGCAGTGTGAAGTACCTCAATAAAAACTGAATCCCTGTAAACTGAGGAAGAAGAAGAGTAGGAGGAAAAGAGGAGAATCAAGAGAGGGAGGTGTTGGGAATGACAAGCTTTGCATTCTTTAATTAACTGGCTAGTTAGTTTGCATGTCTAGTGTAGGCACAGAGGAGACTGCCTAGAGTAAAATTCCTGTTGTTTGGTCAACATCCACTTCCCCTTGCATGTTCTCTACCTCTTTCCTTTTTTTGTTCTTCAGCTTCCCTGCAAGCATGTGGTCTCTGATCCTCTAGCAAGCATGCTTTCTTGTAAGCATGTGAGTTATTTTCATCTTACTTTTCTTCAAGAATTTAAACCTGTGTAAAGTATGCCCAAGATTATGTGAGTAAATCCTTTTCACATAATTTAACCAAACTGTTTGTGTTTATTTTGAGCTAGATTAAGTATGTCTGGGGTGGAGATGATAAAGTGGGACTGGTAATTTGTTCAGCTTCTATCTGTGGATTACAAAATACTCTGTTGATCGGGAGATTTATTACGAAAAATTTCTCAATTCCCCAACAGGAGCGAAGGAATGAAATATAAAGAGATAGCTCCTAGCTATAGTCTTTAACAATATATACTGAATTGATTCTATGTCCAACATTTGCCAGGGAGTGCTTTGCCATAACCATGGAAAGACCAGGGTTAAACAGTCTGCCAGTTCCCCCTATTGCTCTTGAACTTCCTATGTTTGTGGGAAACACCTACAAAAGGAGCACAAAGAGGTTTGATATGAGCATATACACACTCCATGATGCTTTACTGGAACTCTGATAAACCTGATAAGAGGAGTGTAAGGAAGAGAGTGCACTGTATATGCCTTTATACCTATGTGTCTGTTTCTCTGTTGTCCTTTGTTCAGTTTGACAGAAGAAGAGACACACAGATATAAAAAGAGTTGAGATAACCATCTCATTGGTTATCTCTCAGTGACGGCCTTTTCTTTCATTGGCTGAGTAGTTTTATTAATGCAGCTGCTGACTTTTAGACTGTTGATTTTAGATTTTTGGATATTATCTTCTGTTTTAAGATAGATATGAGAGGATTATCTGATTAGTAAATATTTTAAGAGGCCAGTACATTTTCTGGTTTGGTTTGCAAAACTGGGATGAGCTAGGATGAGATGAAGAATTATGGGCAAAATCGAATGTTAGTCTCAACTACAGTAAACTTATTAAAATGAACAGAATTTATAAAGATAGAACCTAACAAATCCCATGCATTCACATGGGTCTGTTCTGGCTGGAATTAAGATTGGGTTCAGCCTTATTCTTCTCCACTGTATAAACTCACTGGGTAGTCATATTTCACTGAAAATAGTCATACAAGCATATGCTTGTTAAGTTACTTTGGCTGGAATCCTGTTGGTTAGTCCCCACTGGAGTAAGACCACTCAATGAATTGTTGAATGGTAAGTCTATATGTAGGTAAATCCTGTTGATTCAGTGGGTCTACTTCAGGTAGGACTAAGCAACAGAATTCAGGTTTTCATTTTAAAAAAATCTTGTTAAGGTACGTGTTGAATAAGTTCATAAGTATACAGTAGTTTGTAAAAGGTGTAAACAAGTATAAAATTACACCCTATGTACAAAGCAATTATTTACATTACTTCATTTCATACAGTGTGCATGAGTGTAGGTCTAACCCACTTCTATTGTCTTTCACAAAACAAAATAAAAACTTTTTGGCACAGCCCAGATTTTTTAATTTTTGCTGGTGGCAAACATTTATCATAGGATGAAGTCTTTACTTATTTTACTAAATCCAAATATTTTAATAAGACCACTAGTCCCAAGATTTTAATTCACTCTTTCTAATAATAAATGGCAATGTTTTTGCTGCATGTGAGCCATCTGAGGTTAGCAAAAAACAAAACAAAACACTGAAGTGACTTCGTTACTGGAAGGAAGTGGACAATAGTGTGGAGGGTTTAGTGGTTTCCTTAAGATACATTTCTGTGACAGGCTAGACATATTCCCATGAAAATTTCCTGTGTACGTATTGTCCAGAGGTGTAGCTATGTGTGGGGAAGAGGGAAAAATTGTACCCCAAAATATGAATTCTTCCTCTTCTCCCAAACCCCCAACCTTCAGTTGAGTATTTAGAGATAGAGTTTAGGCATCCAAAGAAAAGGAGCAGGCACATTCACCAAGGGAAATGCAAATGCACCAAATACAAGAATTCTAGATGTGGACCATTTTCAGTGGCCCGTTCTCTCCAGTACTGCAAAATTTGGAGCCTGCAGGAAAATTTGATTTCAAGGCATAATTCATATTTGGGGGGGGGGTAATAATGCCCTCATGTAGCTCCTCCTCCCATTACTCAAATATTCATTTTGTCCTAATGAAGGGGTGTGTGTGTGTGTGGGTGTTTGTTTGTTGTAAATAAACAAGTAAACATGTATGTATGTGTGTATATTTTTATAGTTAGGTCTCACTATGGTAAAACTAAATTTGGAAATGTTCTGCAGTGACTCATATTCTATTCTTAATCTGCCCCATACACAAACAAGCAAACAAAATTTTATAAGATGTGAGAGAAAAACCTCAGATATTATTTTCACTAATTGAGCACCAAGAAACATCATATCCCATACCCATGAAATCTGTGAGAATTAATGAATATTCCCTTTTACTAGCAGTTTAAAACAAATAGTTGGATAACATGAGGGAAATCAGTTTTAGTGCTCATGATAAAGAATGAAATAACTTTTAAAAACCAAAGTCAAAATGTTTAGTCTAACAATCAACTTTTAGTTCTTTACTTATATATCGTATACATTGCACTAAAAGTGGTTCACAACAAAACATAGGGAGAAAATAACTGAAAAATTAAATATGTAAAAAATTGATAGCTGTTATTTAAAAACACAATTCAACAGTTTCAAGATAGCAAAAAAAAAATAAAAAATGAATGTCAGTATCCACTCTAAATCACTAACAATTCATTATCAGTGTCATAATTAAGGCCACCCTTCTTCTAGCACAAATTCCCCATACCGTTTTGATTAGCTACCACTGTGAACGTCCTGTTGTTTTCTCTCTATAAATATGTATACTGTTTTTTAACTCTTCATTTCAAGCTATACTTACAAAAGTTGTGTGCTGGCCACCTCCATTCCATTCCTTTAAGTGAGGATAATTCCTCATCCAAAGAGACACATTTTGAACTCCTTACATAGCTGAAGTACTTCGATGAGCTTTGCATGCAAAGGAGTTCCACACAGTGGTATAGTGGAGGAGAGGTGAACATAAATCTGGATCTATTTTACAGGAAAGATAGTGATGATATCATCTGTCAGTCTATGTTAAGGTCTGTGCAGTCCTCACAGTTGCTGTGTGTATGTGTAAGAAAGGGAAGAATGCATTTTCACAACAACACTGAGCACTGAGCAGGGCATGAGAAAGGGAAAGAGAAAGATACAATGGCCTGAATCCAACCAGCAGTTCTAAGGCCATTTCCGCACAGGTTAAAAAAAACAGTGCAGTGCGTCCTCCGCGGAGGACATCTGCACCTTGGAACGGGCTGGGTCTGGACTACTTAGTGTAGATCCGCACCTCAGTCTGCTCCAGAGCAACCCCAAGTGGTCCTCCAGCATGTTTTTGAAAAACCTTATTGTTCAGGTTTTTCAAAATGCCGGCACACACCATTTCATGCCTGATCTCCAATGCAGATTCGCAGGCTTGCACCAATGCAAACCTGCGATCTGCAGAGGGTGGGCTTTAGGCTGGCAAGCTTCAGCAGTTGGTCGTGACCCACGACCAACCGGAAGCCACCATTTTGGATGCCGGAGCAGTGCGGATCTGCGATCACGCACTGCTCCTCCTCGCCCTGGACCAGACCAGACCAGACTCAAAGAAGATCCGGTGAGTAGTGGCAGGGAGCGATTCCTTCGTCACGTGCAGAAATGGCC
Source organism: Iguana delicatissima (assembly GCA_948472985.1). Classification (NCBI taxonomy): domain Eukaryota; kingdom Metazoa; phylum Chordata; class Lepidosauria; order Squamata; family Iguanidae; genus Iguana; species Iguana delicatissima. The sequence continues at coordinate 316,008 of CAOKZL010001113.1, read as the reverse complement.
TAAGTAAAGTAGGACCACTGAATGATTTTAAAAACTAGTAACTTAAACTGCCATGAAACAATGGTCCACAAACATTCCTTTCCTTCTGAACCTTTTATGATGCATTGTAATCATTAACCAGTCTGTGTGTGTTGCACTGCAAAATGTAGCTTAGATTTGTGTGGTAATTAAGAGGCATTATATTTATAAAAACCTGCTCTTTTTAGAGCTGAAAACAAGTTTGTTAATTTTGAGAAAAAGGCTAAGATCCTTGGTATCCAGAGTTATCATAATTTCAACTTTCTTCCCTCCAGTTGTCTGTAGTGCCAGAAATCCTGCTCTGGGGGTTTTCCCACTCTTTAGAGGGAGTTCTTTAGTTCTTTAGAGGGAGTTCTTTAGAGGGAGGGCTGTAGAAGGAAGGGTGGGATGTCCTTTTATGGCAGAAGCAACAGGATCCTTTAGGTATACACCAATGAATCCAGCCCAGTGTTTTTGTTTTGTTTTGTTTTTGTTTTCTTTCCTTCCCTGGTGTTGGGCAAAGAAATTCTTGGAGAATCTTGTGCTACTGGCCTTGTGCTATTTGGGGACATCTTGGCCTCATTCCTGGTTGTTTCTCCCAGCTATAATAGTCCCATTGAATCCATTGTTGAATGTTGAGTCAACACATAGAAACATCCCATTCATTCAGTGGTCCTGCTTTAATTAGAATGGCCTGTTGGACTTGGGCCATTGTACCCTTTGTTACCCTGTTTACTGAGGGTCCCGCGAAGGACTCCAAACGTGCTCAGATATTGGTGGGGAAAATTAGCTCAGAGCACAAGTTAGCAAAATGAGAGGCAGGGCAATGCAGCGGAATCTTTAAATTCAACGTCTACGGGGTCAGGCCAAGTCAAGAAGCACACCAAATATGAAATAACTGTAATTTTATTAAATACAGGCAAACAGTGTATGCAACACACTCACACAAGTAACTATAGAAAATAAAGGTAGTAGCGGTATAGAGGATTTTTGAGAGGGATTGTTGAATTGGGTGATACTACACCTGTCCGAAGCCTGGAGTAGATCAATACAGAGGTCCGTAATTGCACAGTCTCGGACTGAGACTGAGGGGAAAGCTCGGCGGATGAAGCGGCAGCAAGGCTGGATGGAAGTTCAGAGCGATCTGAGGAAGGGCTCGGAATCAGGGGTTTTTATAGGGAAAATATGACCGTAGGCTAGTCTGTACTTGGGGAAGAACAATGAGGTTTGGGTGCGAGACAATGTCTCTGAAAGGCCAGAATTTAGCATGATTGAGTTAGTTCCAAATCGACAATGGAATGGCCAGTATGCAGATACAGTTAAGCATCTAGCTCGTCAAGTTGCCTGCTCGGGGCAGGGAGTTCTTTGTATTAGCGTGCATCTTTAATGAGGTGTTTGTCTAGGGAGGTCTCCTAAAGCGAAGATCTGGCTGAGTCTGGGCTGCCTGGGTGGAGAAAGGAATGTTCAGCAATCAACGGCCATGCCTAGTTCTGTGCTTGTCCGGGGGCCTCGCAAACACTTGGCCGAGGGTGGCAGAATGGGGCCGAATTGTGATATCCAAACGATATCCAATATCTTCCAAAGTAAGGCCAGTACAGTAATAAAACCTTCTCTTTCCTATTCTCATGCCCTGCTCAGTCATCTTCCTCCCATAGAACAGGGAAGGAAGATGGCTGCTACACCCTAGGTGTGTTTATGTGTGCCTTCTTGGGTTGTACTGTCTGTGTGTAGCTGTTCTGCTACTCCACCCGCCCCCTTATTAGTAGGTCTATACATGTTTACTCACAAGTAAGTCCAAGAGGATTGAATGACCTTTATCTTCAGGAAATTATTTACTACTAATAAGAATTAGTAAATAATTCATTTACAAACATAAAAACTTTACCTGCCATCCCTAATGACTGAAAAGGGATGGGAACAGAATGAGAGATAGAGACATTATCTTTTTGAAAGTGGAGGAGAGAACATCCCTATTATTCTCAATACTGGAAGAGTTTCACTGGAGATATATAAGCTCTATAACCTAATACCCTTTCATTTATTGGTCTGCTTGAAATCCTTGCCTATTACATTGGATTATGTAAAGTATTTGTAGATAGAAATTACAACATTTTGAAAAGAGAAAGCAGCAAAGCAATTAGAGGAAAGGATGTCCCTTCCCTCTCTCCAATAATTGAAAGGCTTATTTTATACAGTTAGGCTTCTATTGACATAGGCCCAGACCCAATGCTGGATTCCACTGTTTCTGCCAGAATCAGTGATCCCTACTCTTTCCTCTACGCACCCTAAAAACCAGTTCTGCAATGCTAAGAAACACTCTGGAACAGGTTTTTGGCAAAACAGAGGCTACAATAAGAGGGGAAGAGAAGAAAGTCCTCATTCTACTGGCTAAGGGTCCAGAAGTATGGTGTTGCATCCTTTTTGTGTTCACAGTTTGCCCCTCCTTTTGTGGATTTTCAGCTACTTATGAATCTGGCTGTCAACCCACTTGGATATGTGGCTCTGGAGGCGCACCTGCATTTCTAAAATGTACTGCCATGCCACTGGTTCAACATGTGCATTGCCCCACCCTACCTCCAGCCAATTGTAGGGGTTATTCAGTTATAGTTTACCAAATATTCTGGCCCATAGTCCTGCAGTGAAAACATTTTTAAAAATAATTCTGGCTGGCTCATATAAAGCCTGGTGCCAAAAGGGATTTATTACTGGCAAATATGTCCATGCCAAGAAAATAGGTATTTACAGAATCTTTTACAAAAATATCTTATGTTGCAGTTATTTATTATTTCCACTGGCATCCAGGAGAACATCTGCTAGATTCCAACTGTGGCCAGAATATCTGCTTGTCCGTTGACATTAGTATAGCTCCATTTTTTTTATTCCTTTTAAAGTTTTGTTTTGCACGTATTGCATCCAGTATTGATCCCAGAAGAAAAAAGAGCAGATGCTAGTAAATGTCAAACTCGAGTGAGTCATTCAAGCAATTGTAATGGTGTGCTATTTGCAATAATATGGTCTGCAGGAAACAAACTCATGTGGTTCCTTGAGAGTACATCGGACTTTGATGTGAGGTTGTGGACCAGCTTAGTCGGGATAGACAAAATATTCACCATTAGTTGTTTCTTGATTGAAATATGGGCTTTCCAATATTCAGAAAATCCAGTCAGAAAGCAGAATGCATTAGTGACAATTTAGCTTAGTTTTCTCTCAGTATTCACAGACAGTGAAGTGTTTGGGAAAATTATTTTGCACAGAAATCCAAAAAGATTTTTGCATGAAAATTGGGAAGAGGATTGCAAAATAACCCCATTTCCAGATAGTTCTGTGGTGGTGAGTGTACACATACAACTGCTGGACTTTGAGCAAAAACATCGCAGTCTTGCACAAAAATAATCTATCATGAAGCTATCCAGGAAAAGTATTTTTGCATGAAAAATCTGTTTTTTGCACAATACAACATGTTTTCATGCAAAAAATACTGTTTGCAGATAGCCGTCTTTTTTTTTCTTTCAAAATTGCTGTCTTATGTTAAAACCTAGCAATTTTTCATGGATACAGAACACATGTGACTCTTGGGAAACAGTGTTTACTGTACAAAAAGAAAAAAAATTATTTCTCTCACAAAATAAACACATTTTTGTTCAAGAAACACTGATTCCAGCAAGCCACTTGCGGGAGGGATTGTGCAAGATTGCTTGGGGTTTTGTCCTTTTTCTCCTGCAGAAGGGAGAAAAGTATAGAAATAATTCATCTTTGCAAGCTAAGATGACATAGTAAAATACTACATCCCTACAGCTTAGTCATCATGATACTCAAGACTGGCCCCAAAAGGTTTACAGACTGAGGCAAAGATGGGACCACTCTCCCCCGCCCCATTCCTTCTATAGAAGCAACCTGGAGTGGCAATGAAATTTTATTTTGACGACGACAGAACAATGTGCTTCACCAGTCTGGGAATAGATTAGTGTGGGGGCTCAGGACTGGCTTTGTGGCACTTCTGTTCATCAACAGAAGGAGAAGGCCAAGGTCTCTTAGAGAAGTGGTTGGAAAGCTGACACTGATGTTTCCTTGTGTTAACTGCCTCAAGTAGCAGCCTTATCTCTGTAAAGGCAAGATTGGCCCTGCTCATGTTTCAGTGAGATCTCAGTATTTGGTCCATCCCTTCAATGAATAATAGGAATGCACAATGTTATGTTGCTTTGTTGGAATCCTTGCATAATAGTTTATGAAGCAGGAACATTCTGAACTTGCTGGTTGGATTATATTGAACTGGCCTTATAAAGGCTGGAGCAGTATTTTGCTTTTGAATGTCTATTGTTTTCTGTCAAATGGTTTGGGTTGTTGACTAAAGACTGATGTTTAAATCTGAAAAAAGAAGGTAACTGTGGTAATTTTCAAAGAGCTTGTCATATTAGTATAAATACCTTTTAGTATAAAAAGAAAGGAGAAAGGGAAAAGAACTCTTGTGGCACCTTGAAATTTAACCAGTTTATTTCAACATGAGCTTTTATGGACTAAGGGCACTTACTCAGATGTGAAGTTCTGATTTTTTTAATTTTTTAATTTTTTTTTATTATGAAATAAACTTAAACAATACAAATGCAAATAAAACCCCACATATAACAAAAAATAGTGAATAAACCCACCCCCCAGAGCCAACTTTTGTTTACTCCACTTTCCAAAATTGCCATTCTTCTTGTGAAAGCGTAGCTTTACCATCTCTTATCAAAGCTTTTTCCAGGAATATTTTCCAAATTTCTTCTAAATCATTCCCTTTTACAAGACCTTTCATAAATCTGATTCTACAAGTTAACTTATTAACTGCAATTTTCCACACTTCTTTATACCATTCCTCTATTTGAATTTTCTTCATTTATTTTCCATTTTTTACTATTATTAACCTTGCTGCAGTTAACAAATTTCTTATTAATTCCTTCATTGCCTGAGTACACTCAACCTTATTATATATAGACAACAACCCTATATTTGGACATATTGGTATATCAATTCCTACTATCTCTTTTATTTCTTTAAAAACCTTTTGCCAAAATTCCATTATCTTATTACAATTCCACCACATATGCATATATGTACCAATTTCTTGACATCCTCTCCAACATAATCTAAAATATTTCTCATCTATCTGGTTTAATCTTACTGGAGTCAAATACCACTTCCAAACTATTTTATAATAATTCTCTTTTATTCTTATCGATAATTTTTTTAAATGACATTGTTTCCAAATTTTTCTCCGTTCTTGTATATCTATATTTTGTGATGTCTCTTCCGCCCACATTTTTCTAAGATAATCATCCTCTTCTTGATCTTTTGCCAACATTTTATATATTTCACTTGTAATACTCTTTAATAATTCATTTTCTTGCATATTTTCTCTTTGAATAATAATTTGTTTAGTATGTTCTTTAAAATCTTTAACATATCTTTTCATACTCTTTGTCCATTGCTCTAACTGTATATAATTTAACCAAGATATTTTGGTTTCCTGCAATCTCTCTTTTATTTTATCTTTATTAGTCATTATTTTCATCCAATCTTTTAATCTATATATTTTTTGTTTTTTTACTTCTTTCTCTATTATTTCTCTTAAATTTATTGGAAATTTTTCCATCATTACTATTGTAGTTAATGTTGATATATTCGAAATCAATTTTCCTTTATCTTTCTTCCAAATCTCTATTATATTTTTTATGAAAGGATTTTCTATCTTTTCTATTTCTTTCTTTAAAAAATTCCTGAAAAATATATTTTCCAATTTCATCTCAATATTTGTATCTTCTATCTCTAACCATTCTAAGTCACCTTTTCCTGAGACTCCTTCTATAATATATCTCAGTTGATTTGCATAATAATACCATTTTAAATTTGGAAGTCCTAAGCCACCTTCTTTCTGACTTTTATACCAATATTTCTTGTTAATCCTCGCTCTCTTATACCCATTGCAAAAATTATTTAATAACTTTTGCCACTCTTTTAATTCTTCCTCTGATACTTTTATTGCTAACATCCTAAAGAAAAAATTAATTTTAGGTAGTATTTTCATTTTTACCACTGCTATTCTTCCAAACCATGATAAATTTATATTTTTATAATCCTCTAATTTCCATTTAATTTCTAATTTTAATTTCTTATGGTTTTTTTCCTCTAGTTCTTATAAATTTTTTGTAATATCTATTCCTAAATATTTAGTTGATTTAACTACTATTCTTTTATTACTTATAAAATTTTGTACTTCTCTTTTGGTATAATTGAATAACATTATTTCTGATTTGGCCCAATTTATTTCTAATCCTGTCTTCTCCCCAAACTCTTTTAAACGCTTGTCTATTCTGTCTATCTTTTAAACTGGATCTTTAATTGTTAACAATGTATCATCTGCAAATAAACTTATTTTATTTTTTTCCTTGGTTCCAATTCCTTCCAAATTCTCATCATTTCTTATTACATTGGCTAAAGTTTCTATAACTATTGCAAATAAAACTGGAGATAATGGACATCCCTGTCTCGTTCCTCTTGATATTTGAATCTGTTCTGTAATTCCATCATTTACCATCACTACAGCTGTGTTATGTGAATATAATTGATTTATTAACCCTTTAAATCTCTCTCCTAATCCTATTTTATTTAAAATTACATTTAACGCTGGCCATTCCACACAATCAAAAGCTTTAAATATATCTAATGCTAGAATTCCAGCTTTTTGTTTATCTCTATCTATTATATTTATTTTATTTATTGTTTTCCCTATTAAATTTGCCATCTGTCTTCCTTGAATAAAACCGCATTGATCTTTGTGTATATACTTATAAATAAATTTATTCATCCTCTTCGCCATTATTGCTGTCAATATTTTAGCATCTTGATTTATTAAAGATATTGGTCTATAAGAACCTAGATCAGTCGGATCCTTACCTGGTTTTAAAATTAATATTATTAATGATTGCTTCCATGGTAATGGGATTTTATCACCCCTTAATATACTATTATATAATACTTTTAATTTAGGAATTAAACACTTTTTAAATGTTTTATAATATTCTGGACCTAATCCATCCAATCCTGGTGATTTTCCTCCTTTTAAATTATTTATTACTTCTTCTATTTCCTCTTCTGATATCATTTCTTCCATAAACCCTTTATCTTGTTCTGTTAGCCTTACTTTCCAATTCTTTTTAATATATTCCTCTAGATTCTCTGTAGATTTTTCTTCTGCTGAGTACAGTTCTTGAAAAAATTCCTCAAATATTTTTAATTTTTAATTTATCCTTCATCAGCCTATTTTCTTTGCCTAACTTATCTTTTACTACTCCAATCATGTTCCTAGTTTTTTTTTATTGTACTAATCTAGCCAGCATTTTAAAATTTTTATTACTATATTCAAAAAATTCCCTTTTCAAATATATTAGTTTTTTCTGAACTTCATCCATTTCTATCTTTTCTAATTCATTTCTTTTTGCTTGTAATACTATGTATTTCTTTTTAGTCCTATCTATTATATATTCATTCTCTAATTCCTTTATTTCTTTTTCTAACTTCAATTTTTTTCCCCATAGTTGTCTCTTTAATTTTCTTGATTCTTTAATACATATTCCTCTTACCACTGCCTTCATAGTATCCCATAATACATCTTGTGATGCTTCCTTATTATTATTTATATCCCAAATATCTTGCCATTCCTTCTCTATTTTATTTACTATCTCTTTATAATTAAATAAATTAGTGTCCAATCTCCACCTTTTAACTTCTTTGTAATTCTTTTTCAAAGCTATATCCAAATTCATCAAAGCATGATCTGTTACTTTTATTGTTTCAATTTCTGTATTTATTAATCTTGGTATCATATTCTTTGATACGAAAATATAATCTATTCTTGAATAATTTTTATGGACTGATGAATAGTACGTATATTTCTTTTCCTCACACTTTATTAACCTCCAAACATCTAACAATTCATTTCTACTCACCAATTTGTTTAAAATTGTTATATTGTTATATCTATCTCTAATTAATGGATCCGATTTATCTTTCCAACTGTCCATCACCATATTAAAATCGCCTGCCATTATTATATAATCTCCTTTCATATTTTTGATCTTACTAAATATTTCTTCATAAAACTCTTTTTGCTTCTCATTAGGTGCATAAATATTCACCAAAACATATATTTCTCCATTTATTTCTCCTTGTATAATTACATATCTACCTTTTTCATCTGGCTCTACACTTATTATAATGAAATTACATCTTTTAGAAATTATGGTTGTTACTCCTCTTGATTTAGATGTACCAAATGCTTCCTCATAAGTGGCAACCCAATTCAATTTAAATTCGTTTCTTTCATCTAGTTTTCCATGTGTTTCCTGTAAGAAAATTATATCAGCCTTATCTTTTTTTTCATATTGATTCTATCCTTTTTCTCTTTATTATTGACCCTATTCCTTTCACATTTAATGTTGACACTCTCAGTCTATTTTCCATTTTTCATATTTCCAGTCTCTTAATCTTACTTCCCGTTGGCTCTTTAGCGTAGTGCTCCCCTTCCCCTTCCCTCCCTCCCCATTTATCTCTCCCCCTACCCACACATATATTTGTCCCCCTTTCCCTCCAAAGCATTCTTGCTTTGCCGCAACCACTAATGGCCTTGGGGGGGGTAAAGGTATACCAACTCCAGGCATAGAGACTAACACCTCTCCCGATTATTTTTCTTTCCCATATTTTTTTCTCTTCCCCCTCCCTTCCTTCCCTTTACCCTTTTACTTTCTCTATACATAGATCTATCTCTATCCATATACAGAACTATAAAGATATATTCTAATCATTAGTCATCAACCTTTCTCCTCCTCTATAAAATTCTCTTTCTTCTTCTGTTGTATCATGATGTCTCCTCCAATCCTCCTCTACATCAATCCTTTCTTTTTTCCTCTTGACATCTCCTTCTCATCTCCTCCCCTCCAATTGCTCCTCCCACTGCTCCTTCTTCTGCTCCTCCAACCGCTCCTTCCTTGAAGCTTCTGTGAAGTTCTGTCTGAAGAATTGGACTGCAGTTTACAATAGCTTATTGGGAAATAAATGGATTTGCTTTCAAGATGACCACAAGACTCCTTCCTACTTTCTTTTTGTGTAATGTTTCCCTGCAAGTATTAATTTCTTATATGAACGTTTTTTTTCTACAGTACTGTCTCCTATCTTTTCTTTTAAAAATGTATGATAGTTAAATCATTTGCTATCGCTGCACTGGATTGCAGTAAGATCAACATTTAGCTATTGGATGATAATATTTGGAAAGGCTTTCTTTTAAATCATTAGTAAATATTGTATGTATGTGCCTCTGTACATGTGCCTGTTAAGAGCTGCCACTAATCTAGCTCTTTAAGAAAAACTGTAGATTTCCTCCCTTCCATGCCTAATCTATTCCAATATAAGAAGAGCAGCAAGGATTCTCAGTGATATTAATTTTCACCATAAGATACCTATTTTCATCCCATTAGCCAGTTTGTAAATTACAACATGGGGGGTGGGCAGGAGCGCAGCAACATTCTCAGTACTACCCTATATGTCAGCTCAGAAGTAATCTGCATTTAGTTTGATAGAACTTCCTCCCAGTTAAATGTATCTGGGATTGTTGCATACAATCTTCAATAATCTTGATAAATACATCTGGACTGTTCTTAGCAGTCCAAAAGTGCTTCTATATAAATCAGCCCTCTCTAGACAGATATTTCTGTTTCTATTATTTAAAGTCATTAATAATTATTAAGTAGGAAATTTTCGGTTTTCAGTTAAGATATCTCCTAGTTCTAACACTGTACCCCTGTCAGAGAACAGCTTCATGTTCACTTATAGGAGCATTTGGCCAAACAGTATGTTTGCATCAGTAGATCATATAGTGTAGAATTACAGGGGGGAAAGGAACAATTTTTTATTGTAATAATAAGATAGCTGCCAGCCTCCCTGCCTCAAAAAAAGAAAAACAAAAAAGAAGAGAGAAGAAACTTCTTAATCAGTAGATCTGGAAGCTAAGGCATATTTTCCAGACAAAATGTGAAAATATGGCTTTCTTTGCTTCCTCTTCCCCGCAAAACCTCACTGTAATGTCAGTCCAAGGAAAAGAATAAAAAGTTCAAAATCAGCGAAGACGCATCAGTATTAATACAAAATGAGTGATCACTCTGAGAGGAAATGTGAAGAAAAGGGTGCGCTTGAAAATAAGGAATGACCTTTCCTTTACATTAAATTTGTGGTCTGAATGAAGAGATAGTGCAGAATTTTCTTACAAAGACTTGTGGAGTAGTCAGGTTATTTTGCCGAAGACATCTTTACTTGTGCCTTAGGCATTTCTTCCTCTCCCCGTCTTTTCCACAGAAGAAGTCACTGCCCATGTAAATAAAGAAAAAAGCAACATTATAAAATCATAGGGCCTTTCTGCACTGCACTGTTATAGTGCTATTATTTTACTTTCAACATCCTATGGAATCCTGAGGTTTGCAATTTCGGGAGGGTCATTTAGAATTCTCAGCCAGAGAGCTCTTTGGCCTTAGGAAACTGCAAACCCCAGAATTCCACAGGATATTGAAAGTGGAATAATAGCGCTATAACAGTGTAGTGCAGAAAGGTCTATAGACTACTCTAACTTCCAATATGCTTGAAAGACAGAAGGAATAGGACTGTGGCTGCATCTTAGAAAGGAAGGAGGAGTACTAGAGTAACAATTCAATTGTACACATATCTACTCAGAAGTAAGTTTCAGTGAGTTCAGTTGGATGTTGTTAATTGCTTTCAGCATTTAGCTACCATATGAATGAAAGGCATCTCTAAAACATCCTCTTATTAATAGTCCTGCTAAGACCTTATACACCCCGGGCTGTGGCTTTCTCGACAGATTCTATCCACCTGTAAAGCAATATTCCTTTTTTTTCTATTACCTTCCCTTTGCCAAGCATTAATGTCTTTTCTAATGACTTAAGCCATCTTGTGATATGTCCAAAGTATGACTGCCTCAGTTATTCGTTTTGACTTCTAGGCAGAGTTCAGTCCTAATTTGCTGTAGGTATCATTTATTTGACTTTTAGGCAATCCATGGTATCTACCAAACTCCTCCGGCACCACATTTCAAATGAGTTGATTCTCATCCTGTCAGCTTTCTTCACTGTCCAGTTTTTACAACCATGTATCAAAATTGGAAATACCATGTCACAGACTATCCTGACTTTGGTATTCAATGATATATCCTTACATTTGAGAATCTTATCTAGTTCCTTCACAGCTGCCCATCCAAGTACTAGTCTTCTTCTGATTTCTTGGCTACAGTTTCCATTTTTATTTATGACTAAGTCAGGGTATGGAAAATCTTTAACTATTTCAGTGTCTTCACAATCTGCTTTAAAGTCATGTAAATCATCTGTGGTTATTATTTTTGTTTTCCTAATGTTCAACTGTAATTCAGTTGAACTTACTCCTAGTAAATGTGCCCGGGATTGTAGACCAAGAGAGGCATTGGAAAGCATGGATTTCTTATGACAGACACAGTTTTCCATCTGTATCTTTTAAAACTTATTTCATTCCATAATAGCAATTATGGTGTATTTCTCCAAAAGAAAGAAAGAAAGAAAGAAAGAAAGAAAGAAAGAAAGAAAGAAAGAAAGAAAGAAAATCAGCATGGGGGAAGGTATCTGTACCTCTATACCAGGGATGGAGGTTGTGTGTTCCTCCAGATGTTGATGAACTACAACTCCCATCAGCCCTAACTAATAGCCAGTGTTAAAGAATCTTAAGAAGGTAGCTTAAAAACATCCGGAGGAGCACACTATTGCCAGCTATGTCTTACATGATGAAACACCTCTACCTCTTCACACCATTTCAATTGTACTAGGAAAGTATCACAAATGTAGTCCACAGACATGCATACAAACTGACAGATCAGTTGCACAATTACGCAAGCAGAAAAGCAACTTCTTAGGAGTATGATATATTGGAAATGTTAAAGAAATATTTGTCACACAGGAATATCATCATATGCTGTTATACCTGTGAATACTCTTGTGTGAAATGAATTAGCCAACTGGCTTCCCAAGTTTCAGTGGTTCTTCACTATGAGTTTACAAGGCGAATTTAGCAAGACTTAATCCCACTTGTAGTGGTATGTGTATTTGTGTTTAATGCGCTGCCATAATTTCAGTTGATGGGTTTTTATGAACATTCTGGCTGCAATCCAATATGCTAATAAACATAATTTGGTCTTTTTTTTTTCATTTGTACCCTACACATATGGCAGAGAAAAGTAGGGAGAAATCTGCCAAGCATTAACAATTATTGGGCAAATTTCTGGGCACTTGGGCACAGAGATTCTGCTGCACTCTTTCATGGATCTGATGCACATCAGGCACATTTATTCAATACAGTGTTGTGCCAGTGGACACACAATCTGAGTAATCCAGTGTAACTGTGCTAGCAGGAATTTTCACTCTATCAGGAGTATTTCGATGGAGTGTGGGACAAAATGAGGACATTACTCTTCTTCTATCTTCAAATTTCTAGTGCTGCTGAGAATGAGACCCTGAGAATCATTCAGATCTGGAATTCTTATATTTACTGTGTTCACACTTCTTTGATAATTTTCCCCACCCCTTTTCCTAACTCTTTTCTCAACTCCTAACTAAACTTTATTTCTAAATGCTGAGCTGATGTTTTAAGTTACTGCAACACTTGGGGAGTAAGGCAAAATTTTATTGGGGGCAGAATTCTTATTTAGTAGGACAATGCCCTCACTCCTCTCCGCAGTAGCTACATGCCTGAGGAGATACTATTGTCCTCTTTTTGGGCTTTTCATAGGCAACTGGTTGGCTATTATGTGAATGGAATGTTGGACAAGGTAGGCCTTTGGTCTGATCCACTATGGCTCTTCTGATGTAGCGTGAACAATTTCCATCTATGTACCCTCTGTGTTACTGCTGGACACTTTTTCTACAGATGAAGCAATTCCTAACAGGTTGCAGAGATAATGCCTCCAAGTTTTGGCCCAGATCAACTGGACAAGAATTTCAATAGAAGCTAATTCCAGGGAAGGACTCTTCAGTTGTTTGCTTCAGTCCCATTGTTTGGGATATGACTGAATTAAAAACATTTGCTGAAAATGCATTCTTGTTTATGAATGGGCAATGCGGACCCAGCTAAAGAACACTGGGATCTGCTCTCATAAAAACTAGAAGTGAAAGGGAAGCAGGATTTTTCAAAATGTTTGAAAACCTTTACAATAAGCCTCAAACTCAAATGATGAAAGTAAGCAATCCTTTGTAGCCCTGAACAATGTCATCTCAGTGACGGTGGGAAAAAACCCCCAAGGCTATTTTCAAACATCTTCGACAGTGTTAGCTCTGTGTTCAAGGCAGCAGGGCTGAGATTTCAATGTCAGATGGCCTCAAAAGCAAGCAGCATTTTTTCCCCAGTTATCTGCAAAGCTTCAGAACATTTGAAAGAAAGAAAAAGAAAGACAAAAAGAGAAGGTGCTTCAATTAAAGCTGCCTCAGGGCACTAGCAAGTTCTGGGTTGGTGGGTTTTACAAGACTACTTACTATGCTATTCAATTAAAAAAAAGAGCAGTTACCATAGCAACACCCACATCTAATGGCTCTTATGCTACCTCTGAGATACAAAGCACCTTCTTACAGAGATGCATTGACCAATACAGCATGTTCTGGAAAGTTTTAGGCTGTTAGCAGTGTTTAAAGGGGGAAAGGCATGTTCCAATAACCAGACATATTTATGTCTCCAGGTTGTATAAAATTTTTATAACGATTGTTTTCTTTCCTTAGTCATCTTTTTATTTGTTTTCAATTTTCTTCTAAGTGGATTTTCTAAAAATGAGTCAATATAACTATTTCCTTAAAATAGGAAAAGGTTTGGTAAATTTATAATTAAGTCCTATTGGTGTTTTCTCAGATGTCAATCCTCCATTGTGAACTCCTCCCTAATAAATTCATTAGCATTGGAGCTTCAGGTTGCAGTCCTGTGCATATTTGCCTAAGATTAAGCCCCATGGAACATGGTGGGACTTTTGAGTAAACATGCTTGGGGTTGCAGTTTTGTGCCAGAGGTGTGTAGCCAGTTTTATTCTTTGTGTTTTCTACAGCCCACCATTTATCAAATCAGCAAAGGATTTATCAGTAAAGACAGTAAAAACGTTGTGTTTTTTTTTGAAAAAGGACAAATAAGAAATGTTCTTTTTTTAAAAAAAGGGCTACTTTCTGTCCAGAAGATTATCAATGGCAGATCATTCTATGTGTTACCCTGAAATTCTTGAGGGTCCCCGAGGGACACCTTAATATGCTCCACGTGATGGGGAAAGTAAACTCAACGGAGCACAAGCAATAGCAATGCGAGAGGCAGGGTAACCTAAGGATATCTTTTACCCAGTTTTTACAGGGTCAGGCCCAGACAGAAATCACACAAAAAGGTCCAATGAATGAAACAGAAGTATCACGCATTAAGACATACACTTACACACACACGCATCCAAGGGCTAAAGAAAAATAAAGAGTGGAAATAAGATAGCAGGATTGTTAAAGGATTCATAGTTTGGGTGATACTGCACCTTTTTCTGAAGTCCTTGGTCTGGAAAGTAGCGAAAGAAATGGAACTTAGTGAAGAAATGCTGAGGGGATCATGCTGTTGTCGGGAGGGGGAGCGGTTAGTTGGTATGACCAGGAGATATCCAAAGAACTAGTCAAAAATGGGGACTATTTGTAGGAAAAATTTACCTTGAGGGCAAATCCTCTCCTGGGGAGAACAAAGGGGACAGCAACAGAAAACAGCTTCACACCGGCACCTTCTTTGATATTGGAAGATAACAAGGTGTTACCCAAGTATCAGGATCTTCCACCACTTTGGATTGCAGTGTGAGTTTATGCAGATGGTCCTTGCCTGATTAGATTTTATGGCTTCCAGTGCCCAGCTTTGTGGGAAAAACTCTTAATCCCTTCAAGTTGGCTCTTTAAAGGCTGAGGACCTTTTGTCCACTGTGGGTTGGCACAGCTTGAGGTCTCCTGTGGCTACATGACAGGGGAGTTTACTGGCCTGACCTGGTTCTTCCGATCATACGACCATTGTTGCCTACATGCTCATCCAGGTGACCTCTCTGGTGGGTTAGATTATGTTTTATATCAAAGTTGTAGACCCCGGGACAGGGTTTACCAAGGGGGCAACACATGCCCCTGCTTTCCTTCCTTCTTTCCTTTTTACCTCCCTCCCTCCTGTGATGGGACTTCACAGAGTTGGAACTAGCATGATAATTGGAAGAAAACTCTCTGAAAGCTCAATGCTAGACCACTATTGTATAACTTTGGGTGCAAATTCCACCTTATAAAAACCTGTATGGGTTGGATCAGGGCTCTATCGAAGGTAGTATTGCAAAAACCACCTCTGAATACTCCTTACCAAAGAAAATCCTATGAAATTCATGGGGTTGCCATGTGACTTGAAAGCGAGAATGCATACACTTACATACATTCTCCCATATAAGCCTGTACAAGTTGGGAAATTCCTGGGAAAAACTTTTATCCTAGTACTGCTGTCGGTCAGAAATATTGCTGATGAGAACATAAGGAAGGACCTTGTTGGTGGTGGCTTTCAACGGAGGCTAGGCTGGCTGCAGCCCTGTTAATTTTTCACCACCAGGCCAAAACTTTCTTATTACATCATGCTTTTGGTAATTGGTTGACTACAAAAGATAAGATGTATAATATGTGGATGTTGTATTTCCTATTGCTTTAGCTTTTATTTTAATGTGCTAATTATTTTAATGCCCTGTTAAACGTTTTAATTCAGTTGAATTTTAACATAATTTATTTAATCTGTTTTAATAGCAAAACTTGCTGTTTTTATTTGTACTTGCTTTTTAATCATGTCATGAGTCAAATTGATCTGGTTTCTGGGATCAAGTCAGGATGTAAAGCAGTTGAATTAATCCATCACTTTCACAGAAATTAAGGAATTCCATAAATTTTCAGTTAAAATTCCCTCCACATATATTTAAACATTCTTTCCTCCCTCCCTCTCTCTCTCTCTCTCTCTCTGCACTTTAGTGATTTACTACAAGCTGCATTCACATGCAACTAATGGCCACTGGAGTGAGGTCACATCTATGCTGTGTGACTTGAAAAGCCATACATTAACCTTTTTTGGATAGGAATATCTGAGTTGGACTGCATGAGCCTATCAGCTGGAGCATAGGTATGCCTATGTACATACAGTGCAGTGGTTCATTCACGAAAGTAACTAAAACCCTTCTCACACCCAACCCACAAGCTATTTGACTGCTGCTTCTTCATTGTGTTGTCCTGTGCTGGAGAATCTATATGAACCATGGGAGAGCACTGATGATAGATATACAAGAGGGGATTAAATTGGCATTGGCTTGCACAAATTTTCTGTGTCGTGATGTAATGGGAGTTTGCACAGCAGTTCTCTGCATTCATAGTTCATACCTTTTTCATTGCTAAATTAGGATTCTGTTGGCAAGCACATAGGTACCACTGTGTCCATTTCTTGCAATAACATAAAATAAAATAAGATGCTGAAACATTTGAATTTGAGAAGCTAAACAGAGATATAAAGTACTGTATGATATGTTTAAAATTCAAGAGCTAGCTAAAATTATAATTTGCATTAATGTATTCTGAAATATGAATTATTAAGTGATTTGCACTGGCACAACAAAAGCCAATTTAGAGAAACAGGTTTACCCTGAAGCTTTTCTCATCCTTTCTTCCCAGTCTGTTGTAAACACCACTAAATACGTAAAACAATTTTTTTAAAAAAAATGAAAAAGTCTGTACACAATACATTTACAGAAAATGCTTCCTCAAAAATATTTTTCTAGTGTTCATATTCAAGTGTTTGCTTCTATTCAAATCTTTTTTCATGGTTTTGATCTGGTATCCTTTCAGTTTTTCCTGACTTTTCTTATTAGCTCAGCAATTGGTTTCTGTCAACCAGCTGTTAAATATACATTTATTGTTTAGAGGTCAAGGAAATGACCTGCCAGAAGGAAGAGTGAAAAAAATCTCTCCGTTTTTCTCTTTCTGACAGTGAGAGAGCAAGAGCAAAGAGGTGGTGCCCTACCTCTGAAAAATGCACCTTCCTGTTACTGTGGGGTATAGTCCAAGCCCGAGGTCTACTAAATATAATTTGATATCAAAAGATTGGCCATTCCAAACTGCTCCCGTCCACGTGCTTGTGACACACACGGACACAGCCAAACAGGCTGAAAAATACAAGACAAATCCAGGCAGGCCAGTAATTTTCCAGTATGCAGCTTCAGGAGACCCCCAGGCAAGTACACTTTAAACCTAAATTACGTATGCATCAAGCATACAAAAGATTCTCTGCCCCGAACAGGCTGCTCGACGAGATTAGCACTTCTGAATAGCCAACTGTCAAGCACTCCCTATTTGCATACTGTCTGCGCTATTGACAGCGCCGTCAAAATCCAATCATTCTAAGTACTGACCTTTCGGAGGCTTTGTCTCCAACTCGAAACCCATTGTTTTCCCCGGGAACGGACTAACCTACAGGCATATTTTCCCTATAAGAACCCCTAGTTTTGAGCGCTTCTTTGGATAGCTCCTGGCTTCCATCCCGCCTTGCTGCCACTCCATTTGCCGAGCCTTCCCCTCAGCTTCCACGTGCTGAGAATCTCCGCTCCAACTAACTTTCTTCTGGCTACCCGGGCTACAGGATCAGGTGTAGTATTTCCCCTGAAAAATCCTTCTTAAAATCCTCTATCAAATTTCCTTTCTTAGGTCTGCCTGAGTGAGTACTTAAGTGTGCTGTGACTGCCTTTTAAATAAAGAAAACAATTATAATTTTTTTTTGCTTGGTTTTTGACTCGGCCTGACCCCGTAAACATTGGGTAAAAGATCTTGCTAAGTAGCTTGTGCTCTGGCTAATTCCCATTCCCCATTATTTAGAGCACATTGAGGTGTCCCCCACGGGACCCCAGAAATCAGGGTAACATTCTCCACTGTTACTTGTAGATGTCTGTGGCAGAATAATGACAGAATATATTGATTTGTATTGAACTATATTGAGTTACTGGTTCTGTGGGTTACATCCTGTTAGTGACATACACATGCACAAATATACGCCCTTATATCTCTTTTTTGATAGGATTTCTGGGGCCATTCTCTGCTGCTGCTGTTGCTCCACGGGAGGAAGGGGGTGATTCACATAATGACAGTATGGTCATTCTGTGCTCTGGAAGTAAGGAAAAGGAGAGTATACTTCATTTGTGAGTATGCCATCATTTCTTTGCCCCCTCTGAGCTGAGACCAGCTGCTTCTTCCTCATCTGAATTGCTTGCCCCTCCCTTCTGACAAGCAGCAGCTATGGCCCCTCTTGGTTTTGGAGAGTGATTGGGACAGAGGGGCATATATAATTCCACGGGCAGATCTTTCTGTTGTGCCTACTTAATCTAGGATCTCAGCCGAAGAGCCAAGACTACTAGGAGTTACATAAGAAATCATTTACCGCTTCAGAGGAATCACACAAAGATGGAATATTTTATATGTCATTTTTTTTGTACTTCTAAGTATGTAAGGATAGAACAGTGAACTTCTGTGTCAGAAGCAGTTTGCTTCTGTATGTCAGTTGCTGAGAAGCTCATGATGGATAGAATAGTGAAATTCAAGTCTTGCTGGTGGGCTTCCTATGGTAACTGACTGGGCACTGTGTGGACAGATTATTGGACTAAATGGGCCTTTGATTTTAATCCAACATGGTTCTTATGTTCTGTTGCCTTGCATTAATAGCACATCTGGAAGCATCAAAAGATGCAATGTGCTTCATGTTTTTGGTACACCATTTCCTCATGATGTATAGAGCAAATGTACATTCTTTTTCTGTCTGTCTTCAGTCATTTACAGTCTGCTGTGTTTTTCTAGGGAACAGTAAGCAGTATGGCAACAGGTATGACAAATACCATGAAAATATATGGTTGTCCTCTAGATGTCCTCTAGAAATGTGAAGAAGCCTTCAGAAGAAAAAGGGAGGAAGCGAGAGAGGGAGGGAGAGAGGGAAGGAAGGAAGTCCATAAGCAGAGCATTCCTAAACAGGTATTCATCAGCTTGAGAATTTATCCTGGGTTTCCTTCTGTCCTTGTGCATCATAGAATCTCTGAACTGTGTGATTTAGTTTAAATCATGTCTATTGCCTGAATCGCAGGACATTCTTAAGTCTTCTGTGAACCATATAACTTCATTTACTCATTCTCCACTAAATCAGGCAAAGTAAGAGAAGGTACCACACGTAAGATTCTACCAAGTATTCTTTACAACAGGCACAGGTCTCCAAAACATTTGGGTAGTGTTAAGTCTGTGCCTTATATTATAGTAAAACTGTGGATTGGATTTTGAATAGCACTTATTGGAGATTCACTCACACCCTGCAGAGGAGACCAGGATCTTTACCATTCTTTCTTCCCTCTTCAACCACTTGGCAGTCCAGTGCAGCATGAAAGAGTGGTGGCAAGAGAAATGGGAACTTGAACATTGCCTCTCTGCTCTCTTCTTCCTAGGAGGACCCTTTTCTAGATCCTTTCCAACTCCGTGATTCTGTTCCCCTTGTTTAAGCAAGAACACCTTATCCACCTCAGATTTTACTTCAGAAGAAATGTTGTGGCAAGTTAAAACAGTCTGATATGAGGATAAATTCCAGTGCATGTAACTGATCATTGCCCCTAAGTGATCAACATTCATTAAGGCTGTAATCCTGTGCCTGCTTAACTGGGAATAAGTGCCACTGAGTTCTGAGGGACTTATCTCTAAGTAGATGTGTGTAGGACTTTTGTGTATGGGAGGCAAATGAGGTAAACCCCTTCACTTCCAGAAAAGGCTGGAGAAAAAGAGTAATCCTCAACATATCCAGCACATGGAAGGCACAACAGGATCTATGTACTTTTTAGATCCATTCCCAACATTCTGCTTAACAAAGGGATATTGGAATAAAGGCCCAGGATGTTGGAGACTCTAATGAATGAAGTCTCACTTTTTCCTTTATTCACTGGATACACTGTAGAGAAGGTACTATACTATCTAATAACATTTCAGTTCTTCCAGGATAAAGCCAAAAATAAGTTGCAAATTAATGATAAACACAACAAATGCAAGGGGGGGAGAAAATATCTGCATAGAACTTAATTATAATTCAAACATGTGTTAAATTCCTGTTTTACTTCTAAAATTAGAGCAAAGTTGGCTCACAACATTGATGAAAATCAAACATAGCTAAAAACTAGTGATAATAGTTTATAAAATGTTTAAAAATCATGAAATAAACTATCCCATGAAAAACAGCACCAATTTAAAACAGTTTGAAAGCATTTAAAACATTAACATTAACACTAAAACATAACAATGAGGACAGAAGTACAGCATCCTCCCATTAGCAGAATTTTCCACAGCAACCAGTTAATAACTAAAAGCCTGTGTAAATAAAAAGATCTTTCTCTGCTGTCGGAAAGAGAACTAGACTTGCCTCCAGTGGAAGAGAGTTCCATGCTCTAGGAGCATCCACCAAGAATGTCTTCTCATGTGCCCTTCCCAAAGATGCCTGCCTCAGTGTTAGAACTGAGAAGAGGCCCTCCTGCAAGGATCTCAAAACTTAGACAGGTTTATATAGGGAAATAGGATGTTTTAGATAGTCTGGACCTAAGCTATATAGGGCTTTATATAGGTCATAGGCAGCATAACCGTATGAAATATACATCCTTTTTTAAGTAACAGATAACTGTAACAGTACAGCAACATTTTGTGTTTGAGAATACACATTTATAATAATATCCAATGAATTTCCAGTAAAGTTCTATCTTAATGTATGTTTGTTTGTTTGTTTGTTTGTTTTGAAATAAGGGGAAAATTCCGATATACTAGGTTGTGGACTGGTATAATCACTAGGTTGTGGACCGGTATAATCAAAACTCTTAACACAAAACAGCCAGACTGAGAAGGCTGTAGAATATTTTCCCTCCAATTACCCTAAAAATAGAACAGTATGCAGTATTTAATTAGAATTAACATACCCTCCTCTTATTTTACAAGAGTAGTGTACACAAAGAGTGCTAATAGAGACAGCAATAATCACGAATGTTTTTTGCCACATATAGTTAACAAACTCTTCTTCTCAGTCCCACAAACATAATTAAACTGCTGTAGCATAACCTTTGAGAGCCAGTATGGTGTGGTGATTTAAGTGTTGAACTAGGAGTCCACAAGATTTGAGATTGAATCCCTGCTGAGCCATAGAAACCTGCTAGGTGCGCTTGAGCATGTCACAGTGTCTCAGCCTTAGAGGAGGGCAAAGGCAAACCCTCACTGAACTAATACAGCCAAGAAAACCCTGTGATAGGTTTGTCTTAGGGTCACCATACATTGGAAATGACTTGAAGGTATGTAACAACAAGCATAACCATTGGGCACAATATCTTCCTTATGTATGCAAAATAGCAACTCCACATTTAAAGTCAGAACACAATATAATTCAAATACTATGCCAATACAGACCAATCAGTTTCCTCATCAAGACCTGTTAGTGTAAGGGAATTTAATGTGGAGAGCCTAAAAGGTTCCATCCTCACTAACCAATCAATATTCACTCATGTGAAGGTATCCTAGGACTTTCAAGAACAAGAAAGGACAGGAAAAATATCTCCCATTTATGGGAGCTTTCAGTAGCATGAGAAAATAAAGGAGTTGCCTCTTCCTATTTTTAATCTTACCAAGATGTTATAAAATCCTGACATTGACAGATTAAGTAGATTTGCCCACAGTGATGCAGGCTTGAGCCGATTGCCTTGGATTCATGTTGGACTTAAGTCACCTCAGTGACTTGACATGGACTCAACTTGGCAATAAATGATGCACTGGCTCAACTTGACTCGTGACTTGTATATTTTTAGCGACCGACCTGCTGCCCTTGGTTCAATAGCACAACACGTTCATCCAGAAACTACAACTTTGAACAACATTTCCATCTTTTTTTGCTTGCTGGTCACCTGATGATCTGTCTCAAACCCAAAGCCTGGGTGTATTTTTCAGAGGCGTATAGCAAACGGGTTGGGTGATGGGCTTGAGACAGAGTTGAGGTCTGCTCAGCAACCTGTCCCTGCTACCTATCAGAGGAGCCTACTAAAACTTTTCCTAAGAGCAGAAGGCAAGACTTAGCCCCACAGGGTACATTTCTCATTTCTCAAATGTGTTAAGAAATGGGTTTGAGGAAGAAGGATTCTAAAGCTTATGATGCTTCCATAATGGGAAGTAAGAAGGATGCTATTCCCTACTTCCAAAGCTGCAGATGGCAAACTCACAAATGTGGAGGGCTGACTCTGCTATGTAGATTGTTAAAACTGACTTTATTCAGCTCTGTCCAGAAATACTGAAATATAGCTTGGGGTATAAAGTTGGTTCCCAGACTTAAGACTTGACTTGAAATTATGGCCCTTTCTGCACGAGGCGAGGGAATTGCTCTGTGCCATTACCTACCGCTTCTTCTGGGGTCCGAAGCAATGCAGACTGTCCCTGAAGCCCTTCCGCAGGGCTCCTCCTTGGTCCAGGGTGAATCGGAGCGGTGCAAGATCTGTAGATCTGCACTGCTCCAGCTTCCAAAATGGTGGCTTCTGGCTTCCAAAATGGTGGCTTCCAGCTTCCAAAATGGCGGCTTCCACTTGGTCATGGGTCCCGACCAACCGCTGAAGCTCGCCACGCCTAAAGCCCGCCCTCCGCAGATCACAGGCTCGCATTGGTGTGAGCCTGGGAATCTGCACAAGGGAGCAGGAACACAATGGCGTGTTCCAGGAAAATAAAGACCTGTTTTTACCGGTCTTTCAAAAACAGACTGGAGGATCACTTGGGGTCGTCTTGGAGCAGACTGAAGTGCGGATCTCCGGTAAGTAGTCTGCTCCTAGTCCGCTCCAAGGTGCAGACGACCTCCCTGTAAGGACGCACTGCCCCGTTCTAATTGCCTGGTGCGGAAAGGGCCTATGTTGCAAGGATTTGAGACTCAATTTGAGACTTGAAGTAGGGACTTGAGACTTGACTTGAGACTCGGAGTAAAAGAGTTAAATATATCACTGCATATAACATAACAACTGCAAGACAATGCAATTGCTTTAAATTATATGAGTGATATTCCAGTTGGACATTTCTGTGCCTTCTATTCTTAGGATGGATAGACTCTTGTAGCTGAATTGCTTCTGAACAATAATTTTAAAGTTTTGATTATAAGCCCACCACCTGGTGTACTTGAATTGTTGCCTTTTTCCTTGAAAAGTAATACTTCTAATAAGTCATTTGTATTTATTTTTGCCCCCTTTTTAGTTTAGTTGTAGCCTAGTTTAATTTAGTATTAGGTTAGATAATAGAGTTTCTTTGTCTGTTTACCTACTGTTCTGTCTTTTAGTCCCCTATATGTTGTTTTATATATTAAATACATGTTAATAAAAATGTTTTTTTTAAAAAAGTTAATACTTCTAATACAAAAGAAGTGATACTGGAATGGAATTTTACAAGAAATCAGTTGAATATTGTTATGATGGTCTATTTGCAGTCACATGATATTGTTATACTATTATGATTAATATGATTAATTTACCTTAGTTATTAAAATTCTGTCACATGCAACTTTTTAATTTTTTTGGTTCTTTGAACTGGTTCTGGTTATAATCCATTTGTTATCAGAAACCAGTCTTGGTTTTGATGCTGCAAAAGCAGCTTTCAACTTGTAACCTGCAAGTATTTAGGATGGATATCAGAAAGTAAGAAATCCTAAAGATAACTAGAGGAAATACTCAGAGTAACTGGATATACAGCAGGCCCTCCACATTTGCAGGAGATAGAGGAATAGAACCCCCATGAAAGTGAAAAAACTGCAAAAAAATAATTGTGGCCCCCACCAACCTGATCACAATTGCACGGGTGGGCTCAGAAGAGACCGGGTGGGGAAAATCTTCCCTGTTTCACTTTCTTGCCATCCCTATCTGTGCTATCATGATCACATGGGTGGGGGCAGTGCAGGGGGCAGTGTGGGTGGGTAAAGATCTTTCCCGTTTGGTTTTCTCATGTGGATGGGGTTGGTGTGGGAGAGAGCTGGTGGGTAAAGATTTTCCCTGCTTGCTTTTCTTGCTGCCCCCCACCACATGATCAGGTGGGTAGCAGTGGCAGGACAGCATGGAGGGGAGATCTTTCCTCCTCTTCACTCTGTTGCCCACTGCCAGTGCAATGGCGCTGGCAGCTGTAGGCAGGAGGGAGGAGGCAAGTGGGTACCGCAAACAATCAAACTCACAAAAATCAAACTCACAAATGTAGGGGGAGAACTGTATTCCATTTGCTGATATTGTAAGGCAGAAGTCTAGTAAAGCTTCACAATGAATTCTCATGATATGAGCATTATGACTGTAGTAAGACAAATAGTAATATACATGAGTGTAAAAATCATTACACACACACAGTGAACTTTCTTATTATCTCCCTTTCACCTTACATATAACTTCTTTCAATAGATTCAGTGCAGACATTCAGATCCAAGTGATAAGAAATCAGTACCCCAAATTTGCTCTTAACAGGAGCAGTCATTTGAGGATTTTGCTCTTGGGTGAAGATATGCCTGTATGGTGCCCATGTGTTGGACCTTGAACATGAGCCGACTTTTGATACCAAAGGAAACAGCTGCTCTCCATTTTTGCTTCACATGGGCAATTGGTACTGCTCCACCGGTATGTCATTGGCAAGGAGAAGAGAAGAAGCTGTAGGATTTCTTCTGTCTTTCTTCTGTAGCACCTTAGGCTGACTCAAGGAAGTCAAGGAAGAAGGCACAAGTGCGATAACAGACAGATGTGAAAGCAATATTGGGAATAGGACAGAGCAATCTTGGCAGAAAAACATACAATTGGTTTAGTCTGTCAAGTATTATCACCATAGTGGAAGCCAATTCATAATATTCAAATTAGCCAATCATACCAAGGCAGGGGTTGGATTACCACTGAAGTTCCTGTCTTTAGTAATGCCAGTCATCTCATCTAATTGTCACAGTGCAAGTGCTTTTACCATATCCCAGAAATGCTCCATTGTCTATGATATCATTACACCACCTCCTCTGATCTGCCTTACGACGGCATGCAAATATCACAGCATGTGAAATAAACCTTTGTGCCAGGCATCAAATAGAATTTTGCCAGAACTCCTTCAGCTAGCAATTCTGGAGAATTGCTTTTATGAGTAACCATGAAAATTGCTGTAGATGAAATCATCTGAATCTGTTATTTGTTCTTCACCCTCTCTCCAGTGAGTGAAATTTCACACTGATTTCCTGCTGGGTACAGTCAACATAGGTTTTGTGTGTGCCTGTGCCTGTGCCTGTGTGTGAGCGCATGTTTTAAGTTCCTCCTCTAATTTTATTGATTTTATTTTTGGTTTTGTATATAATTACTTGGAGCAAGCTGCAATGAAGTGTGTCTTTAGTGAGTCTGTAGCACAAACAGTGTTGGGCACTCAGTTAATTGTGAAAAGTTTCCCCCCACCCACTTTTTCCTTCCCTCGTGACTTTATCTCTTTTCTCTACCACCATTACCTCATCTGTTTTCCACCCATCCTCTACTTCAGTGGATCACGTGTTTCCAGGAGCTTAGTAAAGTTGGAGCTATTTGTTTCAATTCAAAAGATTAGGGATGAGCCAACTGAATCCTTGAATCTTTGGCAGGGATTCGAGATTCAGGAATCCGAATCCCTGTGTCAAAATAGGCAAATGGAATCTTTTGAATCTGCCACTCAAACAGTTTGTAGGAGACCGGGACGCCTGAAAACCTGGGAGACCAGGACACCTGAAAACTTGGGAGACCAGGATGCCTGAAAACTCGGGACCAGGACGGGATCCCACTCCTCATGTGTTTCCCCACCCAACGTGGGCATGGGTGATTGGCTGGCAGACCGGCATGAAGCCTTGCACGCACAACATTTCTCCCTCCTGCTGCCTGCCTTAGTGCTACCTCTCCCTGCTGCTACCTCCCTCTGCAAGGTAATTTTGGGATAGGGATTTGGAGGTAAGGGACAAAGGAGCAAAACTGAGTTTGTGTGGGGGTCTAGGAGCTTGTGAGAATGTCCCAGGGGGTTTCAAAGACTGCAAAAAGGGCTTCAGGGGTTCCATGCAAGCCATGCCAGCCATACTTTCCCCTTCACCAGCTTTCTTTGGTCAGTTCTGGGACTAAGATTGTCACGATGTCACTTCTTCTCTTAGTTTCTGTGTCTTGAATACATGAATACTTCAGTTAACCTGTTTTGAAGCTCCCTTTTAGAAAGTCTTTTTATGCTTCTCAACCCCTTTTCCTCTTTCTTCTCTGTCTAGCTGGAAGTTTATAAGCAGCATTGCCATTGGAAAGGTTGCAAAGGAGAGCTGGAAAAACACAGACTTTGGTCTTGTGTTGCAGCAGCATGTCTGTGGTAAACAATGAATGCCAAAAAACCTGAGCTGGGAAAGAATGGGATTCTGCTCTGGCTGATTCTATAGGAGGAGTGTGTGTTGCCTACAACAAACAAGGTGAACAGTAGCTGCCTCCAGAATCGTTTATTGAGCATGCATTAATCTGTATTATTTTTTGATTTGAATCTGGAGGGTAGGGATTGGGAATTGTTGAAACAGACCTTGAGATTTGACTTGAGTGTCCCTTGCAGGACTTGAGGGTAGAAAATTGACTGGACTAGAGGCTTGTGTGTATGTGTGTGTGTGTGTGTTTAAGTGCTTTCTTTGTTGCAGGATTTGAGATTTGACTGGAAGGTACAGTCTTCTTGAGATTTCAAAGACAGCTGAACATTTCTTTGCATTGCTCCCTTGCAAAGCTCTTTCAGACACAATTCTGGGGTTTGTAGTTTTACAAGGTGTCACAGCCTTCTCTGCCAAAGTGTGCTGGCGCATTATCAAACTACAAACCCCAAGATGCCAGAAGGAACTATGCAAAGAAAAGCTAGTTTTGACCTGGATTATCTCTGTACTGTAATATGTGGCCCTGTTTACACAGGCAGGAAAATGTGGGATTAATCCACATTTTCCTGCTTGTGTAGAAAGGGCCTTCATGTTATTTTCAATCTGGGGAGATTCCAAGGCAAAACTATGACAATTGTCCTGGCCAGATTTCTTCGGAGGGAGGTTTGCCTTTGCCTAGGCTTTTGCTAAGGCTGAGAGAGTGTGTCTTGCCCAAGATTATCCTTCTTTCTCTTGCTTTTTAAACCCTTTTTCAAAAATAGGATTCAAAAGATTTGAGATTCGTAGATTCCCAGAACCTTCCAGGGATTCGGATCCAGATTCGGAAAATTCTGGATTCGTCCCATCCCTTCAAAAGATTCAACTGGCTAAACCTATGGTTCCCATATCTCTCCAGATATAAGTCCCATTGAGTTCAATGAATCTTACTCCCAAATTGAGTGAGTAAAGATTACTGCATCTGTTTGTAATACACCCAGTTTTCCAGATGATCCAACAGAGCAATTCATATGCCCCCAGTCCTATACAATATTAGTAATTGTGAGAAGCCTTTTAAGACCCCCCCCCAAAAAACTATATTTTGCTCAAGATGTCAGTCATTACTGTTTGCCCCTTTTAATCACTGCTCAGTTTGTGGTTGCTTTGCATGAGTTTAATACCCCACTCTAGCTGTTTTCTTTGAGAAACATGGCTCCTCTGTGTATGCATGTGTGTGCGCACACATGCATGCCCTTTATTTCAAAGTGCCACTATGCATTGCTAAGGACAGCCTCTTAGAAAAGCTATAGTTTTTCTTTTCCCAAGCAGATGTGGCCAATGATAGGAAGCAAGGAAGCTTGGAGGACCTTTAAGACCTTAATGTTTAGATTTCTTTGTTTGCTTTCTAAATTAGTACTAAGGAATTGGCAGACACAATAGGTTCTTTCAGCATGTTCAAGATGTCATTGTGAGAATTTAAGTGCTCACGGGGATGGCTCTTGTGAGATTGTCATTAGGATGCATACCAGAAGCTGTTTCACATGAAAAATGATTTCCCCTTCCAAGCTCACCCACCCACAAGCCCTATTTGGAACCAAAGCCTCTCCCCTGTTTTATTCAGTTCCTTTCAGAGTACAACCCCTATTCCTCCTCATGTTCAGTTAACTTATTCTAGAATTTTCCTTTACTATCTGAACAACATTGTAAGGTTTGTTCCACACAGAGGCTTCCCTGACTATGAGAAATGCTGAGGCAGGAGGGCAGACAGGCACAAGAATTGCATAGAATTTACCAGTATTTTCAGCTGTGCTGAACAACATGTCCTCTTATGGGTGAATTTCACAAGGGGTGTTCATTGGATTCAGAAAAATTCTGAGCTAAATTTGAGAGGTGTGGACAAGTTTAGGACTTGGAGGAACCAAATGAAACATCCTCTGACTTATTTCAGAATATATGCAGGGTCTTGTGAACATTCACAAGCAAGTTGGACTTTCGGAAGGACACAGCTGGGATGTCTGCAAAAATTGATAAATCCCTTCAAGAGTTGGCTCTTTGTATATGGTAAACATGGGGAGGGGAGGAAGAGGGAGAGCACAAATGCCCCCCCCCACTCAAACTCATGAAATGACATTGGTGTCAGATGATATACTTTTTACCCTGCTTACCTACCTTCTTACTTTCTTCTCTGCTTCAACAGTAAGAAGTGCTGGGAAGTGGAGAACTTGATTTCTATACATCCCACTGACCTTGCAATAAATAAATAAGCAGGCCGCCCTTCTGACAAAGTGATTCACTTTATCACAAGGACATTCATGCTGTCACCCATTATCCCAGTCAAATGAAAGAGGTTTGTTCTCTTATCTATCTATGTTCATCCTGAAGGTGATACATAATGTATGTTCCATATGAAAATGCTTTAAGAAAAAAAAACACCTCTCCATGCCTTTTAGCATTCATAAATAGCATCTCCTTAACTCTTTAGGTGGCTTCTTTTGGATGCTTTCCTCAACTCCTGTGGAAAACAAATTGGGGAGAATGAGTAAAAATTTATACCTTATTCTTTAATCATAATGTTATGATTCTGTGTACCTTAATCATAACCACATAGTATTAGATGTTATTTACCAAACACTTTTCCTGTGCAACAATTAATGAGTCCTAAAATGAAATATATATTAGCCTTAGTTAATTAAGCATTACTAATACCCATCACCTCAAAAACCTTTCATGCTTATAGTTCCCTAAATCCCCCAGGCAGTGCAATCACTAGCCAAGCTGGCTGGGGATTCTGGGAATTGTGTTCCAAAAAATTAACTATTTGGACCAAGTTCTATGAATATTCCATCTGAGTGTTTGTTACCCCCTGTACTTTTGTCCCTTCTGAACTTTGGAAAGAGATTCTGACTTCACATCCCAATCCAGAGAAATGTAGTTGGGTTAGCTCAGAACTGACAATTGTATGGGCATCCAGATGGGAATGTACTGCAAGAGGGCTGTCAGCAACAGTTGCAATTGACAACAGTTCTTAGGATTTTAGAGGTGAAAGTCATGCATCAAAATGAGTGGGAGCTAGTGGTGTCCAGATCAAGATTGCCATGGATCTTCCCTGAGCTTTATTCTGGACTTTAAAGGAGATGTCCAAGGTGCTGATCCCTTCCCAAAAAATAACTTCAACATCTTGGATAAATCTTCTAAGATCTTGATGAAAACCCAAGTAGATTCACTGCAACAGTGACATGGAAACCACCAGCTGCCACTTGAAAGTGAAGTGCAATAAAAGAAACAAATTTAAAAGGTTTGACAGGCAGTTGTGACTTAAAAGTAATGCTTATGATTGCAAAATCTGGACTCTTGGAAGCATGTAAAGATGACAAGAGAGAGAGAGAGAGACATATTTTTCATCAGCCCAGGTTAAGTAATCATTTCTCTCTATGATTCAGGCCATGGAAGGCCATTCTATGAGATAATGCTTATACTCACAGAGTATAAATTCAGTTTTAGGGCTGTTCCTTTTCATGTGTCCTACCCCCAAAAACAACAACAACAACTATGTGAGAGAGTCTGAGAAGTAGAGATTATGAATTTCCTGTTGAGTTGCCACAATATAGCACAATAATGAACCTCAACTGTGGACTTATCATGATTACAACTGGAGATAGTTCAAAACAGCTAATCACCTCCTGGAGCTTACCAGGGGCTTCAATAGCTATCACTCTCCTATTTTTCCAAGAAAAGTAGCAAGCAGGATCTTGAGAGCTGTGTGTGGGTGTTGAAAAATGGCATTGGGGGCATTTTACTACTTTGCTCCCTCCCAAACTGTTCTGCTGGTGTTGGCTCCTATAGACTCAGGCAAAGTTTTTTTCTTCTCAAGTATCTCTCCCTACACAAACAAACATACACACTATAAAAGTCAGGGTATGAAATAAGGAAGAGGTACCACCAGAAGGTCCAGGACCCAACTCTAGGACTGGATTATCACACCTTGAAGTAAATTATGAGAATTAGATTTATAGTCTAACATTAGTGTACATGTAATGCATAAGTGGTCCTGAAAGAAGCTTGTGAAGTACATGAAATAACCTACATGAAGCTAGGAAAAAATCATTTTTTGAAGATTATAACTTTCTTTAAAGTTTATTTAGACTTTTAACTACCTGAGAAGTCATCTATATTTTGAATTCACTTTACCAGTGAACTACATCCCAGTGAACTACACATCCTTTGTCCATTATTTGCTCATTAATAGTAGAGATGATATGGAAGCCTCTATGTGTGTGGGTGCGTGCGTGCGTGGGTGTGTATGTTTTCCTGGGAGTTTCATTCTGCTATTGCCTTGATTTGCTATGTGGTCTGACCTATTTCAATTTAATTTAGCTAAGCTACACATTAAACCTTGATAGTTTCAGTTCACTTAACATGTTGACAGAGCTGTGATAGTTTCTTCTGCACTTCATGGTATTCCTACCACCTTTATCTGTATTTTATAAAATATACATTTTTTCAACTTTTACAAAAACTAATAACATAAATAGGACAGCATGAAAGTGATAGTGTTGTGCTTTACAAGATGGCTTCTTTATGGCTTTATGTGTTGGTCAGTCCTAGTCATTTCACAAATGTCAAATTACAGCTCGCGGTGTATAGCTGATGAGTTAGGAAGGAGTTTTATTAGCAGCAGGCAAGCATTCAGAGTATTTAAATAAATGAACAGAAGAGACACTTGTTCTGTGCACTGGGTTGATAATAAGAAGCATTAATTTTTATTTCACTCTCTGTCCAAACATAGCTTTTATGGACTAATAAAAGGCAAATTTTATAAGTTCAGAAAAATAGAGGGTAGAAGGAAAGTGGAAAGCCTTTACAAGATACCCTGTAGGAGAGTTTTACATATTGAGAAGAAGCAGAATTTTTAGATATAAACGTAACATGTCAGAGGAAATAACTATGTGATTTTCCACTTTTTTTTTCTTTTTTGGCCACATATCTGGTCTTGATAAAAGTATCCTTAACACTTAGAAAAATAACCCAATGATTCCATGGAAATGGCTGTTTTACCCAGAGCACGGAAATAAAATGTTACCAGTAACAGAACTTCCTATAACCCATTTTGGGTGGGTTAAGAATGGCAAACGATGTTCCTTTTGCCAGCGACAATGAGTAACATGTTAACTTACATGTTTTATGTTGAACACTTGCTTTTGCTGGGGAATGTGTGAGTGCTTCCCCTTTACCTGCAGGGAAGGGAAAGATGCTAGGAAATAAGAAGGTTGAAGAAGTCCAGCAGCAGTAGTGCCTGGAATAAATGCTAGAGCTGCTGCCTCTGCCACCATGACAATTGCCTCAGTCCCTGTCCTCTTCTTTCTTTTGTGATAAAGGCCTAACCACCACTGAGGAAGAGCAGGAGGGAATCTGCAGTTCTTAATTGCAGGTTGCAATGACTGTGAGTAAATACCAACAAGAGCACATAAGCTGAGAGGGGGAAAGCGGGACTTTTTAACACCCACTGAGAAACCCAGAATATAGAGAGTTAAATGTGGACGCCTTGGTTGATCTGTGGCACTTGAAGAGTATGAGGAAAGGAGAGCTTAAAGGTCAGTAGTTTGGTAGTCTGGTGATATTTGGTGATGGAAGAAGCCAAAATAGTCAAGGGGGAATAGGCAAAGTAAGAAAGAAGAAAAGTGTAAAAGATCAGTAACTGATTCGTAAAGCTTGTGTGTGTGTGTCAGGATACCTGTGGGCTAATGGTAACTCCATGAATTTTACAGGGTATTCTTAGGAAAGGAATAGAGTGTGGTGGTTTCACTGGTTCCTTCCTCTGAAATGTAGCCTACAGCACCTGGTAGGTGTTGGCGATCTCCCATCAAAATACTAATCAGGGCTGACCCTACTTAGCTTCCAAAATCAGATGGGCTCTGGTGGCTTTAGATTATTTAGGCCAGCCTAAAGCTATGCCTACTCTTAAAGAAGCCAAATGATTCTTAACTTCATTTTTCTCTGAATAGCAAAGTCCTGGACATTTAAGAGGTTAGTGGGTTTACTGTGTCACCAGCTTTTGTGAAATGCCATCTGCTCTTCATCAGCTATCACCATGCAATAAATCTGTTTACCTTAACGGTGCCCCAAGAGACTAACACAGCTACTCCAGTACCAGCAGAAGCAGAGTTTTACATGCATTTGGAGTTTTGCTGTCAGCAGATGGCACTGTCTGTTGTTTCAGTAAAGGCATTTCTTCCTTTCTCTGGCTATGGTTTTGTTTGAGGTTTTGCATTGGGGCCTTACAGTAGGGGAAGAGAAGCAAATAATTAATATGGTTTTTGTTTCATATTGAATCTAAGAAGTGGGAATGTTCTTATCCTTGAGGAGAACTGTAACACAGAAGAGGGCAGAAGTGTGGTTCACTGCACCGGGGAACTGTTGTCTTAAACCATATTTCTGGTGACTTCAATCAACTCAATATAACTTTGAACAACGGCAATCATAGGCCCTTTTCGCAAGGCATTTGCCATGCGAAAGGGCCTCCGGAGTGTCACGTGATTGTGAGGAGCATTTCAGATGATGTCTTCACAATCATGTGATGCTGCTGGGGCCAGCAGGCGCCGATTGTCCACTATTTCATTTTCGGCTTGTAGCTGAAAATGGTGCACGATCACACATTGCTCCAGGGCCCTGCGTGCACTAACTGTGCGTGCGGAGCCTCCGGAGCCACGGCGCTTGCACTTCCTCCCCCAGTGCAGCCTGGGAAAATGCCCAGCTGCACTGCGGAAGGAAGAGGGGGAGCCCTCATGCTGCCTGCCGTCTGGCAGGCACCAGCTACAGAGCCGAAGCAGCGGGGACGTGAGAGCCTCTCGCAAGAGGCTGCTCGTATGATCCCCATGCCTCAGTGCCGAGAAAAGATAAGTTACCGAAAGGGCCATAGTATGGAGTTTATCAGCTGAACTGGAAATGAAAAGCTTTAGGTTGGTATGTATGAGAGGATATGAAGGTTATGCTGTGCATTCAAGCTGCCAGGGCCAATCAAAGATAATTTGCTCTCAACCTTTCCAGCATTTCACAGATGAAAACTGTACATGTGGCCAAACACCACCTGAGTGTGGTCAAGTTGGCAAAATTTATTAATGAAGAAGAAAACTTTGAAATTGAGCTAGGAAAAGCTGCAGCAGTTTGCTTTTGCTTGAGCCTGCTGGAAAGGGAAGGGTAAAATCCCATCTCCTCTTCTCCTCTATCCTCTGCTGCATTCATTGAGTACAAACTACTTTTGCACTTTGAAATCAATTTTCAGCAATTGAATTAAGCTGGGGACAAAGGGAGAAAGTAGTGATAGGAGAAAGAAACTGGAACATTTTAAAAGCAGCTGAAACAGTGGGATGACAGAGGATTAATCAGGACTGTTCCTGTCAAATAAGGGCAGTTGAAAGGTGTGTGCTGCTGAAGCAAAGAATAAAATGGCAGCCTTTCCCATTCTACAAGCAGAAGTCAACCAGAGTGACATCTGAATCTTATTTGAATGTTGGCCTCCTCCACCACATCAACGATAACTAAGAGGCTACAGGACAGACTGCATAGCAAACAACTGTGCTATTATCCAAGCAGACACCAGCTAGAGCAACTGTTTCAGTTTGCCTCCATCCCTGAAGTGTGCAATCTTGTGCCCTCTTACTATGCACAGTGGTAGTTACTTTTTAGTAAACAGAAATAGGATTGGGTTATAAGAGCAGCTTCACCCAGGTTAGAAAGATAACTAGAAGGAAACTACTAAAGCATCATACCCTAGCTTTCTCTGGCTTTAGCACTTGTGTGAAAAGCAAACAAATGACAATGCTCTAGCACTGTGTGAGTTTTTGCTTACAATGTATCTGCTAAAAGCACCAGAAAGTTGCTGGAGGGAAGTCGTACTTTTGTATCCATAAATACAAATAATTCTCCTCCTAATTACAGTTCCAAATCCAAATGAGAATTCATTCTCCTTTGTATCAGATTATTTTAATGAGAATGGACTTCATTTTTAACAAATACTTTCCCAGGGGACCCTGGGAAAATGATCAGCCTACTGCAAAGATGTTGCATCATGCCCCAGCTGTGGGTAATTGCAGGGTTGCATAAGAAACTGGGGTCGTGTGCAGATGGTAGAGGGTGGTGTGCAAACCCTTACTTGATTGGTTGTAGATATGTATATAAGAAAGCAATCCCAGTCTGTATTGTCTTTTGGCCAAACTTCGTGTCTGGCGTAAGCCTCTGTTCTCTATATTACGGAACTTGGATGCAGGATAAACTGCCTCCTGTTTTGGAAGAAACTCCTCTTTGTGTGAGTATCCTTACTGGGGAACAAGATTGCCGCTGTTGGCTCGCTGCACTCTGGTTTTTCTGGTGCGTTTCCATGGGGCTGAAACTCCTATCATCCCCCAACAGTCCTGTATTGTCTGAAACAACAAAGTGCAATGAAAAATTACCTTCTGGTGCTGATAATGAAACAGGCATTTTAAAAAGGTTGTCTACGTACGTTATCTCAGTAACCTTTACAAGGCTTCTGTAAGGCAGGTTGCATAGGCCACTTGCCATGTAAGGTTTGGAAACATCTAAACCCATGTTTAGGTCCTCCAAACGTTAACTAGAGACAACCATACTGAGGCTCATTAGCTGACTGTGTTATTTAGATGCGGTATATGTGTATTGGTTTAGCAGCTGACAGTTTTCTTATTTGTTTATTTTTTAAGAAGAGGTCACAGCTCTTGATGTAACATCTGAAATAGTTAAAAAGATATACAAAACAATGCCAGAGCATGTTCTTAATATTCTAAAAATCATTAACAAAGGTTCCAACTTGTGTAGCTGGACAATACCTAGTTCAGCATGGCAAAGAACTAGGCTCAGGATGAATAAAAATTCTTCTTTGAGCACCAATTCTAAATTTTATTTTATTTATATCCAACCTTTCTCCTCACATGGGACCCAAGGCAAGTTGCAACGAAGTTAGAACAAGGTAAAGCCTTAAAAACTGCTTCTAAAAAAAGTTAAAACACAATGAAGCAAGCTACCATACTAAGATACAATTAATTTAGAAAATCATTTTAAAAACACAAAAATAAGGATGAAAAATACAGCACCTCTCCATGAAAAGACTCTTCTGCACAACCAATTAATTATCAAATGTCAGTTTAAATACTTCTTGAGTCCAGATCCAAAATTTTGGTGCAGGGTAGATCTATGCTGAATCCATCAGAAGGCCAAGAATTGCCTTTTTTTTTTTTTTGGTCCTTTGGTCCTTTAACATGCTCCTTCTGCAGCTAAGCCATTTATATGTCTATATTACATGTAATTCTCCAAAGCCAGATGAGATAACAGAGATAATCCTCCTAAAGGATTTGGGTTAGTCTAGAGCTCCCATCTGTATGTCATATGTGTTGTCTTTGAAAGTCCTTGAGTAATGATAGAAAAGTGAAATGTGACCCCATCTGTCAAGCTGGACAGTACTCTTGTAATGGTTAAGACTTAAAACACACAGGAACACACCACCACCTTAGTGGGCTTAATCTCATAATCCTTAATTGTTACAGTGATCAGATTTCATTGCAGTCAATAAGATTTTTGCTAAGGTGAGGTCCGAATGCCCAGATCTGTAAACTATCAGTTGTCTCAACTGACAGAGTACTCTAGAATAGAGTAATGCTGCTCCTTTAGTAAAATGGTATTCCATTTTACTATATTGTCATTAATATAAGCCACAGCACAGAAAACATTCCTGTTATATAGGGTTCCCCATTGTTAGGGCAAGAGAGGAAGTAGTCTCAGGACAAGAGCATTGCTTTGAAAAGTGTATTTTCTTTGTCTGCTGGACTTGGTAAATGGTATATTCTGTGCGAAGGTAGTTGATGCTTGGTGTATTATGCTCAATGACACCATAGAGGCAGCCCCTAATGACATCATGGGGACTGTCTCTAGGTCTCAGGTTTTGGCCCTGAAATCTCAGAGCCTAGGGGGCTTCTGAGCCAGCAACACTACACATGTAATTAAATTTAAAAAATGCAGCAAAATGATTCTTAGTGGCAAAAATAAGCAATAATGGTTCAAAACACTTTTCTGCCTGAAGAAGAGTCTAAACATACTGCCCCCCCCCCAGCTAGGACAACACTTCAAGAAACACTTCATTACACAAGAAGGTGTGTAATGAGAATTTCCCAGAAAATCTCATTTTCTAGGGAATATCACCCTACTCCAGTCTACTGTTTCATGGCAAAAATAAAAGTAAATCTAGTCTACTGGCACCTTTAAGAGAAACTGATTTCAGCCTAAGGTTTTGTGAGCTCCTGTCCACTTCTTCAGATTCACAGAAAGCTTAAGCTTCAGAAAACTGGTTAGTTCTACAGGTGCTACAAGATTATCTTTTTCTCCCTTTTTTTTTAAATATTGAAACAGACTAACATGGCTCCTTCTTTGAAATTGATAGGAACACAAGGAAATGAAAAAAATTGAATGGTAGCAAAAAATAAAAAGCTTGGGTGTGAGATAAGGGTAGAGATAAGGCAGCAGAGTTGAAATTCCCAAAGGATGGAAAAGAGCAAAGAGTGATGAAAAGGTGCCTTGGTGGTGGTATTTGCCCATGTATGCAGCTAGCATTCCCTCTGTATGACTGACTTTCCATATATGTTTCTGAAATTTGGCAATGAGTTTTTTCCAGGTTACTATTCCAGTAACAGTAGCTGAAGTGGCAGCATAACAGCAGCTATTCCAGTTGCTTGCAATTTGGTGTTTATAGGAATATTGGTGTGATGTACGAGTGGAATGTTTGCCTCCTGAGCATCATGTAGCATGTTTCCAATATCAATGACACCCAGTTGTGTGATACAATATTTACACAAAGGCACATCCTGCTTAGCAGACACTGAATATTCATTGGAATAATGCTGCTCATGATGAATTCAGGTGACATTACCACAGATGTCACGTACAGCGTATTATTGTGAAATTATTAGTGTATTTACATTCTATTGAACCCTGCAATGATCATCTTTTTTAATTTCCTTTCCTGTGAGAGTAACCAGCAGAGCAGTTAAAATATATGTGTTTGCTCTCTTTTAATGACACTCAGATCTTGACAGAAAGGGGGGAAGGTGAGAATCTGTTTTCTTTAACCTATCCTGTGCTGACATATTTTCTGCTTCATTTCAGTCAGTGAATGGAAAAGCAGAGCTCAACTAACACTTGTTTCTATTACTGAAAACAAACTAAATGTTTAATGCACATTATGGATTAAATAGAAATAGGGTTGAGCCTATTTGCATTTGTGCTGAAAAACATCTCCCTTTGGGACAATTTTTCAGTACTTCTTGAAAAGAGAATGAAATATTTCAGCTATTCAGGTTGCATTGTCCTCCCTCTGAATGGGTCTCATTTACCCACAGTGATATCAGCACACAGCCAAATCTGATTAGTTTTATACCATTATGTTGTTTCGTGGTTCATTATATGATCTTTGCTTGGCTACATTCACAGGTGGAAAATTCAAGAAGCATTGCCTTCACACTGAATGTAGATTGTTTGCTTTCGGTGGTATCAACATGTAGCCAATCAGCCCAAGATATACCATAAATTTTATGATATGATTCTTCATTGGCTAGGATTATTAGAAAAAGATGAAAACTTCCCTGACTTGGAAAGCAGGTAGAATTTGCCAAAAAGTCAGCAAAAAGAAGAACAAACAGGAGCAAGCAGGATAGAAAATAGGTGAACAATATTTTTGTTGTCAACTGTTTGAGGGCATTGAGGAACATTGTTGACCTGACAAATAAAATGAAAGACTATTTGATGCAACTTTTGATGTCAGTACCTAATACAATTACATTACAAAGTTCTAATGTGAAGAATGAAACAAGCAAAATATTTGTAAATGTAGCCAGAAAAATAGCATTAACTATCAGCTCTAATAAAGGAAAAACAAAGAGAAGAACATAACAGTTTTGCAGAATAGTGAATGGAAATTCAATAGATACCATTAAGTTATCAAAATGTAATAACTTATCATCCTGTCTTTGAAGCTTGGCTTTATAGATAAATAAAAACCCATGAGAGCAATACAGGAGCCCCCAGTCATCCATTGTGGGGTGCCCAGAGTCTTGTAAACTCCTTTACCACCAAGGCCTTCAATTCATAGGGATAGCAAAGAGATCCATACATTTCTCCATGAAACAATATTTGCCCTATAGTGTAAATAACTTACTTGATCTAAGCAACAATTCTTGTTTTATGCAGTACCACCAAAGAGACTGGGTTTTACTACCATCATGATATAGTACTTTGAGTGTTGGTGGCCAAGGTTTGATTCTCTGCTTGGCCATAGAAACCCAGCGGGTGACCTTGGGCACATAACACTGTGTCAGCCCCCAGGAAACCCTGTGATAGGATCGCCATAAGTCAGAAATGACTCGAAGACCAACAACAACAACAACAACAACAACAACAACAACAGCAGCAGCAGCAGCAGCAGCAGCAGCAGCAGCAGCAGCAGCAGTAAGAACATGCAGGCCAATTTGGAAAGATTCTCAGAATGGCTGGCCATTTTAACTGGAAGCTTCTGGGAACTGCAGTCCAACAAATATATAGCAAAATATATGGCTTTTTAAATTTAAAAATATAAATATGAAGAATAGAGGAAAAATTAAAAAAAGAAAGAAAAGGAGAGGGGAATTGCATAAAATGTGAATGTGGGCTAGTTCCAAAAAATAACTTTCCAAGCTCTGCATAGAGTCATGTTTGGATACTAACTGAGAGATGACTCTCTGTTTGGATATAAATATGATCTGTTCAGAACTGCAATTTCCATTTCTCACTTCCATTTACAGAGCATGTGCAAGTAATGGGCCTTCAGGACCATGCCTGTTTGGAAGCTTTTTGTGTGTTTTTTTGCTTTTTGGCATCTCTCTCTGTCTTCACAAAGCTTGATGTCTACAAGGTATTACAAACCTCTATCCCGTCAAGAATAAGGTGGTCACAAATGCCTCGATTCTCGGAACAGGTTGTCAGCAGCAGGAGTGCAATCCTAGATGTATCTACCCAGAACGCAGTCCAATTGAATCCAGTGGAAATTACTCCTGCAAAGCGGGTATAGAATTGCACCTTTGCTCTGCTCTGTAGATTGTGTGATGTACAGTCTTTGTCAAATATAACAGCAGGTTAATAGGTTAAATTTATGACCTGTTAATTGTCTTTGATTAGGACATCTTATTTGTAGATAACAGTTTGTCGATTTCAGAGAATCACAGAATTGTAGAGTTGGAAGGAGTTCCAAGGAAAGGTTTATCTAGTCCACTTTGGAACTGGACTATCTAGGCCAACTCCTTGCCAATGCAGGAATCTATAAGCAAAGACATTGCTGACAGAGGGGCATCCAACCTCACTTTTAAAATTAGTAGACAATTTTGGTCACCTTCACAGGTGACTTAGTTCCACTGTGGAGCAGCTTTCACAGTCAAGATGCCACCCCTAACATTTAGTTGAAATCTTCTTCTTTGTAATTTCAAGCCACTGTTTTATATCCAGGCCTCTGGAGCTGTGGAAAACAAGTTTGCTTCATCTTCCATGTCCTGGACCTTCCAATATTTGAAGATAGTTGTCATATCACTTCTTGGTCTTCTTTAGAAATATTCTCAAGTGTTCCTTATGGGCTTAATTTCTAGACTCTTTGTCCTTTTGGCTGTTCTCTTCTAGCTTGCCAATACCTTCGTAAGCTGTGGTGCCCAGAGCTGGACATGTATTACCCCTACAGTTTGACCAGAGCAGAATAGAATGGTGTGATATTGTAACGCAGTGAAGAAGACCACCTGATAAAATATTACTTAAGAATGGTGGGATACAAGGGTGTGGTGTGACTAACTGAGAGCCAGTCATAGCCCAGCAATCTCTATGAGGAGAAGGAGGAGCTACAGTGAGAGTCAGGAGGAAGAGTTAGTTCAAGAGAGGTAGTTGAGAGTGGGAGATGGGAAAAGACTGTTGGAGGAATCAGCTGAGAGTCTGAGGGGAGTTACTGAGTATTGGGTTCCTGAGTGATTTAAAGCACAGGTCTGACATAATTCAACTGGAGCAGTGTTAGTCCTTTGGAACTAAAATCTGGAACTTAAGAAAGAAGTTATTCTATATGTTATTACATAACATTATTTTGTTATTTGTTATTTTGTACAACCGACTCTGGATAGTGTTATTAACCTTGAACCAAAGGTGGGTCATGCTTACCAAAAAGAACACCAAGCTAATGCACACAATAGTCCATAGTGAGGTTACCTGAAAACCTGGGACTCCAGATCCAAGGAGGGATTTTAAAGAGGGCAAGGTGACTGTGAGAGGTATCAGGTTAGGAATTGTGGGGCCAGCCTGAGAAGGAAATCTGTCACAAATATGTATGACTTCCCTTGATTTGGACACAATGCTTCTGTCAGTGTTATCTAGAATTGCATTAACCTTTCCTTTCTGATGCATCACACTGTTGACTCAAGTTTCTCTTGGTGTCTATATCCTTTTCACACATATTGCTGTCAAGCCAGATGTTATCCATCCTATATTTGTGTATC
This sequence comes from Iguana delicatissima, assembly GCA_948472985.1. Lineage (NCBI taxonomy): Eukaryota > Metazoa > Chordata > Lepidosauria > Squamata > Iguanidae > Iguana > Iguana delicatissima. The sequence goes on along the minus strand of CAOKZL010001113.1, from coordinate 274,945 downwards.
TGATAGTATCTTAAATTCATCCCTGTTGACATTCATTTTGTTTGTTTTGGCCCAGTTCTCCAATCTATTGAGATCATCTTGAATCCTGATTATGTCTTCTGAGGTTGTCCTCCCTTCCTTCCTGGGCCATTTCCACGTGGCATCACTGTTCCGCAACAGAGACAGGATGGCAGCAGTCCACGGGTTGTGCTTTCACACAACGTCATCACAGTCCTGCTGCCATCTCATCCCCACCTGTCACAATTGTGGGATATTTGCTTAACAAAATAAATCAGTTAAACATCCACGATCGTGCAACGCTCACATCCTCCCTGGCCATCGGGAAGGAGCAGAAGTGCAATGGGGGTGCTTCCTTCCCCAGTGCAGCATGGAAAAGAGGCTGACTGTGCTGTGGAAAGAAGTCATGTGTCACTCGCGCCCCCTTCCACAGGCAGCTGACTAGGTGCCGAGGGGAGAGTTCCCACTGCGCTCCCATCTCAGCAAAGGTGCTGCCAGGATCACGAAGGGATGACAACGGAATCAGGTAAGGTGCAGACCCTGAATGTTTTTTTTTTTTTTAAAAAAATATGTACAGAAAATAGAAAAAAAGAATACTTGAAAGATGCAAAAAAGCTTAAACCTTTCAGGTTCGTTCTTGCAAATGGCAGAATGGAGAGCTCAGAGGAAAGGATATCTGTCAGCAAAAGTAACTTTTAGGGGAAGTTATTTTCAGAAACTATCTACTCTCTAGAATAAAGTTTAAAAAAAAAACACTACAGTAACTCACCCCAGTGTTCTGTTCCCTGTGTATGTGAATAATTCATGGACAGTCATTGCAACTATTCTGTTTTTCATTCTCCTTCTCCTCTCTCTGCTCTTATTTACTCTGTCTGATTCCTGCTGCCTGTGACTGTCTGATACACACTTGCCCCGAATACTGAACAGAGAATGCTAATATTGTTGAGAAATGTTCCTTGCATGAATGCAGCAATAGCGCCTTCATATATTATAGATTTGAAATGTGTGGTGTGGTTCATTTGGTTTTTCCATGGTACTGCAAAATACTGTTCACCTTTCTCATATTTACACCATGCAATCTCATTATTCTTACATAATTCCCCCCCCTCCAGATTTTGCATATGGATGTAAGATTCCTTAAATGTCTCTCTTTCCACAGATGCAAAATTTTTGCATCCCTCTTAGAATTTTGAAAGAGGAACACAGTCAAAACACTCACCATTGTATTGTAACTAGTAGGGCAGGGCTGGCATGCTCTTTCAGCAAATTCTCAGATGATAAAATACAAAAATAAAATATTACAAATAGCAGCATGTTAAACCACAGCAACAACATTAAGTCTTAGAGAATAAAAACATTTTCTTTCTCTGGTACTAAAAGGTTAATTACTGTGTGTGAGTCTTTCTTGGTCAAGGAATTCCAGAAAGAGGAGCACCACAACTAAGAAGGTCCTCTCTGTGCTCACCATCTACCTGCCTTACCCCACATGGTGGCACCACCTGGAGCAGACAGTGAATACATGAGAAAGTCAATGTGGATGCAGATATTTCTTCAAGTATCTAGATCCTAAGCTGAAAGGCAGAGAGTTGACCTGGGTGTCCAGGAGGATCCAGGAGCCTATTTTAACTCCCTGCTATAGGTCAAACCAGCCCTGAGAAACAAAAGTGACCAGAAGTCCATTTCTGGTTCCACAGAAAAGCATTTTTGGGTAAAACAAGGTGCCCTGGGAAAGGGAGAATGGGCTGTGCTTTGTTTTAAAGGGACTAAGCACTCCTCAATACTTCCAGGGGTGTGTGCTTCACATGCACACATACACATGTGACTCTGCCCTCAGGAGAATTAACTTTCCTAAAAACAGACTATATTACTTTATCACTTTAGAGACAATTAGTAGGCTAGCAGCCTAGCAGACCTCTGTATTAGCTTACAGAAGCCAGAATGTTTAATGATAAACCAAGATACAGGGAATGAATAAGTAGTCATTCCTTATATCCTATTTCACTCTGATTCCACCCCCAAACCATCTCACTGTTCATATAGATGCAAAGCATGAATTTTGTACTTTATCGATGCTTCTTATGAAGTGGATTGTAATCCACACACATTCTCTTTTACATGGTGGTTGTCTTACACATGTCACAATTCACCTTCTTTTCTTTTCCCTTCTTCATTTTATACTTCCAGGAGCTGTACTAATAATTTTAGATTTTAGTAGTTCTAGTTTTTCTTCTTCTGTGAGGTTAAGGGGTAGGGGGGTTACTCTCTCACTCAATGCAGTCTTCTGGTCTTAAGTAGGAGATGGGACCCCCCCACCTGCCCCGGCGATCATCTAGCTGTCACCAGCTACTGATTTTGAATCCCCTTCATGCAGTAGCTCAGTAGGAAGCTACTGGGGAAAGAATCTCTAGACTCAGAAATTTCTCTCTCCCACCCCCTGGGTCAGAAAGGAATCTATCTTGTGCACGCACATGGAGAGAAAGTGTGGAGAAAGGAATCTTTATAAAGGAAAGAGTTTTATTCTGAACAGGCAGTCCAATAACAAAAGATAACTCCTTCATGAAGGTAACCCCCTTCAGGCCTTAATTAACAGTTACAAAATTACAGATAAGCCTAGCTCATTTCAGCCAGAGGTTTAAAAGAATATAATCCCTAACACAACTAACTAACACATCCCTACTCTACTCAGAATACTATTCAAACACTGGGATGGTGTTAAGGGGAAGGAAGCCCTGTTACTGGCCCCCTGCCTCTCCTTGATGTCTGTCTTTCTCTCTCTCGCCTCTCTCCTGAGGCCTTTTATAACTTCTTCTTGGAAGGTTCTGGAAGGTTCTGCCTTGTTCCCCTATCTGCTCTTGCTGATTGGGCAACTGTATCATGTGATCTGTGCTGTTGGCTCTCAATAACTCTATAACTTAAACTCAGCACCTTATTAAACCCTTGTTTACCTAGAGAGAGAACTATTAGCTATGTTGTCTGGATAATGGGAAGAGCGCATTATCACTACTGCTGCTGCTTCCACTCCTTCCTCCTCTTCTTCTTCTTCTGTAACTTTTTAAGAGGGCAGGTATGGAGGACACACAAATGGGCATGAGGCAGTCACATCTTATGTACCACTTGATTCCTGTTCTTGGCATTGTGCTTGGAAATGGACCAAAGGAGACGTCTTCTCCATGAAAGGAAAGAAATACCAATCTATACAGTCTCCTTTGTGTTGGGTTAGATTTTCAGTTTCTCATCTCTCATCCAGTCCATTTTTGATTCCAGAAAGGGAGCACTCTTGCTCTTATAGGTATGTGTACGAACACAATACCAAGGAATGGTAGATTCCCAAAGAATCTGTTTTTATCCCACGCAGGACACCAGAAAACCTTGAGGCACTTGGTCTTGGCAAATTCCAGTATGGACAGGAGTGTAGCGGGGGTGGGGGGGACAAAATGAGAGTATATCATCCCAACTAAGAACTATGCACAAAATCAAAATTTTCCTTTAGTACCCAAATGTCTAGCATTGCAGAGAATGAGACTTTGAAACTTGGTTCACACCAAGAATTTTTCTATTTGCTGTGTTTGCATTCCCCTCATAAGTTTGCCTGGCCCTTTTCTTTGCGTGATTAAATTATGTTTCTGGAGGTTTAAATTACTGCCATGGGGCAAATTTGAAGACTGAAAGAAAATGTTATTTGAAGGGCACAATTCGTATTTGGGAGGGGCAATATCCTTATTTCCACTACCCCCAATAGTTACACCCTTGCATATGAGTTATGAGTTATCCTGATCATACTTCCTAGACTAATCCAATCTGTCTGATTACAAATGTCCTGAATATTTTGGCAGAGTTGTCTGTGTGTATGTGTGTGTGTGAAAATACATTTAGACATGCGTTACCTTGAAAAAGGAATGGAAGAGAGTACATGAAAAGTGACAGAACACATGAAAAATTGATACAGACTAACAAATACTGGAATTCATCAATCCCTAGGGAAAAGTAATGGGTAATTATTTTATGTATTTTCCCCTATGTTTGGCTTATTCTCTTGCCTTTAACCTTCTATCCACCAAAGGCCTTACAGTCCAGATTCATGTTGTAGTGGTTGATCTTGCTCATAGGCAGAAAATACTAAGGCCCTTTCCACATGAGAAGAGGAATCCGCGTAGTGACGGTTCCGGGCGGTTTGAACCGGGTTTTTTTGTATCCGCGCTAATGCGCACTCTCTATTCATACGTCTTATGTTTGATCCGGCTTAGCGCGGTTTCAGAGATCCACACGTTGCCGTCCTGACCACCCCCGCTATTAACATAACCCCGCCCACTATGGCTGTGATAGGCTGTCCACGCCCACGGCCCACCCCCCGTTCATCTCGGGGCGAATCAGCGCGTATCTGCGCTTCCAAACAAGTGAGCAAGAACGTGATTGCGCGGATCAGGGGGAAAAGAAACACTTTTTTTCCGGTTTTTAAAAAGCACGTGCAAGCACAGTTGGAGACGTTTCTAAACGGATTGACGTGTGGAACTTGGAAATTAAAGACGACTCAGCGCGCTTTAAGGTATGGAAGACCTCCGTCAGAAATCGCGCTACAGTGCGCTAAAGCGTTTTATTACCCCCGTGTGGAAAGGGCCTAAATTTCATGTCTAATTATGTGTGGAATTCATAACACTTTGGATCTTCTGTTATGCCATGAATTTGGAGAAGGAGGAATATTTTTCATCTCATGATTAAGTGGAACTAAAAACTCTTCATAAGAAGGAATGCATGGAATTTCTTTGTAAATTCCAGGACCCTTCACATTACACAATTATAGCACTATGATTCCACTTCAGCTGCCATGGCTGCTTCCTGTGGAATCCTGGAGTTATTTGGTGAGGCAGTAGAGTTCTTACTGAGAATTCTAAGTACTGCATATTCCAGGATTCCATAGGATGTTGCCATGGCAGTTAAACTGAAACTATAGTGTTATAATTGTATGGTGTGGAAGAATCCCAGGATATAAGCTGACTTGATCTGTATCTCTCAGACCAGTATATGAATCGCATCTTAGATATCCACAGGATTTCACACTTCTTTAAATATGTTGATGCAGTATTCTGCAGTTTGAACATATCACAATACATTTAAAATACATAATTTAAAGGAAAATACAATTTAGAAATGTATATTTTGAGAGAAAATACTTAACATTTCAATAACATTTTGTCTCAAAATGCACCATTTTAAATGTTTTTTCCCCCCAAATGATTTGTATTTAAATGAACAGTTTTGTTCAGGTTAAAAGAGGGATGCTAATGTGGAAATGGGTTAGAAAGGAACACAAATAATGAATAAAGAGGGTAAAGAAACTTCTGTTTGGAAGTAGACCCAATTAATGTTCCAGACAATTTAAATGAATAAATGGGATTTCCCACCACCACTACTGCCTTAAATCAGAACATTTAAGGGATTGCGGCTTGAAAAAGATGCTTTTTGGACTACAGTGCCCCAACCAGCAGGGCCCAGCACTCCCTTCAGTAATTTATATTAGGAGTCCTATCCATAAAGGAGCACAGTCATAGCTCTCTAGCAGAGCACATGCTTTTTATGCAGAAGGTTTCTAGTTCAATCTGTGGCCATTTCTGCACGAGTCTGTTATAGCACGATGATTCCACTTTCAACCTCCTATGGAATCCTGGGGTTTGCAGTTTCGGGAGGGGCCGAAACTGCAAACCCCAGGATTCCATAGGAGGTTGAAAGTGGAATCATCGCGCTATAACAGACTCGTGCGGAAATGGCCTGTGGCATCTCCGGGTAGGGCTAGAAGAACTGTATCCTGAAAACCTGGAGATTTGCTGTCAGTAACTATTGACGGTATTGAATGAGATGGACCAATGGTCTGACTCAGTACAAGGAAACCTTTTCCTATGTTCTTAGAGGCCCATCCTAAATCAATTTAGCAACAAAAGAGAAGAAACATAAAGTTAGCAACATGAAGATACATTCATTCCTAGAGACCTGAAATATGAAGAGCAAGAATCCTGACAACTCAGTCTAAGAGCAGCCCCTTTCACATTACATAATTATAATGCTATGATTCCACTTTAACTGTCATGGCTGCATCCCTTGGAATTCTGGGGTGTGTAGTTTGGTGAGACACTAAACTCTCTGACTGAGAATTCTAAATGCTCCTCCTCAAACTGAGAACCCCAGGATTCCATAGGATGGAACCATGGCAGTTCAAGTGAAATAACAGTGCTATAATTGCATAGTGTGAACTGGTGTGAGGTTCTAGAATGTCCCTTAAAAGTCAGAATAAGGGGCCTTTCCACACTACACTATTATAGTGCTATTATTCCATTTTCGACATCCTGTGGAATCCTAGGGTTTGCAGTTTAGGGAGGGACATTTAGAATTCTCAGCCAGAGAGCTCTTTGGCCTCAGTAAACTACAAACCCCATAATTCCACAGGATGTTGAAAGCAGCATAATAGCACTATAACAGTGCAGTGTGGAAAGGCTAAAGGACAAAACAGCAATTGGCCAATGATGAGGTCAGAATATGAGAATTGTTCTTGGTAATGAGGGCCACAGGAGCTTAGAGCTTGGTAAAATGGCTTTTTGGATTATAATTCTTGGAATCCCCCAGGCAGCATGGCCACTGTTGATTAGAAATACTGGAGTCTCCAAAATAACGTCAATCTCTCAGGTTTGCATCCTGTAATGTTGCAACAAATATTTGAAAGTGTAGGAGTGTGAAGAGCTGACTGTTGAGAAGTAAACAAAACACACTCACCCAATCACCAAGGGCTGGATAGGGGGTGGGGAAGGAGGGGAAAAAATGTTTTGGAGTCCATACAGAGTCAATAAGTCTAGACTCCAGATGTGAATGTACAGTCTCAGCAGAGGGTACAGTGCCATAAATATATCAGCCAGTTGTCAGAAGGCCCAAGCTACAAATCTCTGAGCGGTGACAAGACTTGGCCTTTACTGCTTGCAAGATTCAGCTCTTCCTAGCGTTACTGGTCTTTCGGTTGGGAGTGAGTGATAGAGGTTGCCAGACTAGAGAGAAAGGCAGCTTAGAATTGCCATCCAGCCTGTCGCTAGGTGTGGACTGTTTGGTCTTCAGCTGGAGAAATGCTTCCTCCAAAGGAAAGCCACTCTGAGAATCACATAAAGGATTGGAAGGGAAGGTGGAAAACTGCTAAAGCTGATGTTCCAGTAGAAAATGTGACCCATGACCAGAGCCTGGAAAAGTTAGTTTTTCAGACATTATTTCCAGAACCCTGTAGTCACAGTCACCGGGGCCTATGCTAGCTGGGATATTCTTAGAGATATCAAAAAAGTAACTTTTCCAGGCTTTGGCTGTAAATATCAGCAGCCCTGAGAAATCAAGTAGTTCCTTCAGACTCTAGCAGAAGCAGAGAAAGAAGGCAGTGACTGCATCAGTCTTGCTGAGAAACCAGAGCTCTAGATTTTGCTTCTCCCCACTATCATCTCATAGCCTTTTTAACCACCCATAGCAGAGGGAAAGGAAGCAGGGTCATGGAGAAAGCACCAGTTTGGGGCTTCTCTTCCTCCCATTGGTTGTAATAGGAAGACAAACAATGTCTGGGTGCATCTCACATGCCTTCCAACTAGCCTGTACCTTCCAACATTTCACAGATGAAAACCATTACACCTGTAAGACTGTGATCTAGATGGCAAAAATCATTAATGAGAAAGAACACATAGGCTAGGAGAAACTGCAGCAGTTTGCTTTTGCCTGAACTTACTGGGAAGGGCAAGATTCTGTCCCCTCCACCCCTCTCTACACTTCTGAGTCAACAGGCAGCAAACTACTTCTACACTTTGAACTCAGGAGGAAAGGGGGAGGGGGGAGGAGGACAGAGAGAGACTGGCACATTTTAAAAGCAGCTGAAAAAGTAGGATGGCAGAGGATTAATTGGGACTGTCCCTGCTAAACAGTGACAGCTGGAGGGCATGCATTGCCAGAGTCTGATAGGGCTGATGGAAAGCAGTGGCTCCAGTTAAGTGAAACAAGTACAAATACTTCCCTTACTCCTGCTTTTCTGAGGATACTCTATATGCAGTGGGTATCCATCAGATTAGAAAAAATAGAATCTTCTTTCTGTTGGATAGACATGACTCAGGCCATAGAGGAGGGACATTTTGTCCATGTCATGGAGATATGCCCAAGTTTGTAGGAGTTATAGAACTTAAGGATCTAGATCATTCCTAATTAGAAATGTGTGGCATCATTGTCTGAAAATCTTGTCATCATCTAAATAATGCGAGTTACATCCAGTTATTAGTCCCAATAAGATTAGACCCACAGACTCAATGAGAATTTGACAAAAAACACTTAAGTAAGTTCCATGGATTCAGTTGGTCTACCTAAGTGAGGACAAACAACTGCATTACAAGGCCTGCCTAACACCCATGCTACATTCTTTTTGGATGCCAGTAGCAAGGGGTAAAAAACCTTGATAGCATCAACTCATCAAATTGGCAGAAAAAAATAATACAGACTGAATATCAAAACACATTAGGCTTTACCCTAACATTGTGATGTATTGTTTTCATTATTGTTTTACTGGTTTGTATTTTATGGTTTTAATTTTTCTATACACTGCCCAGAGAACTGCAAGTATTGGGTGCTCTAAATATGTAATGAATGAGTGAATGAAATGATGTCTTGGTTTTTTCCCAAGTCAAGGAAGGGCCATAATCCCACTAGGCATAAAAACACAAAGGAGGAAGAAGATAGCCTTCACTCAAAGCTGCTACCTTTATTTTGAATTTCAGAAACCTAGTTCTGCCTCTCACTGCTCAGTAACCTCAAGACAGTGACTATTTCATGTATATATTTGTTTGACTATCCCCTCACCTTTTCACTAAAAGATAGTGCTCAAGGCAGCAGACAAAGTAGAAACAAAGTAGAATTAAAACAAAGTTACATAATAAATAATCAGCACAATCAACTAAAATAATCTCAATAAACACTGAAATAAACACTGAAAATGAACACAAGAAAGCCAGTTTGAAGAAATGGCTCTCCATGTCCCCTTTAAAGTAGTGAGAGTAGAAACTAATCACAACTCTGAGGGGGACTGCATTTGACAATCTATAATCAACACAGGAGAATGTCTTCCCTATGTGCCCATCAAATGGGCCTGTACATTGATGGTACCCTAAAGTGGGCACCTCCTGAAGATCTTACATTTGGACAGATTCATAACAAGACATGCAGTCCCTTTGATAATCGAGTGCCAAGGCATTTAGGGCTTTATCTTTGAATGGGCAGTTCACTGGACTCAATACCATGTAGTAGTTTACAGCTAAGTTGCCACATTGCATCACTGAAACTTCTAGACATGTTTCAAGCATATCTTCCACACAGAGTACATTGCTGCAGTCAAGACATGACTACTAGACAACCATAAATGCCACTTTGAGCTGTATGTAAATAATCAGGTAAGTAAATATTTTTCTGCAAAGAAGACTTTTTCTCCTGAAAAGATTAAGGGGGATTTCAGTGCAGCAATAATTGCAAATACAGCTCACTCTATGCAACTGTGGATTAAAAATACTATAGATCACTTATGAAATCATGCATACTTGTATGCCTAATTACTAATTTCATCATCAGGCAGTTTGATAAATGCTAGTTGATATATCTTTGTTTGTTTTAGTACATGTTTGGAGTATATTTTAGCTAATTCCAGGATTAAAATATTTTAAACAACGTGTAATAAGGTTACTTTGGAAGGGAGGTAGTCTTCTTTGCATCTCTGTGTATGGTCCTCCTGTCATTTGCACTAGACTCCATGTAAAGACTCCTTAACAGCTCCATGAAACCGAATTTTTAAGCCCTTAAGCCTGGGACTTTTGCTGGGATTTATGTGAGAAACTGTAAGCTAAAATTGTTGAAGTGGGTGAGAAATGGGGATTTGGAAATTTTGCAGCTGTTTCCTTTCCTCCCAAACTCAAAACAGGAAAAAGCGAGTGGAAGTAGACTGGTGGATGACATTTTTAGTTTCATTCTAACAGGGATCTTAGTGCAGGCATTTAACTTAAATATAAATAGCAACATAATATGAATATAATAATTACATTTCCCTTTCTTCTAAAGTAAATGTAATTTAATTCTTTAGCTAGTTAACTAAATGCTTTAGCCCTTTTCTGCTAACTTTCCTATCTCTGAAGGAGGTGAGGTAGGCCTCTGAATACAAGTTACAGGGAAATATGAGCAGCAGAACATTGCTCCCATGTCCCACTCATGGGTTTCAGAAACTGAAACATTACTCAAGGAATGGAAATGGTTCAATTCCTCCTTACTTTGCCCTAGCAGGCAGGTCATTCCTATGGATGTTGTGGCGCAGTGTAATTTGTTCTTTTCTGTCTTAGCATCATATTAAAGCCCAGGTTCTCCCAGAGTTAGAAAGCCAGCCCTACAGTATCCCCATGGGAATAGCAGTCCCCTGAGAGCAGCTGACCCCCCTTTTTCTTTCCTCTTCTACTTTCTTAAAACAAAAGTTCCTGAAATCCAAACAAATATGGAGCTTCTCCAGAAGGCTGCAAACACCCACAGAAACCTCCTGGAAGTGCTACTGGTGTAAATGAAATTAGATCTTTGGGAGAGACTATAGCTGTTGTAGCCTTTTGGAAAAGTTCCACACAGTTTGTGAGCGAGCGAGCGAGCGAGCAAGCAAGCAAGCAAGCAAGCACGCATGCACAAGTTGGCATGCAGTAGCCAGCAAGAATGATGCAGGGAAACCAAATACTTGTTGTAGGCATAAGGAATGTCCTTCCCCTCATTAAATTTCTCATCAAAGGAATGGCATTTAATGGTCATTACCATCTAAAATGACTTGCTCTACAGAACTATATTGTTTGTAATTCATTGCTCCCGAGCCCAAGTGGACATCTGATGGCTTCTGACTGATCACCATGGATACTAGACTAGAGAGGCTTTCAGAGATCCTTCAGGCCTCTCATTATGTTACCATGAGTCGAGCCACTCTACTTCTAGTGGTGAGGAAAAATTTTCTGTGTGTGTGTGTGTGTAAAATTATGCTTTCCCAGGAACAAGAAACATTGACCTCCGATAAAATAACCTCCCAAACAGATTTCTTGGCCAAGGTGGGTCTTGGCGTTATTTATAGTGGTGCAGTACCTACCATTGCCCATGATGAGGTCTTTTTGTTGTTGTTTTTTTGTATTAATACTTTCCTTTGGTACCTCCATCATGATATGAGAATTAGACACCTTCTGGTCTGATCAGAAGGGGCACTTCAGCACTCCATTTCAGGGTGAGACCCCCCCATGCACATCCACCTTGTATCATCCCAGTGACTGGCCTTATTGAAGGAATGAGTAGAATGATGGTCTGATCCAGTGAGACAATTCATATGCCTTATATTCTTAACCCATCACTTTCATCCTTCAGAATATTTCAAAAAGGCAATTGTTGTTGCTGTTGTTTACATAGCACCATCTGTGTATATGATGGCGCTTTACAAGTGCCACAGGGGGCCTATAGTCTAGATGACAACACATGGGAGAAAACAGCAGAAGGTGAAGGAAATGGAAACAGGGATAAACAAGGGGGTAATAGATAATTATAACTAGAGTTTGAAACATCCATCCATCCATCCATCCATCCATCCATCCATCCATCCATCCATCTATTTGGATTACAACTCTCAGAATGAGATTGTGCTGAAGACTTTCTGAAAAAGATACTACAGATCTTTGGATTATGCTCCTGCTCAGACCAGCAACATAGTCCTGCTTTGCTGGAGGTAATGGGTTTTCCTAGTGCTTCAATCTTTAAGTTTCTCCCTGGTTTTCTGTTTCATTCTCTACTTTGAGGATTCTGCCCAAGGATTCCTGCTGGGCCTGTTTTTTATACCTCAAACCTCTTGATTCTTTCCCTTTCTAGTGCCAGATTTCCACAAGATCCCCGGCTCTTGTAACTTTTGGAACTCATAAACATGGCAGGAAACTGTGCTACGATAATCCTGTGGCAACATCTCTCCTGCATGCTCATGCTGCTGTGACATGTCTTTTTGTCTTTTCATGGGATTAGTGGCCTCTTTGGTATATTCTTGAGGATACAAGAAATAGAATTCCCATAGACCCACTGTGATCAATGTGATGGGCATTTAATGGTTCAAGTAAGTAGTATCTGTGCCAGCCCGTCCCTTCTGTGACAGAATAATAATAAAAAAAAGTAGTGGTAATGAAATGACTACCTAGTGAGGCATATTCTTCTGCTAGACTACCCTTCAGAGATAAACAAGCTGCTTCATAGGGTTCAGATCCATCCACCATGTCTTCTCTGGACCCATGCCCATTCTGGCCTATAAATCTATCCAGTCTGCTACATGTGGCCATATGCTCCACAGAGGTAGCTGTTGCCTGTTTGAAGGATGGTATAGATTCCACTGCTTTAAAGAAAGCTATAGTGATTACTGCCTATTTCAAGTGTGCTAGTCTTCAGCAAAATATTAGAGAGGTTTGTGCCCTCTGAGCTCTGGCAAGTTCTGGGTAGCACTAACACAGATCCATTGTAAGATTTAGGCTTTGCTTCTTGAATGGAAATAACCTTGGCCATTTTGGTGAACAACCTATATTGGGGTATAGATGGTAGCGTTAAAAAGATGAGGAAAGAGCTGATTCTACTGGGTCTTTCATAATCCTTCAATAATACTGACTATAGTATCCTTCTAAGGTGCTAAGAAGTCATGGTAGCTGATGGCTTCCAGGCTAGTGAGGTGGTCAATCCAAGCAAAGTTTTTATCCAGACTTTAAAAGAGGTATCCAGTGTGCTGAATCCTATCCCCCAAATAGGTCCAACACCTTGGATAGCTCCTTTAAAATTCAGATTGAAACCTGAATTTGATTCACTCCTCCACTGACCATTGAGACCTCCACCTGCCACTACACAGGAAATACTGTGTTTTTGTGCTCCCAGTTCTTGCTGGAGGGGTGGTCTCAGGAGGTAGCACTGGAGGATCTCTGTTCCATACCATGGCCATTCTTTTTTAAATAATAGTCACATCTGCACTGGTTGCCATTCTGTTTCCAAGCCCATTTAAAAATGTTGTCCACCTTTAAAATCTCAACTATTTGAAGGCCAATTTATCTGAACAACTGCCTTCACTTCTACCAGTTAGTGAAGGTATGGACTCTCACATCACTGGCCAAAGCTCTTGTTTACCAGTATTTGAAAAATCAGATTAATGAGCACAAGGAATAGGGATTTTTTAAGAAGTGGGACTACAAATATGTTGTTAGCTAGGCCCCTTCTTTGTAGAAATTCTCAGAAAAATCCTAAAGATGTATTTATTCTTAGTGGGCTTCTTGTAAGGGTTTGTGAGGCAGCTTGATGCAAATTGTCTTGATGTGAGATTAATTTTAATGATTACAGTTTTCATCCTATTGTCTGGTTTTTATTAGTTATTAAGCTATTCTATTAGTTATTATGTTGATTGGATTTTATTCTGTGTGTTACTGATATTTGAAGACACCTTGAGAGGGTTCTTTTGTCCTATAAGAGCACTACAATATTCAACAACAGAACAAAAAAAGCATGTGCTGGTTGTGGTACACAGGAGAAGTTCTGCATCTATGCAGGCTATAATTTCATTTAAAAAAAAATTTCTAAATTAAAGTGTAGTTCTATTAATTCCAATTGGAGTGTAACCCCTACTTCCATCATTTTAGATAATAATTAATGCACAGCCTCACAGTATCCTAAAGCCAGCTGAGATATTTCCTCCAGCATTGTCCTGCGGGTCTTTCAGACAGACTCATTGAACTGTTGAGCTGGCATCTTGGAATTTGTCCCAGGATCTTTCTAGGCCAGAGATGCCACCAGCCATTTTATGAAATGTCAGTGACCATTGGTATTTGGCTTTTGAAAAGCTGTCACAGAATCTCTTTACCCTATAACATTTCTTGCTCTGGAGAGCATGCAAAGTACTACTGATGGAAGGCCTGTCCTGTGTATCTTTTTAATTGCTTCAGTCAACCTGTATATATTTTCCTTTCCTGTGTACTTTGGGAAGCACTGTGTACAGTATATTTTATTAATGTACTGGAGTTATGCCCTGCCTTCTCTAAAAAGTGGGACACCCAATGCAGCAAATTGATCACAATAAGGCAAGAAGGAAAACAGGCAGACAGGGTGAAGACTGGAATTAGGGTTATTAACTCTGCACTACTGCCATTCTATGGTGCACCATTACTTGGGTCAAAGGGTAAGATGGTGCCACCACCATTGCATGGACAGAAGCAAACTGAACCAGCAATTGAATTTTATTTCCAGGCTAACAATGGGACGATCTTGTGTTGAATGGCAAAACTGTGCAATTAAGTGCACAGCCAAGTATGCAACCTAAATGCACAGCCAAATGTGGCTGCACATTCACATGCATCTGCCTCCATGCATATCTGCATGCATTTGCACATCTACATGAGCCGTGGCACTTCAACTCTCCTTCTGCAACTTTAAACTAATGCAGAGATTCAATATTGAACAAAAATGCCCAGCCACTTCCACAGGGTAACGTAAATGGCTATAAGACACCAACATGATTCCAGCCACTATTTAATTAGTGTCTATGCTTATAAACTGGAAAATATTCTAAGTCACCTTGTATCAAAAGTTGCCAGGATGGTATACTGTCAATGAAGCCACTTAAAATTAATCTGAAACAATGTAAATAACTAAAACAATGTAAGTTATTTTTAATTTCACAGATGAAAACAACACATGTGCAGCCAAGTAACATCAGTGTGGTGAATATATCAAAAATTATTAATGAAGAAGAGCCTGCAAGTTGGGAGTGGCTGTAGTAATGAGGGTGAAGTGGGAGGAAGATAGAGAAACTGGGATAATAGCGGCTGAAAAGATGGGATGGGCGGGTGAGACTCAGTAGACTTCAAATCTTGGGCCATTTCTGCACTACTCTGTTATAGTGCTATTATTCTGCTTTCAGCATCCTATGGAATCCTGGGGTTTGCAGTTTAGGGAAGGACATTTAGACTTCTCAGCCAGAGAGCTCTTTGGCCTCAGTAAACTACACAGGACGTTGAAAGTAGAAAAGAGCACTATAACAGTACAGTGCGGAAATGGCCTTGGGTGAATAATCAGTTTTAAACTTAGGACCGAAATAAAGGCAACGTCTGGCTTCTGTAGAGAGGGACTCTACAACTGGTGTGTTACAACCAAAAACACTCTCATTGGTGCCATTTCCACACTAGACTGTTACAGTGCTATGAATCCACTTTCAACATCCTATGGAATCCTGTGGTTTGCAGTTTTGGGAGGGGCCAGCTGGCCCCTCCCAAAACTTATGGATTCCATAAGATGTTGCAAGTGGATTCATAGCACTGTAACAGTCTAGTGCGGAAATGGCCTGTATCTCCATGAAGTATACTTTCTCCAGTAGGTAGGATACAGCCACAGACCAGGCAGGTATATATAGAAAGATATCTTCCCACAAATGCCACTTTTATGCAAATGTGCTTCAGTTTCTACAACTGGAGCTTCCTTCTTTTTGGAAATGTGTAGAGCAAGGGTGGAAAATGTGCAGGCTGTGAGCTACATACATCCCCCAAGGGGCCTTGCACACAGCCCCTCCATTTATTTTTCTAAAGCATTTATTTCGTCAAAAAAGAGGTGAATAGTACTTCGCTGAAGCCTTCAGGAATAGGCGTAATTAACCATTTTATCCCATTTTCAGGCTCTTTTAGATCTATAGTGGCCTTCTTTTGTCAGAGCAGGAAGTGATTGCCTGCTAACTTTTGATTTTGTTTATGGTCTTTAGGAGCCTATACTGGGTGAGGGAAACCCTAACAGTGGGGGATATGGCCAGTCATGGCCCCAGAGGTTTAAGGGAACACTATTTCTTGCTTGCTTTCAAATAAGAAATGGAGAGGACATGAAGAAGAGAGGGAAATGAGGCTGCACTCCTTCAAGGTCACTTGGGTGGCTGTGGAGCCCCCTGCCAAACCTTAGAAGTTATTCGTCCTAGTTGTTAAGTGCCATATTGCTAAGGCCCTTTTCGCACCTTACCTTGTAACGCTGCTGGGTTCGGGTCCTCGCATGAGAAGCCTGGGCAGGAAGGCTCTCGCAAGCCTCCTGCTTCAGCTCTGCAGCTCCTTCCTGCTTGCACGACAGCCCCGCCCGCGCTCTGCCCCTTCCTTCCACAGTGCAGCCTGGGAGTTGGAGGCTGCACTGAGGAGAGGACACATGACCGGCCCGACTCCAGAGGCTCCGCACGGCAGGTGAGTGTGGCCCAGGCCCATGAGCGTTGCGCAAGCACTGGTCATTTTCGGCTAAAAGCCGAAAATAAAAAAATGTGTGTTCACTGCGTGTGAGGGTCTTTGGGAGTGTGTCATGCAGACCACTCCTCACATTTACGCGACGTTCAAGGGGCCCTTTTGCTTGTAAACTGCCATGCGAAAAGGGCCTAAGTAAAGAAGGCCCAATTAACAGAACAAGTGTGTTATACAACTATGCCGAGAGGGGAAATCATTTGGAGAGATGGCTCAATGTGACAGCTTACTTATATGCTACAAGTGAACAACAAAGTGCTTTATAGTAATAAAACCATGTAACTAATATACAGACAGTGTAACAAACCTATGAGAACACCCACACACATCTTTATGTCCCACAACCGCCGCGTCAGGTGTTAGTCTGAACATGAGAAGTGACATAAGCGTGCTTTTCCCCATGGGGAAATGTCATCAGTAGTAGTTTGGGGGGAAGATTACAAAATGCTTCTGAAAAAATAGCCACTGCTCATCCACCTATTTTTCCCCCTACTCACTCCCTTACGAGGGCATGTCAGAGGACAAATGAGCAATTGCAAGAGATTGTTTTGTGACACAATTCATCTCACCTGAATCTGACCAATAAGGCACTGACTGGGTTTGCTCAGCATCTCCAGAAGTCAGCTACTGCATTGTACTTCCAAAGCAAGATCATGCCCTTAGCTGATAACGTTGCTGATGAATCATTGGCACTGAAGAAAATTGGGTAATCTACCCAGTGCAATCTGATTCAACACCATTTCCACTGTAATAACACTTAATGGACTTCTAGGACAGTTGATTTTTAATCAGAACAATTGATATTTGCAGAATTGGACTCCACTCAGCAGTTTTTACAAAAATAAACTCTTGCCATCAAAGAGCAATTTTGTGCCATTAGATCAGGTTATTTCAGTCACTATGACTCACATCAAACCTTGCATTTCTTCCACTGATGATAATAATTCCCCATAGCTAAACCAGGAGTGGAATCACACAGCCCTCCAGCTGTTATTGAACTGTATTTCCCACCATTCCAAGCCATTGGCTATGTGGGCTAGGGCTGATGTGAGTTGCAGTTCAATAACTTCAAGGACTGCACAACTCTCAGTTGCATGTTCTAAAAGGAAGCTGGATAAGACTACTCTTAATTTAGAACTCCCCTGTCTGAACCTTATAGGGCCAGTTCCACCATTAGTCAGAGTGAAGCAACTAGCTGATGTGGTAGGTATTTGGGGACAGCTATGGTAACCCCCTAGGTTCCCCCTGAGCTCATCACAAGTTCTTTTCTGTTTGTAGTAACAGACATGCTATATATGCGACATACTTGTAGCGACAAGAATACCATATTGCCTGTCTTGAGGTTCCTAATGTCTCAGGTGCAATGAAGGGTGCTATCCTGTCAACTGACAGTCCAGTCACTTGTATGCAGAATGTAGAGAGGGTTCACCCTCTTGTCAGGCAGCAAAATTACTTGCGTTTTTCCTGGTGCTTTGAACCCACTTTATCCTCTCTGCTTCTAGTTTATTTTTGTTCGAGTCTTTACTGTATTCATGCAAATATTTTTATTAATATTTTAAGAGATATTCTTTCTCTCAGTCAAAAGATTCCCAAGCTGGATAATATTTAAAGCAGCAAGTGTGGGGAACTTACATAAACATTTCAAACAGATATAGGTTGCCATTCAAAACCCACTTACAAGGGAGCAAAGCCAACTGAGCCAGTGTAGTGTAGTCTCTGAGTGCTGGATTACAACTCTGGAAACCAGAGTTTAAATTCCTGCTTGGCCATGGAAACTCACTGGGTGATCTTGGGCAAGCCACAGTCTCTCAGCCTTAGAGGAAGGAAAAGGCAACCTCCCTCTCAACAAATCTTGCCAAGAAAAAAACATGATAGGTTTGCCTTAGGGTCTCTGTAAGTCAGAAATGACTTGAAGGCAAACAAGAACAAGCCCAACTGAATTTAGTGAGACTTGAAATTAATGGGGCTAATTTCCAAATAGAGATGTGTAAGACTGTGCTGTTAACAACAAATAATAAAGTAGGAAAAATAGATGTGATCAACAGTGGCACAAACTCTAAAAATCAGATAATACTAGAAGCTAGAGGGGAAAAAATGTCTTTAAGGTGTCAACTAAGCACCGTTAAGGAGAACCCTGGCAAATGGTCAAGAACAGCAAATTCCAAAGCCAAGGCACCACAATTGAAAAGGTCTTGGTATGCATTATTGCAGCCCAGCAGAGCCTGTAAAAGAAAATATAGTATGGATTAAATGAAAATTTCAATTCAGTTCATACCCCGTTTTCAGTTTGGCAATGGAAAGAAGCTGAGATAGGAAAAGAAAATGAATGTGTAAGAAAATGGAACTGGCAGATTTACCCATCTAGTCCCAGGAATTAAAACATTTAGTTCCTAAAAAGTTGCCATCCAGATCTCTTGTATGTTCAGTCATGTTAGTGCTGAAGTAGGGCTGTCACCTTTTTTTTTTTCTATGAGAGGCTTCTCATCTTTAATACCTGTAACAGTGAGCCATATGATGAACAGGCATGGTCCTCTCCACATAGGGGATAGTAAGTTGGACTAATGGGTGGGAATGTTGTTTCTTTTTGGTTTTGGAGAATATGCCAAAATTCACGGTATTTGATTTTCAGGACTGAAATAACTTCAGTTTTTTAAAAAAATTAAATGGAGGAAGAAATTAACTGACAGATTTTCTCATCCCTAATCTGGATATCCTGTATAACTTTGGCCAGGTTCTATTCCTCGGTGAAGGTTATAACTCTTGTACTGTCCAGATTAGCGAAAAGGTGACACAGGCATCTGTCCTGTCCTGTCCTGTCAGGTTCATCAGTGGCATTCCAGATTATAAATGTTATGTTGGGCAGCGGTGATAGCCCCATAGGCTCCCATCAGCCCAAGCCATAAAGCCAGTTGTGAAGGTATGGGCATAGGGATAAGTATGTCCATAAGAAGAAGCATGTCAGACCTATCAGCCTCTGTGGTCTCATGTTCATGCACCAGTGGTGATCCTTTAATTATAAGTAACAGCACAAATACTGTTAAACACTGGCTGGACTGGATCCAATGGGATGATAGGTCCTGGCAGGATTGAGCCTCAACTGGTACTAAGGTTTGGCAAGACTGGAGCTTCACAGGTGGCGACCCTTCACAGGATCACACTTCCCCCTTCTTCTGCTTATAGCAGGATCTTCTTGCATGGGATCTCTGGGACTGCAGGAATGCAAAGACCAGTGGGCCTTTCACACTGCACAATTATAGCACTATGATTCCACTTTAACTAACATGGTTCCACCCTATGGAATTCTGGAATTTGCAATTTAGGGAAGGGTATTTAGAATTTTTATCCAGAGAGCTCTAATGCATCACCAAACTACAGGATTCTACTACAGGATCCCAATTAAAATTATTCCGTAGTCCTATAATTGCATAGTGGAATGGCTCCAGGAAAGTTGATGGCTGAAACTGCTTCAGGTATCTGGTGTCCAGCTGCTCTGCCTGGGCGTGTTCCTCAGGGTCAGCTGCCCTTCTGCATTTTGGGAGGTTCTTTCCTTTCTTCACTCCTTCTTCTCCAGCAAGCACCAATGGTATGCTCTCCTACCTCTCAACTGGATCCTCTGCCCTTATATAGAGCCAACCGGGTCTTTACCCATTTTAGCATGGTGTCACTGTTCCATGATGGGGATGTGTTGGCAGTGGTCTGTGAGTTATGCTTTCACACAACATCATCGCAGTCCCACTGCCAACATGTCACCACTTGTTGCGATTGTGGGCTATTCCATTAGTGGAAAAAATCCATTAAGGTCCACAATCACGTGACTCTACCATTGCTGGCAACCATGTAGAACTGACGGAAGTGCAATTTAGGCACTTCCTCTCCCAGTGCAGCACAGGAAAGAGACCAGCTGCACTGGGGAAGGAAGGCATGTGTCTCTCACACTCCCATCAGCAGGCAGCTGGCCAGGAAAGCATTGGGGACACACTCCCATCCCGGCAAAGGCACGGCTGGGATCATAACAGGACATTACTGCAAGGAGATAAGGTGTGGAAATGGCCTTTGATTTTCCACTGCCACACACCCCAAGGCTTCTTCTGAACTGAATAGATACCCATCTCTGCAATGCGCATGGATGCTTCCTGCTGCACATCACAACTGGAAACCCAGATAGCTACTGAATGTAAAGGTCATTAGTGGAGGCTGAGGATGTAGAGACAGGCTCCTCTCTGAGTACAGAATCACTTTGGAGAAATGATGGGAACTGCAATACAACAACATCTCAAGGGCAATGTTTTGCCCACCCCTATTTTACAAGGAAGTCAATCCCAGCAAAATTCCAAATTCTTAGGTGATTTCCTGATCAGTTTCAGCAGTGATTGAACTCTTCTTGTTATAATTTTAAGTTGTCAATTTAGACTATGACCATTTCTGCACTACATGTTATAGTGCTATTATTCCACTTTCAACATCCTATGAAATCCTGGGGTTTGCAGTTTAGGGAGGGGCCTTTAGAATTCTCAGCCAGAGAACTCTTTGGCCTCAGTAAACTACAAACCCCAGAATTCCGTGGTATGTTGAAAGTAGAGTAATAGCACTATAACAGTGTAGTGCAGAAATAGCCTATCACTAGAGTATGGCAGAAGCAAATGGTTGTTTGAACAACTCTCTGTGATTTCATGCTTCTCCTTTGTGCGCACGCACTCTTTCTAGGATGCATTCACACACATTCAGTTTCGAAACAGTCTTCTGAGGGCTAGGAAATGTAATGTATTTGGAAGACAATCATACTCACAAGCCCCATAAAGTCTGGTGTTAATAAGAGTCAGAGTACAACACCATCTGGTTTTCCCACCTCTGGATTAAAACAGCCAGCCTATGACTCTGTTCTTACTGCAGCTTCTGGGTTTGACTGCCTAGTGAGTCTGCCACATACTACTAAAACAGGTACAAAACTGGCACTTCAAGTCAAAATAACTTTGATTTACATTTTGAGCAAGAGAAAGAATTTCAGGGCAAGGGAGTTCTCCTGAGAATACATAAAGATATTAGAAACTGGGGAGGTTTGTATTCCCAGCTTGTGAAATCTGAATTTTGGAAGTGTTGCTAGTTTTTCTTATTATCTCTTCCCTGCTAAATCTACCTATGGTTGGCATCCTGTTAGTGAGTTATAACAGCATGAAACCAGTTTATGCTGTCATAACGCAGTTGTCATTGTGCAGGTTGGAATTCTTTACTTGTGGCACAATGATCAATGTCCATTTCTGTTTTACTGGAGAGCATGGGGCCCAGCAGGGATGTATCCAGGTATTTTGCTATAGCCTGGCATGCTGCAAGGATGTCATCTTCAGGCACCTCCTGAAGCCTCCTTAGAAGGTACCTGCAGATGTGTGCTGCATCATGTCCAGCTAGAGGAAAATTGCTAGATGTGATCTCTGCTGACCCTTCCGCTCTCATGGAAATGGCAGTATTGGTGGGTTGATTATTGGGGGGGGGGGTTGATTACTTCAAAGTGTATCTAGAAACTAGACAGTCTTCTCTTAGAGATGTTCTATCTCTGGATTCCCTGAATTGAGTAGAGAGTCCAACTAGCGTAGAGGGTCAGATCTAAGAAGATCCTCTCCAATATTATAATTTTAGATAGGCAAACTGAGCCTGATTAAGAGAGAAGGGCTTACCTAAGAGCACTTCATGACTTGCTGGTGGAGACAGCATTCTACCTGGGGATTTTTTAATTCATAATCCAGTTTCCTAGCCACTGCAGCTTGAAAAATTTATTATTTTGGTTTAAACCCAGAATTTCCTAATCAGCAGAGCAAGTAGAATTCTGGGAGCTGAAGTCAGGACCAGGGGAGACAGGCACTGGAACATAACGCTGGAGCCTGGAAGTCTGGAAAGGGGCATGGAATCCAACTATGTTGCATATGTTATTATCTTTCTTAGTAATATCATTATTTATCAAGTGTTTTTTTACATCCATTGTAATTTTGGTGAATTTCAAGGAAAATAATGATATACAAATGTTGAAATCCTGTATAAACATTTTTAGCTGGTCTGCCAGGAGCTCACAATTGCCACCAGATGGGCCAGGAAAGGAAGCTGGATTCTTTGGGAGTTATTTCTGAGGCCACCAAGTGAAGTGGCCTAAGTGTGAGAGTGAAGGAAGAAAGTCCTTCTGCCTTCAGCTGAGCCAGGTACTCCATTCCTTCCATTGCCCACCACACCAGACACCTCACTTTTCCTCCTCATTCCATCTGCTTGCCAGGTCTTCCTTGCCATTGTGGACATGTGGACATAGGGCAGCAGTGATCTGGAGTCTCTTTGTGGCTCACAGGAAGTCAGGAACAGGAGAAGAACCCCTTTTTCAGTTCCCTCTCATTCATGCACAGCCACAAGCTGCTTTCCTGCTTGGTCCAAAGCTACCACCCAAGCCCAGAGGTGCTTATCCAGCTGGCTTGTGGCACTGGCAGCCACCTCTGATTACACAAGACTGCCACTTGTAAACAGCTGAAGGACTTCCCCCACCCTGAAATTTTTGCTGGGGTCAGAACCTGCTTTAGGTGGCATGTTCCAGGTTCTGTTAACCACTACACCATACCAGCAACTATAAGAAGAATTCTTGTTTTAAAAACATGAAGTTAAACATTATCATTTTGGTTTATTTTTTGTAGTGTCTTGTATTTATTAAGATTTTGCATTGGTCTGCCAAACTATGTACTTAGAATTCAGTCTGAGGGTGATATGGAAAAAATGGTAGTGGTAGAGAGGCAACAGAGCTGAAGCTGATAGCATCACCAGACTAGAACAGCAAGTGAGAGTGGAAATTCAGTAGAAGGAACATATTGCATCTCATTTCTGTACTTCCTGGAGATAAAATCTACCAAAAAAAATAAATAAAAAAATCCATCACCAGCTGAAAACAGGTTGCATTTATTAGTGTCATATTATCCTGACTTTAGTGCTCCAGCCTTTATGGATTTGTTGTATGCACAGTCAGGGACTTTTTCTCTGAAAGACAATGCCAGTACTCTCATTGTTGCCTCACAAACCCATTTAGGAATACTGTGCCTTTGTATATTGAAACTGTTTTTCCCTTGGGTTATTGTCTCGATTATCAATAATTGCTACAAGCTGACTTCCACATCTTCTCTCTGGCATATATATGAGCCTCCCAGTGAATAGCAAGTTTCATTTAGAAGCAAGAGGGATCTGGCATTGTATTTTGAATGAGGATGCAAACATGAAAGTTAGAGTTTTCAAATATTATTTCTTTCTTCTGCTGTAATTAGACTTGCCAATACCTTAAAGATATTCACTTGTAAATTTTAGCATCTCCAGTGAAATCAGCATAGGGGTTATCAGGTAGCAGCAGTGAGTGAGCCCATATTTTAACTGCATTGTTTGGAATCATATTGGTGAAGGAATTGTGGGTGGGTGGTATCATTAGCACAGTGAAGGGCATTTGTAGGTAACCCCAACTCTCATGAGTCTGATCCCTGTAGCATAGCTGGTACAGGATGACTAAATCCATGGTGATGGGTCATCTGTTGAGGCCTTACAAGGCAATCTCATTTTCAGGAAACTATGATGGAACCTGGCTGTACTTTTTTTGGTGTGCAGAACTTTGAAGCTTTATCTTATAGGGGCAATATTTATTTATGCGGAGCTGAAAGTTCTGCCTTTCTTTCTCACAACTTGTTGAGACTGGGCAATAATAACACTATGATTCCACTTTAACTGCCCTGTTTCAGCCTATGGAATCCTGGGGTTTACATTATAGGGAGGAGTATTTGGAATTCTCGGTCAGGAAGTTTTAGCGCCACTCCCGAGCTACAGACCACAGGATTCCAAAACAGGCTGCCATGGCAGTTAAAGTGAGATCATAGTGCTATAATTGCATAGGATGAATAGTCTCCAGCTTTCCCCTCCAACAATTTTTATCTGTGTTTATTTGTGTTTAGATTTGGCTGCAAAATGACACAACTGCTGAGGGGGAGAGGTAGGTCCCTGGTGATGGCAGGGTCACAAAGGAAGATGAAGATCTTCAGCATCCAGGAGATTTTCTGGATAGGTGCTGGTTAAGTCCCAGTCAGTGACCCAGCCAACACTCAGGTACACCTCCATTAATCCCAACTGATTCCCTATGTTAGCCTTATCCGCTTGGTTTAAATATACTCATGGAGCAGCGAGGTGGAAGAGGAAGCCCAGGACCTTTGCTAGCCCTTGACAACTGGCAAAGTGGTATTCATTCCCAACAGAATATGGAAGAAATAAGAGATAATGGAATAGTTCCTATGTTTCCTAATATTTTCCAGGATTCCCTTAGTAATTCTCTTCTTAGAATTTTCAGACACAGCAAAGATCTTATTATGTTCTAGTATAAGAACTCCTGGAACTGATTTGGGGGGTAATATTATTATTATTATCCTTTGTTTATATAGCACCATCCATGTACATGGCACTTTACAAATTTAAAATACAACAGTTGCCCTAAATAAATACATAATAAAATGAAAATATACAACAAAAAGGATCCAGGGTATATGGAATTACAACCAGTACAACATAACATTATTATAATGACAATAAACATTACTATAATGCCAATAAAATACAATATCTAAATAGCAATAAAACTAGTCCAACGTTCCAAGGATTTTGGAAAACAAAGTTTTCAGTTTAGATTTAAAAACAGTAAGAGAAGGGGCAGTTCGCAAGGTCACCAGAAGGCGATTCCACTCATAAGGGGCAGTGAGAGAAAAAGGGCGTAACTGAGCTAAAGAGGAGGAGACTCTAGGCTGGGTAAGAAGGCAAGTATTCACGAAGCGTAGGTTTCCAGCTGGCTGGTAGGAAGAGATAAGAGCAGCAAGATGAGGAGCTAAATTATGTAAGACCTTAAAAGTCAAAACAAGAAGCTTATAAAGGATCCTACAAGGGATAGGTAACCCATGAAGTGAAATCAGGAGAGGGGTAATGTGATCAAAATGGCAAGCTAAGAAAATGATTTTAGCGGCAGAATGAACAACAGAGACCAGAGGGGAAAGATGAGATTGAGGAAGACCAGTGAGTAAAAGATTACAGTAATCGAGATGAGAAATAATGAGAGCGTGGATTAAAGTCTTGGCGGAAGAGGGAGAAAGGAAGGGTCAGATTTTAGAGATGTTATAAAGAAGGAAGCAACCTGACCTAGCAACAGTCTCAATATAGGAAGCAAAAGACAAAGAGCAGTCAAAAATGAATCCAAGACTGTGAGCCTCCTTCATCGAATGGATAAGTGTGTCGTTGACAGTGATGGAAAAAGTGGAAGGTAAAGAAGGTTTAGGGGGGAAAATAAGTAATTCTGTTTTCAGCATGTTAAGTTTGAGACGGTGATGAAGCATCCATGAAGAAATACCAGATGGACAATCTGTAATGCAATCTTCAATATCCGTAGAAAATTCAGGAAAAGAAAAGTAGGGGTAAAGTTACTTGTGCCAGAAGGCAAATAAACTTTTTGGTGGACAAGATCCTCAGTCTCTCTTATTAAGAGTTAATTCAATAATTTCCAGGTGTGATGGAGTATGGAGGAGTGGCTATCCTGAGTGGTAGAAAGCCATCCAGCAAGAGGTTGCCAGGTGACCAGAATGACAACTCCAGAGGAAAACCCAGCCCCTTCAGTGTGAAGGAGGGGCTGAAGGCCTGAGTGAAAAGGTATTTATAGCAGGCACACTGGTTTGATTGAAGAGTCAGACTTCCAGAAGAGGGGCTGAAAGTCAATTCTTCAGCCAAAGATTCTTCTAGTCAACTGGGGTGGGGGGTTGAAGGAAAGGGGGTGTTTTCTCAGAGAAAGCCTAGAGAAAGGGGCAGAAAAGAAATCACTTTTAAATCTGGTCAGAAAGAGTGACCTGGATTTGAGAACAGAGCTTTTGGCAAAAAGGAAAGCCAGAAGGCTCTGTGTATGTGAAAGAGAGAGCAACCTGTACCTTTTTGCTGTTGTAAAGATATAAGAAACTGTTTAAACGCATTCTGAAGCTTGGTTTGTGCTTGGACATATGTACAAAACCAATACTTGATTCTGTTTATTGCTTTAACAAAGATTATAGTATATTTTTTTTACAAATCTTGACTTAGTTGAATGATTCTCAGTAGTTGTAAACAATGAGAACCATGCTACCATAAATCATTAAAGGGGTTCTAAATAACAATTGAAAGGCTATATCCTTTTTACACAAGGGTGGTGTTTTAGAGAAGGCCAGAGCTGTGTATAAAGTGGCAAAGAACTTTAGCAGACTGGGGGAGGGGAAGCTGCCATTTCAGTCTGTGAGGAGAAAAAGCAGGCCTAGTTATCACACCAGGATCTGATCCTGAATAATGTTAGTACAGGTACAGACAACATTGATGGAGATGATCCCAGTATCTTTTAAGTCTAACTGTATGTTATCAAGAAAATTAAAAAAAAATGCATACTGTCCCTCTGATGCCCATACAACAAACATTATGAGGAGTCCGTCAACATACATAGACAGTGATTCCAAGATTGATATACAGCCACATATAAAAGAATAGCCAAATATTAGAAGAGGATTTTATAAAATAGATTTTAAAAAAAACCTCCTTTCTTCCCTCAGACTGAAGCAAGACACCTGTTTCTGTTGACTTGAGTCAGACCCTCCTCTAGCATAAACAATTTCCTTTTTTATACTGTTGGATCCCTTACATTTCTCAATATTGGGTGTTATTCAATTATCTGCAGGCCTCCTTAAGGCAGTCCTCCCTGCCTACGATCACAATGCCCTACCTTTATCTGCTGGATTTAAGGATAATGTCCTCATGTTTGTGTAAATTACTTTTCAGCTCTACTTTATGCTGTGTTGTTGTCTACAATGTCAGCTCCACTCAGTATGACAAAATGGTAAGAGATTATGGGGGCTGTAGTCCAAAACATCTGGAGAGCCAGAAGTCCCCCATCTCTGTCCTAAGGTATTGTAGATATGCATCTCTCTGTTCATCAGTAGTATGCTGGAAAATATGAGGTACCTTAACCACTGCAGCCAAGCCTGTAATTTAATTCTCCTATAACAAAAGTATTAAGGATAGTCAGTCATACAGATCCAAAATATATTTCTTCTTACTGTGTTATGAACAGTCTTCTCCCATAAGAATCAAGCTATGCTGCTTATTTAGCATGAATTAGGACAGCAAGCTATTCAAGAGTTAAAAATGAGATGCTGTGAAGATCTTAGGCTTGTCAATAAGCCTGAGTATGTGTCAACCTTGCTTCAGAGGATTTACTGTCCATTACTGGAAAGCCATTGTGGGAAAGGTTTAGATATTTCACTTATTGTCAGATGATTACTATAAAGAGGTCACTGGTAAGCTCTCATAATTCAGAGTGATTCTGGAACTTGGAAGTGGAGCGGGCCTCGGGGCTTGATGGATCATCTTGACTTGAAGCTTTGAAGTAAAATATCACCTGCTGTTTTGATTGCTCCCATGTACTACCTGATGTTTCACAGCCTTTTCTTTCACAATATACCAGACTTATGGTCTTTGCCAGGTTAAAGAGAACAAATAAAATTTAGAAGGAAAACAATATAAAAAGAGGGGAAAAAAACAGAATAGAGACAAGCCAGGATAGCATGGGTTCAATTTGCAACACATCATTAAAAAATAGTTGCCATATTGTGCTTGAAGTAGATGAAGCTTGAGATGGCTCTGATTTTTATATCTTGATCTTGACTGAAGTATCAGGGAATTGCTCTGTTTCTCCAGATGGAGAGAAAAATCTCGGGGCAAGTAGCACTGGGGGAGAAAGAAGTTTGATGTTTGTATGTGAGGTGGCTTTAAAGCTTGGCTGCCTATTCCCTCTTAGTAACACAAATGCAGTGTCAGTTGCACTAGTTGACAGTGTCACTGGATCATGTTCAGACTTAAGTTGCAGAGTCCATTTTCTGTAGGTAGAATTCTACCATATCTCCATAGTGATCTATGGCCCTTTCTGCAACTCACCTTTTTGCGGAGCTGGGGTGCAGGGATCACGCGAGCAGCCTCTTCTGAGAGGCTCTTGTGTCCCAGTTCTGCAGCTGCTGCCTGCTCTCGCAAGAGCCGCTCCTCTTCCTTCCGCAGTGCAGCCTGGGATTGTCCCAGGCTGCGCTTGGGCAGGAAGCACAAGCGCCGCAGCTCCAGAGCTCCGCACACATGGCAAGTGTGCGTGGGGCCCTGGAGCGATGCATGATCATGCACCATTTTTGACTCACTGTCAGGCCCTGGAGCATCACACAATTGTGAGTGTGTCGTGTGGACCACTCCTCGCAGTTGCACAACGCTCCAGGAGCCCTTCCGCATGGCAAATGCTGTGTGAAAAGGACCTATGTCTGGCATATTGCTAGGTTGGCATAGTCACATTTCCCACCTTTTAAGTCACATTTCCCACCTGAGAGCCACCTTTTAAGCAACACAGCCCACACAACACTGACAACTATTGGGAGTGTTCAGGCTTGCGGTCAGATGTGGGATTTGTCCTCAAACCTGAACACTCCCATTTGTTGCCAGTGTCACTATATCCAGTTCACGCATAAATTGTTGAGTGGGGATGTAATTCATTGCTAAATTCTTATCAATGGAAGAAACAAATATTATTTTTAACAGTTTTCTTCCCACTGAGAGAAAGTCCTTGAAAATCACACAAACAAACAAAGCCTGTTTATAACATGGGACATATGCTATGCAAAATTCACACTTTGTTTTTACAAAACAACCACATGCAAATTTTCCACTGAATAAATCCGCAATCATAGAACTTTCTTCACAGGAAACAGCTTTTTCTCATCTATCTGTCTGTCTGTCTGTCTGTCTGTCTGTCTGTCTGTCTGTCTATCTATCTATCTATCTATCTATCTATCTATCTATCTATCTATCTATCTATATTTCTGCAAAGAAAATGCTGTTTTCTGTGCAAAACAACCATGCACAAATTTTGCACAGCTCAAGTGCTGAACTGCAAAAATGCTCATCACTATGGGATTCTTATCAAAGGTTTCCTGACACTCAAAAAATATTGAACAAGTACTCTTGTTCAAATAGACAACAGATGAGTTATGAGTATATAGTATGTAATGAATCAAAATTAAACCTTTTGTCATAATTTTTTAAAAAACTTTTTCTGACCATTTTTTAGTATTTCTGAATATTTTTCCATCCCCATTCAGTTCACTTCATGCAGGTGGAGTTCCACTTAATTTTTAAAATATTGACTGGTATCCTATGAGTTATACAGACATAATTCAACTTGTCTCTGTACCTCATTTTTTGCTTGTTGCAGAGTTTGATCTCTTGTACCGACTGCACCAATGACCAACCCCCTAAACCCCAGCTTTTAGCTGCTGCATCTCCCCAGCACAGCCATTTCCTAGTTCACAAAAAGTGGGCATGGTGGAGATGTGTCTAGCTATAGCTGGCTGTGTAGCAATTGCATCATCCTCCAAAAATTCTGGATGACTTCTCGGAGGTCCTAGAGAATGCCTGTTGCTGTTTATCAAGTTATAGCAGCATAGCTGGATGCTTCTACATGCCTCCCTCCACCAGCCAGTAAATGGTTGTGTTAGGTGAAATAGCAGCCCAAAGTCGGTTTTGGGGAGATGAGCAGAGATTTATTGTAGTTCTCTCTGTGTGATATGATACATCTCCTGAAGTCGTACCTTGGGCAAAATGTTATTTATTTTGAGTTTCACGCCTTTCATTTTTATTCCACTTCCCACTGTCATTGTTTAGCACAACAGACTTTGCCTGGGTGAAAAAAAGATTTCAAGCATCTCAATTTCCTTTCATTACTGGAGTTTCCCAACAACCGTTATGGCTCTGCTTGCCATCTCTGATTAACCTCCACTCCTACAGTTTCTCACTTTGAGAATCTTGCTGGAGTAGAAAGCCCTGTTTGGTAATTGTTTAACAGGTGGCATAGACTACCACAAAACAAAGTGAAAACTTTCTATTCCTTCTTAAAAAAATCTCCCTTGGCGCCCTTTTACTAGCTTTTCCATGACAGCCAATAAAGATATAAATCCTGCTTTGATTGATTATTGTACAATAAATAGGACAATTTTTGAAAAAAAATGACCTTTGTTTTTTGTTTGTTTGTTTCTCATCTTAGAGAAAAGTCATGGCCATGTTGGCTAGCAAATTCTAGGAGTTCTACTCCAAAAGAGTTAACATTTCCAAGTACTGGACATGACTGTAGTATTTTAATAGAAAAAAGGTGCTTGTCTTATGGATGCCCTTCCAAATAATATATTTTTTGCCCCCGTGAAAACTTTGCTGTTTTGTTACCCACCAAGTGCCTAAGGATTTATTATTCCTCCCATTTTTTTCAACTCCCTCAACAATTTTCAGAGATATGCACTCTTTTGAAACACAACTTTTTAAACATTCACACAAATTATATCCACAAAAAAGGAATTCATGAAAAGTAATAACTGCATACTTACATGATATAACTCATATGGCTTCAGAGCGTATATGTTACTTCTAAGTAATTTCTGCTTGCTCCCCTCCCCAAAATAATAATAAATGTCCTAACTTTATGGGTATTATTTAAGTCCTGGCAGTGTAGAAACTTCATACTATAGCGGAGTGGTAGGATCTAGATAATTAAAATCAATTAAGTTAAATTAAAATTAATTTGGACATTTTCTAGCGAAAAGATAAAACTTAATTACATTTTTTTAACTAAATTGATTATCTTTAGTTTGGTTAAGTTGGAATGTCAACATGCACTTAACTCCAGAATTGTTCTTAATCAAGTTATTATCATTTAAATGAAAAAGAGTGCTAAAGAGTAAATAGCTGTTACCTTTCCACAGTTCTTTACCCAAATCTCAGGTCTCCTGGATTTTTGCAAACCTCCTTCCTCCTAGTCTTCTTTGTTCTGTATCATACACTATATGTTTCTTGTTCTGCTCCTTCTTTCTTCTGCACTGGGCACCACATAGAGACTCCTCATTCACCTCAGGAAACTGAATTTTGAAACTCTTATCCCTGGGACTTTTGCTGGTATCCATGCAGAAATCATGATAGGGGGAGGATAATGAGATAAGATCATGGAAAGCAAAAGAAAGGGTCAGGATGGAATGCATGAGAAATGAGTTTCTTAAAAATTCATGCAGCTGTTTTCTTTTCTCCCAAGTTCAAAACAGAGATAAAGGAGGGACGAAAAGCATAGATGGGATTTTTCAGTTTCATTCTGGTAATTAAGTGGATAAATGTAGGTATTTAACTTAAACGCCAGTTTAACATAAACGTAATAGTTAAATATCTACCCTTTCAATGTAAATTTAATTGAATGAGATTTTTAGCTTATTAACAATTAGCTAAAAGCATCAACCCTTTTCTACTAACCTCCCTATCTCTGATATACGAAGACAACTCCCCTTCTCTGTATTCTTCGCTTTCCCTTTTCTCTCAAGCCCTTGCTCCTCTTAATATTTGTGCAAAGTGTTCAGGCTTGGTTCACACGTAAAGAGGTATGAGTTGAGGAGGATGGAGGAGCTACTGCACGAAGAGCAGGTGGAAGTTTAGAGTTAGATCACACTTAGGCCATTTTCACACTACATTGTTATAGTGCTATTATTCCACTTTCAACTTCCTATGGAATCCTGGGGTTTGCAGTTTAGGGAGGGGCTTTCAGAATTCTCAGCCAGAGAGCTCTTTTGCCTCAGTAAACTACAAACCCCAGAATTCCACAGGAGGTTGTAACTGGAATAATAGCACTATAACAGTGTAGTGCAGAAATGGCCTTAGACAGCCTTCATAACTAAACCCCATCCAAGATTTACAGAGTAACCCTGTACATATCTGATCAGAAGTAACCCTGCTAGATTTCAGAGCTCGGAAAATCTGGCTGGAATCCTGTTAGTGTGGTGGATGTTTTGAAGTGACTTACATCTGTGGGAATCAGAATTAAATGGTTGCACAATGTCCATATCTGGTAGAGGGCTGTTGTTACATTGTGATGTAATAGAGCTATCAAAGTGGCCAATGTCTACTGGTACCTGATGCAGAACAGGACTGATGTGCATTGTATCACTCTCACTGTGCATTGGGCACCAAGGCACACCAGGCACTCTTGCCAGTGTCTCATGAGTAATCTTTGCAATTCAATAACTGGTTTTCTTAGTGCCTCTGCTTAGCTTGGTATACACAAAGTTACATAATGTTAAAAAAATCATATAGTAATTCCTGCTGTTTTTTTCCCCTAACTCCCAGAATCCCCTGACCAGCATTGTCCATTGACTATTTGGCTGGAGGATTTTGAGGGTTATAACCCAAAGAAAAGACCTTGCCCAAACTCTGAAGGATTCATTGGGATTTATTTCCTAGTAAATAAAGATAGGTGCATTAACATCTTAAGAAAAAAGGTAAGCTAGAGTAATATTTCTACCCCAAAGAGGAAGAAGGTACCACCCCTTTCTTCATGTTATTATTTGCCCAGGTAATGCTTAACCTTCAAGTGAATTAGTTCACAAGAACTTCCCTTTACCAGTGAAAAACCTTTGGTGTTGTCAACCTGGTTACCCTGCAGCTGCAGATACCATTTTCCTTCAAGGAAGAGTGCTGTTTAATAAATATATCTTTGTAACTGTGACTTACTGTAAATCATGGGGTGGTTTGCCTCCAAGGCTAAATGCATTTTTAATCAAGCACCAAGGCCCACAGTATGTAAAGTTCATCTTCATTTTGTTCTCCCCCTGGTGAACAAACCCCTCATGGTCTTCAACCTTTAGCTACTTTCGCCTCTGCCAGTTTGCCCATTAGAATTGCTCTTAATTACATGCCTGGCTGCACTCTTAACTCTCTGGGGGGAACAGTAAACTTTAAAGCTTCCCTGTCCACAAAGGATATGAGAGGGGAAAAATATTCTATTTTCAAAAGGTTTAATCAAGCTCCATGTTTAGGATTATTATTCTTTTCCAGTTTTTTTTTAACAAGTTCATTGCAGCTGTGATAGAGTGTATCACAGTGGATAGAGTGTTGGCCCTGGCCTGCCAAGGCCCATGTTTAAATCCTTTTTCATCCATCCAGTTCATCAGATTTGCTCAGAACTTGGAAAAGTTACTCTCTGGGATCACATGTCCCAGAATCCCCCACCCAGCATGGCCAATAGCGACAGTTTATGGGACACTTAAAACTCCAGAGGTAACTTTTCCAGGCTCTGAACTTTTTATCTCAAATTCTGACCCATCTGATAATGGAGAGGATGAATCACAGAAATGAGGAAGAAAAGATGGTAGAGTAAAAAGTGTGCTATAGAAATTAACACTGCACACATGTAGAAGGTGAGACATTTTCTCCAGCTGAACTCTGATTGAACCTCCCTCTAATACTGGTAACTGCAAAACCTCCTCAATAGATTAGAGCTTGCGGGGAAAAAAGTTTTTGGACTGCAGGTCCCTTACTCTTCCACTGGGGAGTAGCTGTAGTCCAAGAAAGGAACCTTGGCTCTGCAAAAAACCTATAAACCACACACAGACACACGCAGGCCATTTCCACACTACACTCTTATAGTGCGATTATTCTACTTTCAACATCCTATGGAATCCTGGGGTTTTCAGTTTAGGGAGGAGCTCGCTGGGCAACTTTTCCCAGACTGGTGCCTCCCCCCAGTTGGGTTATACTACTCATTACCAATGGACTCATTGGCCATTTCCTCACTAGACTGTTATAGTGCGATTGTTCCACTTTCAACATCCTATGGAATCCCGGAGTTTGAAGTTTAGAGAGGGGCCTTTGAGGCCCCTCCCTAAACTGCAAACCCTGGGATTCCATAGGATGTTGAAAGTGGAATAATCGCACTATAAGAATGTAGTGCGGAAATGGCAACACACACACACAATCACAAACACACACTTTTCTCTTTCTACCAACAGGAAGCAGCTGGTTCAGTCTTAGGCACTGTTCCCACACAAAACATCCTATAATGTCACTGACAGCCCATCAACATCACCTCTGACCCCAGCTGCCACTTCCTCTTACTTCCTCTTTCATCCCTTCTTCTCTTGACTCCCTGCTTTAACTGCTATGCCTTTCCCAGGCCACCTCTATGCATCCTGCATTGGACAAACAGGACAGTCTGTATGCATGAGAATGAATGAACAGAAATCTGGCAACAGAAATGGCAGTACCTAAAATTCAGTGTCAGAACATTTCAGACTCTCTGGATATACAATCATTGACATTCCAGTAGCTGTTCTGGGGGGGGAAAAAATCAGAGGAAGAC
Organism: Iguana delicatissima; assembly: GCA_948472985.1. Lineage (NCBI taxonomy): Eukaryota > Metazoa > Chordata > Lepidosauria > Squamata > Iguanidae > Iguana > Iguana delicatissima. Next base: position 240,391 of record CAOKZL010001113.1, on the reverse strand, counting down.
TGGGAAGAGAAATAATTAGGATACATTCACAAATTCTATTTCACTATCAGAGGTATGAATGAAGATAATGGAGGAGGGTTTAGCGCACTACACTTATTTATATATTAACTCTTGTCATAATTACACATGCAACAAAAGAATTCTCAGATAAGTCTCTTTTTTCAACAGAATTGATTTTTGGGTTAGCAGAATGTATTGCTTTCACCCCTCGGGATGGATAGAGCACATTTGTATCATCTTATACAATTCTTTGAAGGTTTATGGCCAGTGTCAAAATCTGCATATTTCTGTATTCCACTACATTGTGATCACACCCCATAACTATGTAATGGTGCTTAAATGCCAGTGGCTTGAATATGGAGCTCCATCGATGTATCCACAGAAATGAATTGAAAAACCACAAAAGTCTGTGCAAAAATAAACTAGTGCATCTTAAAGGTGCCACAAAATCCTCCCTCCCTCTTCCTTTTGTATGTTCCTTTTGATCCTAACAAACAATTAATAGTCAGTTCTTAGATGCTAATACTCATTATATCAGGGCCAGACTGTTATTAATAACCTAGCTGTGTATCTTACGATATAGCTATCACAAGGGATGTAAATCGTGGTTTGATTAAGCCACATATAGTAAACAGGATGGAATTTTTTCTTTCCACTATGACTCTCTTCACCTGACTTTTTTTTTTAATCTGGTTGGTCTTGGAGGGAAATGGTAATGGATGGGTTCTTTGTGTCTTTGTGATCAATCACTGTGTCTTGTTGAACTTGCATACTTATGTTTTAGTGTCACAAAAGGAGATGACAGTTGTTTCGTGCAGAGACAGGAATTTTATGTAAATTATGTTTTGCAAAAATGGTGAAAACCATGACCAAAAGGTGGAGGGGGGCATCTTGGTCTTGTTCCAGAGATGAGAACTCTTGAGGGGATTGCTGAATGCTCAAAATGCTGTTTCGTTGTGTCAAGATAGACAGATCCATGTAAAATCTTGGGAGCAACAAGATTTTTTTCCGCATTCCTACTATCTGCTATTGAGGGAGGGGCAGCATGACAGCATGCATACTGCCCAAAGGTCTGAATCAATCAATGCTTTGATCACTGTTGGAATGCATAAATATAGAGATAAGGGAAGCTGTTGAGGTGGAATGGCTACCCCCAATGTGGCAGTGATTTAGTTTTTTAAAAGAAGAGGGATTGCTCTCTCCAGTAATTGAAATATCTCTTCTTGTATTTAAAGAGGTATGACATTCCATGGGAGAAGTAAGTTTTGCCTGTGTGAACAACTGTAGGGCCATTCTGACCTGAATTCAAGAGTGGTGATGTGAAAAGCAGAAACACACTCATTCTTAGGAAAGGAGCTTTTTGGCATATGCCTTTAGGTAATTCCCAACTCATAAGATGAATCTGTCATGGATTTTGCATGGCAAGATTTAATCAGAGGGGGCTTGCCACTGCCTTCCTTTGAAGCTGAGAGAGTGCTACTTGCTCAAGGCCACCCAGTGGTTTTCCATGTCTGACTGGGATCTGAACCCTGGTCTTCCAGAGTAGTAGTCCAACATTCAAACCATCACCACACTGGCTCAGGAGAGGAGCTTTTGCACAGTGCTAAAGAACATGTGGTGAATAGCCTCTGTCAGTACAACAGTATGTATTCCTGTTTTTCCATATTTTTTTTTATATCTCAGCCTCTGGTTGATGTCCTGTTCAGCTAGACTTATGATCTCTTCATTGCAAAATTTCACATTTATGGTCCTGAATGGCCAAACATGATCCCAAAAACCTACCTCAGTAGCCTGGCAGCATCCCAGCTGAATTGTTTTCAAGGTGTTGCAGATGAGGGCACTAGAAAATGATGTCTGCCACATGCTCCAGTTGCAAGGTGATTTGGGACAAGCACTTGTGGCAGGATCCCAAAGAGACTCTCCAGCAGTCTGCTTGCAAGGGACTCTGACACCAAGAAAATACTGTGCCCCATATTTCCCAGCACCCCAATTTCCAATGCCTCAAAAATACTTCCGTCAGGGCTCTGTTAGACTGCCAAAGTAGGGTTTGGGGAAGGGGTGGCATTGTCAGTCATAACTATAATGATGGAGCTCCTTCATCATAGTTATGATGGCAATGCAGAATCCTGACCACTATATTTTACTTCACTCAGCATTAATTGTAACTAAAATTGCTTTCAGTGGAACTAGGTCATCATGGCTAACTCTCACAGAGTTGGGGTACTATATTTCAATCCAGAGGAGATCATTTGGATAAAAAATGTCAGGTGGAAAATATTTTCAGTACTCGTCTCCTACCCCCAATTTCCATGTTGCTCTTAAAACTGAGGAAATATTTTATGTCATTCAAAATATTTTCAGAATTTCACAGTGGCAACTCAGAGAAAGCCATCATTTATGTGAAAATATATGTGTGCTGTTGTAAGTACAGGCAGATTTTGCAAATAAATCTACAACAGATGTATCATACTTTAAATTTGGAGAATGGAGAATGATTCCTTTTTGTATTAGAAGAATGGGGAATGATTCCTCAGCAACTTAGTTGTGTACTGTTTTGGTCTTTGCAATTGTCTTGAACTATCTACCTTTGCTCTTATAGGACAGGGTTTTAATGTGTTTTTTTCCCTCAAAATATCATACATACTCATGTAGAAGTCCAGAAATTTTAGTCCAAAAATTGACCAAAAAACCTGGGTCAACTTATCCACAGGTCAATATAAGTACTGTACCTTAATTCATATATTAAAAAAGAACCATCTCCTTCTTTGAGTAAAGTGGTGAAAGGCAAGAGTTTAGTCTGTTCCAATTAAGCTCAGTGAAGCACTGCTTCTGGCCTTTTTGAATGCCTGGGTGAGAAAATGACAACAGTGACTTTTTGGTCCTTCTCCTCAAAGGAGTGCTGAAAGTAAAGGGGGTTGGTGCTTCTTTTAGGTTCTCCTGACACGAACGAAGCTCTTGTCTTTCACCACTCTACTCAGAGAAGGGGCTAGTTCTTTTTTTGATAAGAGTTAATATTGTACCTTAACTTTTAGAAGAGAAGAACCATCCCCGTTCTCTGAGTATAGTGGGAAAAGGCCTTTTTGAATACCTGGTTGGGAAAAAGGTGGCAACACAAGCTATGGGGAGTTGACCACTTGAGGCGGCACTGGTGCCTCCCCTCTCTGCAGAATGACCCTCAACTTATCCACGGGTCAAGTCAAAATCCATCATTTTGGCCCCAAAACTTGTCCTTAACTTATACATTAGGTCAACTTACACACAAGTGTATACAAGTAATTTTTTTTAAGATTAAGCATTTTCATAATATAACAGGACATTATCTCCTACCCACCATCCCCCACGACAGGCAACATCCCATTATTCAAAATATAATCAGACAATACTATCAAGGACAATGTCGAAAAAGACCCCATTTTGATAGTTTCCATCATGTGGCTCCAAGGAAGGCCATGGCTAGATTTTATGTCTGTCGTTTATGTTATAACTGGATGCCATCTAGTCTCAAAGGTGTCCTCAGTTATTTCACTACTGGTGTTGTTTTGTTGTTGTTTTTGTTGTTGTTATTGTTGTGTGCCTTCAAGTCAATTCAGACTTACAGATACCCTATCATTGGGTTTTATTGGCAAGATTTGTTCGGGGGGTGCCTTTGCCCTGCCTTTGAGACTGAGAGTGTGTGACTTCCCCAAGGTCACCAGGTGGGTTTCCATGACTGAGAGGGAATTTGAACCCTGGTCTCCAGAGTTATAGTCCAACACTGAAACTGCTACAACATGCTGGCTCTTGGTATTAAGAAATAGGATCCACCTTTTTGCCAGTTTAAGCACCTCTGCTATACCTGGAGAAGTTAAAAGAACAGGTGACACTCCCTGTTAGAACGTTAGCTCCAGAGAGTATAGCCAAAATCTGATTTGGATGTTTATAGGTTCAGAGAGGCCAAAGTCAGTATAGGGTTTTGTATGTGTGCTGTGTGACAATTCTAAAAGTTAAAACAAGATGAGTAGGGCAGCATTTACAGGCTGGCATGGCGATTCTGCTCTTTCAGAAACTTTCCATCCATTTAAGAGTTCAAATGCTACAGAAATACTTAAAATAACATTAGGACTCAATCCAGCTTTCACTGCTAGTCAGGAGAAGGAGGAGGAAACTGTTTGAAAGCATGCATCTGAGCACCCCTAGGGCTTTATGATTTGTTAGGTTTAGTAGTTCAGAGGATTAAAAAGACAGGAATATTAGCAAGAAGAAAAGAAGAGGAGAAAAGTCAATGTATTCACTGAAGCACATCTAATGGGTTGCTGGGCCAGAGGAAAGTAAAAAAAGGTTCCACCTACCACCTGAGTGAATCTTATTTATAATTCCTAATTCACTATATAAAAAAATAAATAATTTCCCAGGCATATTTTTCCTTCTCTTTTTGCAATGCGAGTCACATTTTCTAAATCCTTTATCAGCGGCTGTTCTGCATATGAATGGGCTGTAATTGAACTGTCACATTCATGAAGGTCAGTAACCTTTCATTAGGAAGAATGTGTCTCTCTTGATAAATTGGAAAGTCCCTGGGGATTTGAAAGCAGGCTTTTTTAAAAAAAAATAATAAAAAAAACTGGAGGAAAAAAAATCACTCTTTCAAATATACCTTAAATCTAATACAGATCTTCCTTTCTTTGGTTCCTTTCATGGTACTCTGACAAACCTTTCTTCTTTGTCTTTTTCATAGGCAGCTTTGTTCAAAATAGTCAGTCACATGCTTTTGCCCTGATCAGCTTAAGAGCAGAAATGAAAATGGCATAACTCCTGTGCTTTAAAATTGCAGGTAGTCAATGCATCTAGCATTTCTTTTGTTTTGTTTTGTTTTGTTTTAATAATAAACCTTGAAATTACAGCTATTGCAGGCTTTTTGTTATTTCAGACTTTTTCAGCATCCACCAGTAGGTCAGGGTGATACCTTTTGAAGGCACAAATTCATCAGGGTAAAAAAAGGCAGAGAGGACTGGATGAGTCTCTGCTTTTAACAATCAATCTGTTCAAGCAGGGGATCGAGTTTCAGAAAAATGAATAGCCAGGACAAGACATGACATTATCCGGGGACACTTCCCCAGTTCAAGGTTCATGGTACCCAAGGCAAGACAAGCTAATCTATAACCTCAGGTAGAGAATGCCATGAGTACCTCTTTTCCCTGCCAGTAAAAACAAAATGCTAATGGATTAAATAACCAAGAAGGTATTGCCATTTCAGGACAGCCAAAACCAGTCTCAAGTACCTTCTTCATTCTTCTTAATGTCATCAACTACTAAATGGGTGCTCAGGGTGGGGGGCTTCACTCAAGGTACAGTATTTCAAGCTAAATAGCCAACAAATTCAGTTGTCTTTCCTCTGAAGTAGGTGTGGACAACTGCAAAGGAGGTGGGAGACAGTTGCCTCCCATGTGCTGCAACATCACTCCTGATGATACAACCTGAACTGACCCAAGATTGCTTCTGGTTTCCAGTTTCAACCTAGAAATAGTTGACTTCTGTCATTTGTCCAAGACTTGAACGACAGTGGCGAGGACAGAAAACCAAATTACCCATGTTATTGTGGTTGTATGGTAATTTTGTTGTTTTCTTGGGCTGAAAAATTGGCCATTCCTTTTTTAAACAATGGGAGGCAAAGGTTTAAGGGGTCTTTAGGGGTCTTCAGGGGACATGAAGTGGGGGCCCGGGGGTTCATTCAGCCAATGAGTCATATCTCCCTCTTTGTCTAAAGAGAAAGTGTTAGCCATCAATGCCTGGGGAAAAGTGCCACAACCCTGCCTTCCATCAATGCCTCATCTCCCTGCCCCTTCCCCATTATATACCAACTATAATGCAAGTGGCAGCTACAGGAAGATATCTCCAAGCAGACACCAGCTTTGTAGATAAGAAGCAATGAGAAAAGTATTCCAAAATATTCCAAAACATAGTTCAAAAACATGTTTCTTCAGTAGAAAGAAACCTGTCATCTCATCAGTCTCCCTGATGAGAAGACTGACTGGTACCTTGCAATTCAGGATTTATTCTGCACAGAATTTACTGTTGGGCTTTTGCACAGACAACAGCATTTCCTGTGCAGAAAAGAATATTTCTGTGTTGAAATGTTGTTTCCTGTACAGAAGATACTGCTTTTTGTATAAAAACCCAAGAGCAAAAAAAGAAAAACTCACATGCCAAATTTGCAGAGAATTATGCCCCTAACTATAACATCATGTGTGAGGAAATAGCATTTTCTGCACAGATTTTTTTTACGCACAAAAATATTGTTTTCTGTGCAGAAAATGCTGTTTTCTGTGCAAAAAAAGGTATAAATTTTGGGCAGAATAAGTTCTCAACTGTGAACAGTTTTCAAAAACTGTGCACTTTCCAAGATTTCCTTGCAGAAGGAAGAAAATCGTTAAAATCGCTCATTGCTTCTTTTAAGAATGAAATTAACAAAGGATTAAATCCCTATGGGCCACATCCTCTACACTAAAGCTATATTAGACGAAATAAGCAAAGTTGACATCTGTTTCTTAGAGCAAACAGAGTTCTTATGGTAGTTCGTATGGTAGAAGATACTGTCTTTGGAACTTTTAGGAAATCAAATGGGTCAGCAAGTGACATTCTGAAGCTATAGTTTCGCTCTTGAATCTCAATTTGTTGTCTGAAAGGGTGGCTCACCCAATAGCATGCTAAGAACAGTTCTGAACCCAAATCCTTGGATTGTGCAATAACACACTGTGCTGGGAAACTGGAAAACAGAATAAACAACAAAAGCAATTAGAACTAGTACACATAGTAGGGTAAACAAGAATGTGAAATTAACCACTTAAAATACAATTTCCACACCCAATAGCATGGTGAGAGGCAATTCCCATGCTTTTACCTCATAGACTGCCTTAGGTCAGAAATGATAAAGACTCTAGAGGTGTTTCCACAAGGGACCCAACTTGCATTTGTACGTAGAATAAAGGAATGACAATGACCATAACAGAGTTTCAAGAAGTTACTTTTTATACTACAGCTTTCAGAACCTCTTAGCCAACATGATCAATAGATTCACAGGTCTCTCTTCTGCTTTTTATAACACTGAATGGGGCAAGATAACCATGATGGTGGTACATTTCTTGTTCAAAGCAAGCCAACCACAATGGTACCAAAAGCAGGTAGTGAGAGTTCAAGGAGCAAAAGGACATGGATTAGAGGAGCTAAATCTGTCCCTCCCATGGCTTACTCCTCCATAATTTATTGACTAGCACTGATACAGGTTTTGTTCCCGCCTGGGAAAATCTATCTGAGGCAAAGGAGAGGAAAATGCAAGAGGGTGGAGACTCCTCTCCCCAGTTATCCAAGTCTTTTGGTCCGTACACTGATCCCCTTACTGGTCATTTCATATATTATTCTAGAAGACACCGATTAAAACACACTAGTCTGCTGCCATCATGTCTAGTTTTGCCCTTAAAGCCTAACTGAATCTTTTCCTGTATGCACAATTAAATACATGTAATAACATTCTCTATAGGGAGAGTTCTGTTGATGCAGAGTGGTGGCAGTTGACAAGAGTGTAAGATTTTCACCCAGAAAACAAAGTGTGATGGAGATAGATGGAAATACATCTGGTTCACTGATCAGTCATTTGGCAGTTATCAGTCAGCTACTGGAAATTTATGCATTTTCATCAGCTCTTCTGAACATGTCCCCTATGCAGATGTTGGACTAAATAATCCTTGCAGTCCTTTCTGACTCTGTGATCCTATTTAATCTTTCTGTCAAGATTAACTGTAGTATTGAAATACACAGTCCATAATGGCAAGGATCAAATGGAAAAGAAACATCCTAGGTAGGGTTGCTATATCTGGATTTTACCCAGTACCCATTTGGACCATTAGCTGCCCCAGATTCTATGCTTTAAAAAGTGAGTTTCTAGCAATTTATGATATCAGATACAAAGTACACACACACACACACACACACACACACGGAGACGATGCTGTTAGATTGAGGTTTCCCCTGCTTCAGCAACATGTGTGACTCCAGTTGTTTCCTTTGGTAAGCAAAGAGGGTCTTTCCTTGAAGGAGCTGCCATGGAATTATAGCATGTCCAGAACTGTGCATTTCATCTCTCTCTTAGACACACAGAATTGCATTCATTAATGGACTTCAAATTCATTTCCCTAAAATAGGATCAATCCAGCAGAGAAGCATTCCTACATAGTAACAGTAGCTGCTTTGGGTGCTGGGGAGGATATTGCATGGTGAGAATCTGGTGACTGCTGAAGCTGGTGCTGGATCCAGGAGAAAATTTTGAGGATTGGCATGTGTTTGTTTATGCATATATGTGAATTATTGGGATCTGTGTATATTCAAGATGCAGAGGGTGTTAACGCTCTTCTCCCAGTTCATACAATAATAAATATATTAAATAAAATCAACCCTACTGGAAAACATAAAAATGCAGCAGTTTTCTATGTGGTTAAATATTTGATTTTCATCCATCTGCTCCCTGCTCCTTTTGTATCCTCCATCACTTTTTCTTCCATCCAAGCTCAATTTGAAGGATTCTTAGTATTTAACTATAAACCTGCCTTTGCACTTTCTGTCTTGACTTTCTTCAGTAACCATTCCAAGTGCATGTTATTTTCTGCTAACAGTATGGTGTCATCCACATATCTTAAACTGTTTATGTTCCTTCCTCCAATTGTCATGCCTTTTCCTTTGAATCTAAACCTGCTTTATGAATGATATGTTCAGATACAAGTTAAACAGATAGGTTGATAAAATGCAGCCTTGCCTGACTTCTTCCCAATATCTCTATATTCTGTCCTGATGCTAGACTGTTCTGAGTACAGGTTACCTATTAGAACAATAAAATATTGTGGCATACTGTGGCATGCATCATTTCTTTAAGAGTGATGCAAAGTTTTTCATGACCTATACACTTAAAGGCTTTGCTATAATCTACAAAGCAATTTTTTGGTGCTTTGAAATTCTTTGGTGCACTCCATTGTTCAACATATGTGCTTTGACATTTGCCATTTCTCACTCCAGACTTTGTTTTAGAATTTTGCTTGCATTGGAGATTAATGCAATGGTCATGTGGTTACTATAATCCCTGGTGTTCCCTTTCTTGGGAGATTGGATATATCTTGAATTTCCAAGATGTAGGCCATTGTTTTGTTTTCTGTATTTGCTGCCAGGTTTTAGTTAGAACCAGAGTAGATTCTGTCTCTGTAGCCTGAAGCAACTCCATTTTGGTTTGCCATATGTTTCTGGTGATTTATTTCTCTTAAATGCTCTGAGTGCAGCTTCCGCTCCATTTTCTAAAATTGTTGGTTCATCTGAAAATGATTCTTCCTTGAATAAATCTGTCATCCTTTCTTATTCTTTGTGTAATTCTTCACTGTATTGTTTCTGTCATCTTTTTATTTGTACTTAGACATGTAATGTGTTCCCTTAGTGGTTGTAGAGCATCCTCACTCTTGTTGAAATTTCCCTTTGAGTTCTCAGATCTAGTGGAAAGAGTATTTTGCTCTACCACATTACTTTTCAAAATTTCTTCAACTAATTCTGTGGATCCAAACTCAAAAAGATTTCTTGGCTACTTGGCCTAAATATAACTATGGTACAGATAGAGGTCAGTGAGGTGACAGGTAAGGCCTAAGGGAATTTTTGGAATCATTCTATGGAATGGTAGGCCACTTTGCATGTACTCATGGTGGCAACCCTCCAGAATCTGCAACACCTACCTAAAAATATAGCTTGAATTCACTATTACAGTTATGGATGTATAACCTCATTACAGATCAATAGTGGTGCAATGAACACTGTGTAGCACGATCATGGCACTGTTGCCACAATTGTGAAAGCCTTCCCAAACCTACTTTAACAGGCAACTGCCAGACTGGGCGAAGGAGATCCAGGATGATGATGATGTTTTCACACACCTATGCCAGCCAGCAAGGCTGGGACAATCACAGGTAGGATCTCTGTTGCAAGTCCTCATTGCAGCCTCATTGGCTGGTGCGAGGGTGGGTGGAAACCTCCTCCTCCTGTGCCCTGATCACAAGCTGAACTGACCTTCCTTGCCTGATCAAGCAGGTCTGTGGAAGAATCAGATTAAGAGATGCTACTTAGTTATGTACACATAACTACACATAACTAAGTAGGTGATGTAGAATTCCACCCTGTATATTTTTATAAGGGGCATGATGCTTCTTTACATGAAGGAAATGTTAGACAAATGACAAATGACAGGCCACAAGAGTACTAAGGGCTAAAGAACTAAGAACTTGCATTGGAAGTCCCTACAACTGTTTTTACAAAAGCTCTGCATGAGCATGTTTGATATAAAAACTCATTAAAAGGTTTGCCTGCCTTACACGAATTGAGATACTGAGATATTTACCATACAAATTCAGTGATGTTGGGATCTAGTTTTCTAATTTCAGCTTGTTTTGATTTTGCATTAAGAGTCCATTACAGTCTATGGTGAGAAGACAAAAGAACCAAGCCTCATTATCCTTTTCCAGGTTCAAGCTTTGAAGAAAAGTAAAAGTAAAACATAGCTGAAGAACATATTTCAAACTGTGTTAAGCATTTTCCAGGCAGGCAGAGAACAAATCCACTTTTACCACTTCATGTCTTTACAATAGAAGCCCATCCATTAACATGGGAAACTGCTTGTTTGCATTTCTTAACAGCTGACATTTGTAACTTTCCAAGGAAAGTGAAGGGCATCTCATTGCTTCCTTGTTTAAAGCAGTGTAGAAATAATGGGGATGATAGGGAATTGGAGCTAATTTCCTTTGTCTCCTATTCAGCCAATAATGGCGGGATGTGTGGGATGTTAAAGGCCAGGCAGAGGAGGTGACCTGGAGATGACTCCATTCTTCTGAGGTTTATCAAAGGCTCCTGTCAGTCAAAGGCATGCTGGGAGACTGGGGACTGGCCATCTGGTCCAAAGTTAATCAAAGAGGAAAAAGCAGAGTAAGGAAGTGGATGGTGGGAGGGAGGGAGGGAGGGAGAGGATATCACTGCACTGTCATTTTTTGTGCATAGTGGAAGGAAACAAGTTTTAACTCCTTGGCAGTTCTTGCAGCACATGGGCCTGGTGGTGGTGGGATGCCCAGCAGGATGGAAGGTTTTATTTAATATGGATACGCGGCAGGATGATCTTGTGTCAGATTTCAGTGGCAACAGAGAAAGTCACTCACACTGTTAGCTATTCAGAGGGGCAACAGCTTCACTTACTTTAAGAAAGAAAGGAAAGAGCTCGTTCGCTATGGGGAGCCAACGTGAAATTTAAACAAGTTGTCTGTTTTGAAGTGAGAAATCTTTTCATCATTGCCGTGTTTATTACAGGCATTAACCAGTTTCTACAACAAGCACCACCACTGCTAACAACCTACTCTCTCTAGACCAGTGATTTTCAAGCTTTGATCCCTTAGCTGTTTTGGACTTCCACTCCCAGAAGCATAAGCCAGTATGGTCAATGTTCAAGAATTCTAGGAGCTGAAGTTTGAAACTTTCCGTAGGATTAAAGGTTGAAAACATGCACCCTAGACCCAAAGGTCATGGCATCCCTGATCTGCTGTGAATGCTGAAGTTCTGCAGAGGTTTTGAACAGCACTTCTTAAGCTATCTCATGTTTAGAACTGGCAGGTTTTTTTCCTCAATGTGCCAGGAACAGGCATTGTATTTGTACCCTCACCACTGTCTATTATGACAAGATCTGATGGAAATTCCAAGGCAAAAATGTCTACCATGATTGTTTACTCTGCTTTTAAAATAATCAGTTCTGGATGAGCTTTTGTGCATTTATTTCTTCAGTGGCCCATCCACACTACAGAATTATAGAGCTATTATTTCACTTTAATTGCCATGGTTCCATTCTATGGATTGTTCAGATTGGCAGCTTAGGGAGGGGCATTTAGAATTCTCAGCCAGGACACTCCAGTGCCTCACAGACTGCAAACTCTGGGGATCAATAGGATACAGCCATAGAAATTAAACTGGAATAATATTATAATTGTGTAGGGGGATTTGGCCTCTGTTGTCTCCCTCTGTCTTTTCATCTGCCTTCTTCTCTGCTCTGTGTAGCTAAAATGTCTCATATATGATGTAGAGTCAGCAGGGTGAAGATGGGACAGACAAAAGAACTGAGAAAGAAATGGCAGTGGCTGTTCCACCTCCTAATTTGGAAAGATAGGAACCCACTGTGTACATCTCAGACTGTTCATCTACCTAGTTAAGTACTCTTTACCTGACTAGCAATAGTTCTTCAGAGTGCTTCAAGCAATGGACTTTTTGTATCAGTTAGTAATTTTAAAGGGTCAGAATGAAACTCTAGGTAATGATATGGCAATCTCCTGTACAAACTAGTTAAGTTTCATTTATTAACAAGTCAAAGCTGCCTGGGATAATAGAACATCAAGCAGAGCAACACACAAAACCACAACATTTCAAAATTACAAGATTGCCATCACAAGAAGACATCAGGAACACAAAAGTTTCTGCAAGTAGCAAAAGCAGAAATCCCTAAAATCCAGCACAAGTTGAAGATGGAAAGGAACAGCGTAGATCCTGACATTTTACCATCCAAAGATAACCTTCTTAAACAATCAGATGTTAATGTGGAACCTAAATACACACACACACAAACATACACACAGAGAGAATGGCATCCTGTCTGTTAGTCCTAACAATTAGTACACTTATTGAATGGTGAGTCAACACATAGATTAATCCTATTGATTTTATGGGTCACCAATACTATCAATAATGCTTGGCAAGGTAAAAGGCAGTGGGAAAAGAAGAAGACCACATTACAGATAGATAGACACACTCAGGGAAGACATGCCCCTGAATCTGTAAGACCTGAGCAGAGTGGTTAATGATAGAGTGGTTTATAGATCTCGCATCCATAGGGTTGCCAAAAGCAAGATTAACTTGAAGACAGTTAACAACATGCCTGCATGTGGTGGTGTATTTCAAGTGCACTAGAAGGGATGTAATGTAACAAAATTTAACATAACATCATTTTGGTCAACTTTCAGACTGAGAAATCATCCTGATATTTTTTTAAAAAATGGATCTAAAAGCTGTGTGGAGGCTTCTGAGGAGTTGGGGAAGCAAACCACTGTATTTGGGGACAGTTTGTGGAATTTTGGTTCATTTTTAGAGTAAAAAAATCACCCCAAAATCAGATCCCAAACAGGTGTCTGGGGACTTGGGGGGCTTCAGGAGTTGCACTTAGGCTGCAGCCATGGACCACACTTTGTTCACCCCTGTTCTGAGCCATTTGGGAATTTAAACATTAAAACCAGGGTCTTGAATTGACCCTGAGCACAAATTGGTAACTAGTGTAGATTTAAAAAAACAAAACAAAATGAGAGGGATGTAATATGTCATGAAACCCTCACTTTAATTAATATCCTCGCAGTGGTGTTTTGTACTAGTCATACTATGAGATCACTTTCCAAGGCCAGTGTTGTGTGGTAGTTCCAATAGTATAATCTAGATGATGACAGTAAGGTCCCACTTAATCAGGGGCAATTGCAGCTGGTATTTGAGTCAAAGCTGGTAGAAAGTACTTGCTGCCACTGCTCCTTGCCACTGTGTATCTGACAGGAGTGCTGAATCAAGCTGCACTCCAAACTATGGCTTTTCAGAAACTGGAATCCCATCCAAGAACTCAAACTTATCCAAGATAGGCTATATCCCCAAACCCAAACTAGATTATACAACAAACGCAGTTAGAAAAATATATAGCTACCTCCTGTGCAAGTTTTCTTCTGTCCCATTGAATCCACTGAGTTTTAGAAACATTTGGATTTGAATAGGATCACATCTTTTAGCTTCTTATTTTTTTTCCAAGAAGAGCATCTGAAGAGCTGAATCAAATAGTTGCAGCAAAAGAAGTTGCTCCAAGGCTTATCTATGAATTAAAAATTAACAATTCACCAGCTCCAGATAATATCCACCTGAGAGTTCTTAAAGAACTCAAGTGCAAAATTGCTGATATTCTAACAAAACAAAACAAAAAAGGGCAACTTGTTCCTAAAACCAGCATCTGTCCCAGAGGATTGGAAAGCAGCCACCAGAACACCAATTAAAAAAAAAAAAAAAACTCCAAGAAATTACAGCTATCTTAACTTCTTTTCTGGGTAAACTGGTACAAAGAATGATTAAATATAGGTTTATTAACTAAAAGTACATGGTTTTGTACAGAGTAGAATAGTTTGATATTCTGTTCCTTCAAGTAAAGATACACAGTTGTCAAGACTGAAGATGCTGTGCCAAATATGAGTGATGCCATGGCCACTGGCACCTGAAAGGCATACATCCTGCTGTGATGGGATATACCCTGTGGGAGAGTGCATCCACATCATGTATATGAGGCTTCAAACTATATCAAATGCAAATCTGTGCACTGATTTGGAATGTCTGCCACCTAATGACTGAAGATGGTATTCAAATACATGGATATTTTGAAAGTAATTGAAAATAATTAATGAATTTAAAACATCAAACTCCAAATTGCACAACCTAAGCTTTCTTTAGTTCTTCTTTCAGTTGTCTAGGTGACCTTGGGTGTGTCACACACACTCACACCCTGTGGTAGGTTCACCTTAGAGTCGCTGTAAGTTGGAAATGATTTGAAAGGCACACAACAACAATGGCAACAACAACAAGAGCAAGGTGTTATAAGCTGGGAGTTATGGCTATAACAAGCAGACATAGGTCTTTTATCATTAAAGACATAAAAGAACAAATCATGTGGAGGAAGAATTAGTATTACTTTCATAAAGAGATGTCATGCATTGCTAACATTAACAGTGACATGAAACACGTGATTTCATAGGTGTCATGTACTTTGATATCTAGAAAGCTTTTGACAAAGGTGTCGCCAAAGGCTATTAAGAAAACTAAATTGTCATAGTCTTGATTGTATCTGTTTCGGTTACACCAAAAGAAGGGGCTTGAAGTATATGAAGAGTATTCACAATAGAGGGAAATAGCAGCAGCAGCAACCATAATCCTCTTGGAGAGTGAGGAATGCATAAGCCACATAGTCACAGTGCTATGCAGTGAATCCCATTTTGACCCCCCCCCATCCTCACTTACGGCAGCCATTCTGATCTGTGGGGATCTGTTCCACTGTCAACTGAGAAGCAGTGATCCTTGGTGTGATAGGTAGAAACAGGACCTCTGTTGCAATTCCTTATTATTATTCCTTCTTATTCCAGAGATTGCTTGTGTGAAGAGGGTGGGATCATCTGCTATCTCCTTCACAAATGACAGAGGAACAGACCCTTGTTGATTGCAGTGGCTGCTGCCCGGTAAGTGAGGATTGGGGGACTTTCACAATCTCTGTGTATTCCCTAAACTAGGGGGCTACATGGGGATCATGAATACAAAACGGCCATGGCTGTGTAACTCTAGATTATGCATTCATAACTGCCTAGCAAAATTTCAGCCCAGAATAAAAGAAAGAGGAGGGGAGGAATTTATTTGTATCCCCCTTTTTCCTCAATACTCAGTGAACTTCCTATGACTTTATAGTCATATATTATCTCTTTATAGTCATATGTTATCTCTTCATAAATTATATGTATTAGGAACCTTGCATCACTTAACAAGCTGATTATTTTTCTCTGTGGAATTTAGCCTGAGTTAGTCATGACTGGGCCTGTAATCCTATACAAGCTTTACTGGGAATAAGCCTTATTGTAGGGGCAGGCATTATGAGGCTCTCCAGATGTTTTCAGACTGCAGCTCCCATCATGCTTCCCCATTGGCTATGCTGCCTAGGGGTGATGCCACATCTGGACAGCTACATGATTCCCACCTTCCCAGCCACTCCCTGCTATATTTCTTTCAGTGGCACTTACTTCTGCTTAGGCATATATATAGGTGCTGCCAATTCCCAAACTATGTACTCATATATTCCAAGCAATATGTTGTAAGCATATTTCTTTCCTTCAGTGAGAGAAAGCGCCTCGATGGGAGTCATAGAAAAATCATATTTGAAACTATTCTGTATCACTTTTTGAAACTGTAAGCAAACTACAGACTGAAATAAGTGATGGGTTGCTACCAGGCAGAACTGGAAAGTATCATGATACAACCTCTATCATATTTTGAGGATAACAATGTTCCTTTTGCAAAATCACACAGCAGCCAGGACTATCATTGCTTTTACTCAGTATTTTTTTTTATCAATTTTGGGTGCAGAAGACGCTTTGGGGAGGCATTTTGAGGATGTATCCATCTTTTTGGCAAAGTTCTTACCTATTTTAATAGATATTTCCTCTTCTCTTCCACCTCTGAACTAAAAAATAGTAGAAAAGTAGCATGCAGAAGAAAAGTGGTAGAAAAGCAATAGATTACGCCGAAAAGGTAACCTTGATGGTAATAGCTTTTGGGGCTTTGTAATGAATTACAGAACAAATTCCAAGTTCTACCAGCACACAAGCAAATTGTGTAAACAGGCTCTGATCCAGCACTTCACTACACACTTCCTAGAAGTCCCATGGATGAAACATGCATAAGATTACACTGCATAGGGATGTAAATTGTTGAGTATTTTGTCCTCAAAAGCAATTGCTGTAAATTTTCCCCCATTCTGGGGGAAAACATATATTTATTTGCAGTATCCTCCCTGTATTTGAACATCCCAAATTGTGGAGACGAACCATTATGTGGTGAAAAGCACACCAGGGTGGTTTCGTTTCTTTTCTTTTCTTTTCTTTTCTTTTCTTTTCTTTTCTTTTCTTTTCTTTTCTTTTCTTTTCTTTTCTTTTCTTTTCTTTTCTTTCTCTCTTTCTTTCTTTCTTTCTTTTTTTTGGTGCAAAAAGCTATTTCTCTTCTTCTGGCCAGGAAACAGTGTTTTCTATGCAGGCAACCCATTTTCTGTGCAGATTACATGGCTTTTTTGTGCAAACAACTCATGTGGTTTTTTCCCGCTTCTAGACATTTGAATACTATTCTATTATTATTCTCAATGAGTTTTCCAGTGGAAAAGAAACCTATTTTTCAACCTGTTAACAAATAATTTAGAACATTTTCCATCCCTAGTACTGCATCTAGGCTGAAAAGAATTTTGCAAAAGTGTTAATTGTGTCCTGTAAATTGAGGGGGAAAGGAAACTATAAGTATTTAACCCTTCTTTAAAAAAATAAATAAAAATATTGCGGAAACATCCAAAGGATTAAAGTTATTTTGTATTTTAAAAAAATCATCATGGAACACAGCATATACTTCTCCTTTTTTTCTCTCATGTGCACTTTAGTTTGCTTTCTAAGTCAATGTGCAGACAAGCCTCAGAAGACTGTACATATGAAGAAAAGGTCAGTCAAGCATCCAGTTTCACTTCTAGCTTTACTGACTGTGCTTTATCTGGTGTCCTGTATGGAGGAAACATTGTTTTTGCTTGACTGAAAAAAAGTAAAATGAAGCACAGAATAAATGCACTCAAAAATGTTTCACCCCTTCAACGTGCCTTGGCCATGAACAATATTCAGTGGTTAATAGATATTGTTTGGAATTTTGTACAGCTCAGGTCCAGTTTATGTGAAGGGAAATATTCTTCCATGTGAACTTCCCTGTGTTTTGAGATCTTCTGGAAAAGCCTACCTCTCCATCCCTCCAGCCTCACAGATATACCTGGTGGGAATGGCCTCATAAGTGGTTGCTCCCAGGCTCTGGAACTCCCTTCTCAATGAGATTAGATTGGCACTCTCCTTACTATCCTTCTGCAGGCAAGCGAATACAGTTTTGTTCTGACAAGCCGAAACTGATGGTTGTGATGGTGGTGGTGGTGACAATGATGATTTTAAATTGATCAAGAGTCAGACTTCTCCAAACAGACATTCCTTGATTTAAAGTTTCACCCTCATTTTAAAAGGCTTCTTCATTCTTTTGAGATGTCATCAAATATAAGAATTCCAGGCTTCAGAAATTCTTTTCTTTCCACATCATTATCTATTCTCAGGTGCCTTTCACTGGTCAAGAGCATCACATGTTGGGTGTTCTCCAAGCAGACAAACATTTAGAAAGGTGCACCACACAAATCTTTAAAGCTGATAATGAATAAAACCAAAGAAGAAAAGTCAAATGATGTAAAGAACCCCGCATGAAGGATGTTTCAAAAGCTTAAGCTTCTGATGTGTTAGTAATCATAGGAAGACTTATATGGTACAATGGAAGTGATCTGAATGCTAAAACAAGTGTGACAACTGGACCAAAATCCAATTGTTACTCTTAAATGGGGTAGGCCTACTGAATCACTTGTTGAATGGTAAGCCAATACTTGTGTAAATCTCATTGATTCATTTCATCTAAAGAGTTGTCAGGCCAGGAGCCTTCCAGGTCCTGACCTAGCAATCTAGGATTCTGTTGATATCATAATATTCTCATTTATAATTTACATTTATATTTTGTATGATACAGAAGAGGAAGCATGGCTGGTCGGTGGCTAAAAGAGACTTTTAAGGGACTCTGTATTCTTCCCTACTCCTATTCCTGGAATCTGGTGCCATCTAGATCACACCTAGAGATGGGGACTGCATTTGCTTCCTTCTCTTCTTCTCCCTCCCCAATAGGTATGTACCTCATCACTAATCACTAAAAGAAGCAATGAGTAAATTTTGGCAGTTTTCTTCCACCATTTTTAAACCCTGTTTGACTTTTAGGACTCAGTGTGAAATGGTACTGTGTCCATTATATCAATGTGGTGGAAATGACACAAGTGAAAGAAGTGGTGATGAGAACCACCAACAGTGTGAAACAGCCAGTGAAGAGACACAAGTCTGCATGTTTTAGGGCAACCACTTAAATATCAATGGAAAGACAACATGGATCAGCAAGAAAGAAGACAAAAGGGAACACTGATTTGCCCATTATTGCATATGATGATTATGTGATCAGATACAGAATTTGATGTGATGTCTAGAATACTGTTGGGAAATTATGAATATGTAACCTACAGTTACACATTTTCAACTGCTATATATTCACAATCCCTACATAGCTGTTAGTTTAGGAGCTATATAGGGACTGTGAAAGTCCTCTAAACCCCACTTACCAGTGAGTAGCTGCTTGGATCAGTGGGAGGCTGTTTCCATGTCAGTCATGAAGCAGCTGCCTGATGTTCCCACCTACTTCCTTGCATAAGCAATCTCCAGCAGGAACAGGAATTCTTTTTCTGACTGTTACACCAGAGATCATTCGCAGGAGATGGTGAGAATGCCAGGTAGCTGTTTCTGAGTTGTCAGAGGAACAGACCCTCATCTGTCCCTGTGGCTGCTTACCAGTTAGTGGAGTTTGTGGAGGGGGGGGTCACACTAGAATTCACTATGTAGTAATGTCATTACGGTGCTTCATAGGATGCTACAGTCATATAAGATTCCAGCAGATATTTGTAATTTAAACATAATTGGAAAACATCTCACCAAGCAGGGAAGACTGAGCAGATGACGGTTTGTCTGCTGAGTTTGCTGTCCAGGTACTAACTTCAGCAGTTTCAAGGTCCCAGATCACCCTCCTAGTGACTCTATATCTATTTGATGAACTGGAAAGCTCATCGAATAGAAGACACCTTTAAAAAAGAGAAAACTGTCCTTTGTAAAAGAGGATACATGGACACTCTAACATGGACAGATGCAAATGCATTGGTAATTGCTACAATTGTAATAGAGGTGAAATACATCTCACCACAGTGGGATCTGTGTCCCTGCTCAAAGTAACCTGTGTGCCTGCTTAGGCCCTTTCCACACGCGGGGAGGGTAAACGGGGGGGGCGCACGCAGGGCCGGAGCTTACTGCTAAACGGGTTGCTCTGTACCCGCGAGGAGCGCGTGTTTGCCGCTCCAAACGGCGGCGAATTTCGGCGGCATTCGGCGACACCCAAAATGGCGGCCGCCGGTTTCCAGCGGCGCTCCACCAATCAGGGCAGCACGCCAGCCGGAAGCCCGCCCCCGGGCAGCTCTGCAGAGATGCGCTAACGCATCCTTGCAGTTCTAAACGGGGCGCAGCGACGGGGCAACGCGCGCAAGTCACATAAAAACCACTTTCATGTGAGGGCGGTTTGAGGTTTAGAACCTCCCATTTGCGAACTGCCCTCGTGCGCCTCGTGGTGTAGAAGACCTCCTGGGGAGGTTGCCCTAGCGCGGGCAATATGCCCGTGTGGAAAGGGCCTTAGTCTACTGGCTGGGTGCTGACTGCAGATGGTTAACTTCAAGGCCTCTTCTTAGTGGTTCTTTATCTTCCAATCAGAGGACCCTTCAAATAGAGAAGTTTTTCAAACAGAACAATGACCATTCACATAAGAATCAAGTCAGTAAGAATCAAGCAGTGAGTAATGAAATGGGTAATGGCAATTATTCCAAGACTTATCACTTGAAAGCAATCTTAGGTGTATGTGAGAGGGAGCAGTATCTCAGAAAATGTGGATTCACAAGCTGCCAGGGAGCAAAGTATAAAAGAAATGAGAGTGCAGGATAAACATTGGGTTGATAGATGAAAATCCACTGTGAAATTCCATTAAACAGAAACTTGTTACCCTGTTGCATGAATTGGGGCTTCTATCAGGCAGCACTGTGTACATTTAACAAGAGTGAAAAGGAAATTACAGTCTTCTTCACATATTTATAGTTTGCTGTCTATAGTTTCTTCCGGACTTGAGAGAAGGAACAAAAAGTTGTTCTTCTGTGAGATTGATGACATACTGTATACACCGAGCCAAGCTACCTCCATGTCACCGACTGGGTCCATGTGAATTTCCTACCACAAATGACATAATTATATTCTTCCTTTCTACCCACAGCTTCACTGAACTTTGAAATAGCTTGACATTTATAGGGTGTGCCTGAAATTTTAAAAGTTACACCTGTTCATCTATTGTGTACCACATATTAAAATGAATGGCAAAACTGAAGGCTTATACAGTAATGAAAGACTGGCACTGAGAGATTATTATCATATTGTAGTTATGAGCATTGTTCCCTTTTTGGTATTTGCAGTTTAAAATACTGGTTGGAGTTCTAAGATGGTGCTATGTTAGTGTAAAAGTAGTTGTGCAAGCAAGAGCACTTTCTGAGAGGTTGTGCAAGGGTGGTCTTTAGCACAATCAATCATTCTGCAAGTAGACACAGCCCTTTTTCTCACTCTTGACTTGGTGGGTGGGGAGCTATTCAGTCATCGTACAATGGGTGAGTTTAAAGCTGTGATCATCATTACACAGTCAACTGGCAAGTGTAAGAGCCAATGCAATTTGATGGCAGATAATTATAGTAAGTTACAGGTAGATGGGACATTGGACATAGTATAAAAGAATGCACAGACTCTTGACAATTCAGAGGGTAAGACCAGATTCGTGCATATTAGGACTCTCAAAAAAGATTAGAGCTGCATCCTATACCCATTTATTTGAGAGCTAGTTCACCCGAATTCAGAGATCCAAATAAGTATGAATCAGATTGAACTATAATTTAGTTTCAGTGACACTAACTTTTAACTCATGGTTTCTGAAATGAACTCAAGGTGTTTAACAAGTCAGAGAACCAACCAAAGCTTTAATTCTAAAAGCCTTGTGTAAAAAAATGGCTGCTCTCTTTCCCTTCCTGTTGGGAGAGTACCACAGGTAGTCCAAAGCCCAAGGAAATGTTATTTTTTGAACACAGCACCTAGTGTCCTCCAACCAGCCTGAGGGAGACTGGAAGTTGTATCCAAAAGGTAAATTGTCCCCCAGTAATGACGTGAGGTGTCAGCTGCTATACATATGAAGTCCTATATGTTTCGTGGAGCCTCTGGGTTATCAGCCTGTGCTTTTATGGCTCTTCACTTGCATTTAAATAAGCTATTTATAATATTTGGTATATTTATAATATTTTGCCTTACTGGCTTTTATGGTGGCCTTTGGGGGGGGGGCATTTACAGCCATGGCAACAGTGCCATGACTGCAGATGTGAATACAGTCTAGTTTACAACCTTGTGACTGCCCAATAGGATGCCAGCCACACCAACTAAGATATATGAGGCCTGCTGAACACAGGGGGACTTACTGCTAAGCAAAGATGTGTAGAACCGCACTGTACCTTCAACAATAGCTGCCTTGTACCCCATGTGGTAACCTCCAGCACCTTTTCCAATGGCTGGGTGTCTGCTTGTTAGTTGCCAGTAGCATTATTGTTACTTCCAGTTTAATACAACGGTTATTTCTCTGTGCAGCCATTATGAGGGAAAACAAAAGGCACACATATAAGCCAAAAGACTTTTCTGCTATTTTGTTTCGAATATGGAACAGCCCATTTTCAAGCCAGCTCCAGTACATCACAGATATCTTCTCTGTCACAATTCTCACCTAAATGCATTTTCCCTTCAAAAGCGGAAATTAGGAAGCAAGGATGTAAGATGCTGCTGCATAGCGCTAGTACAATTTATTAGACAAAGCCTATGAGGATGCAGTAGTGGGTCTGCTATCAAAGGGAAAAAACCTTCAGGCATTTTACATCCCTTAATCCCAACGACAGCCTGTTTCTGCAGATACCCTGCAGTTCATGAATCACTGGCTATAGCATGCAAAATCCCTATTTAGGTAATTACAGTACAATACACAAGTCTGCACATTGCCTAATGTCACAGAAAATATTCCAAGCCATCCTCTCCCTGAAATAATATAGCAACCTCACAGTTTAGGGCAATCTTTTCTGTGCCATTGTGATAATGCGACAGGGAGGTGGGTAAATGTCACTTTGCTCAGGTATGTCCTTCTGGGCACTAAATGGGATTCAGGTACAAATGAGTGGAACTAATTTGATATGAGAGCCTCTGAGGCTCACTAGTAACAGTGGTAGATTTCAATGGAAATTTGGGCCGAATCCTGTTCAGCCACTGAATGCTATTTGGACAAGTCTCATGCCCCTTACAGAAAAATGTGAAAGTTGTATGGGAAAGGATAAAATCCTGTCTCAAAAGGATTTGCATCAGAATAAATGCACTTCAATAATATTGTGGGTGAGATTAGATTAGTAAGACATTTGCTGCAAACTAAAAGTGCAACATAAGTAATTAATATTAATATAGTCCTTGTCCTAATTACACAAAATATTCATTTATTCCTTCCTTCCACTTCTGCTGTGTGACCATAGCTCCCAAGAGCTGTCAGGATGGCGTACAACAAATCAGATCTGGAAAAAGGATAACATTTCATTCTTTAAAAAAAGAAGAAGAAGAAGCTAAGAACCACATGAAATAATACCTAAAACCAAGAGTACACAATATATCAGCAATAAATTACACCATACTCCAATTCCAAAATAACAAACAAGTTCACAACAGGAGGATATAAAATGTAACCATTCTTTTGTTTTTGCTTCTTGCAGGTCAATGGACTACAGTTTTCTAAAATTATCTGCATGTGTTCTAACAAAGAGATAGAATGGAAAACCTTCCAAAAAGGAGGAATGCTTTTTCTTACTGTTGTAACCCCATGAACTGGTGTTTCTCCTCTGATAGTTTACTCAAGTTCCATCTTATATCTCTAGTATTGCGTTCTACCCATGAAGCACAGTAACAACACTTGAGGGACAGAACTTGCCCCTTATAATATGACTATATACTATATTATTACAGCAGCTTGATATTGTTTTGGCTGTCACTGGTCAATCCAAATGGAATCCTGGGTTTTGATGATGTACTTAGAATTCTTTGCTAAATTGCTATAGTTCAGAGGAATGAATTAGAGCTGTCTAGTAGAGAATTCTAAGTACCTCACCAAAGTAGGAATCCCAGGATCTTTTAGGATTGTTCAATCAAGATCACTGATCATTTAAAAAAAAAAATGGAACTGAGAATACGAAGATTATGATGGCAAAAGATTCTATAAAGCATAAACAACAGTGCGGTTTCCCTCAGTCAATGTCAATTATTAAATTTACAGTTATCTTGGTCCTCTCATGATTTTTGTAACCAACTGTGCATTTTTTGACTGGTACATTATGTTGATACTTTGATAATTCTTTTATTGATAATTCTTTGAAATGGAGAAGTGCTTTAGCTCAGTGTTGGACCACATGTTTTATAAGCAGAAAGTGCTTAGTTGAAACTCCAAGAAGAGGTAAAACACTATGGAGCCACTGCTGGTCAGCACAGAGTAGACAGTACTGAACTAGAAGGACCAACAGTGTGACTCAGTATGAGGCAGCTTCTTACATACTTAAACCCAAATCCTGCTATCACAGCCACTGATGAAGCAAGAGAAAGATCAAGTCTGCAGTTCTTTTGCACCCCTAATTCTATATGTCCCTTATCTGTCCTCCAGTCTTGAACTTCCTTTGATTTGAGCTCAGTTGAAAATTCCTGATTATATCAGTTCCCTCCGGGGCAATGTAATTCCGGGGTTTCCCCTCACCCACCCAGGGCCAATGAAGATTTCTGAAGAGGAACGCAATGGTTTCCTCTCCATCATTCTTCTGTTTCTTTAAATTTTAATTTCACAACTTCTGTAATTCTTATCCTAGTTATCTTCTTTAATCATCCGTTTTGCTAGCTCAGCCTTCTGGTTGCCCTAATGAGCTCTGAGTCGCATTCACGTAACACAAATGAAATTAGCGGTGGCCTTACTTGGCAGTCCCTCTGGGAATACACTGTCCTTCCCCGAAGAAGTAAAAGTCAGTTTAAATCACCTTGAGCAGGACTTGTTAGATTTTATCAATGTACAGTGTATTACTGATGTTTGCACAATGGCAGTTAAACAGCGGCCATCTAAGCAACTATCCTGAGATACCTTAATGTTTTGCTGTTTCATTCAAAGGTGAATTCAGATAAATTTCTCTTTTAAGCAGGCATTTGTCACAAGAATACCAGCAAAACAAAAACAAAAGAACTTCCTCTTTGGATTTCAGCCTTGTGTGTCAAACCTGCTAATTAACTTGAAGTCCTTTAAACAGAGGCTGCATCCTTTTTGCTTTTTATAACAATTGATTCTTGATCATTTATTGAGGAAAACCATTCATGGAATAGCTTTGTCCATGGCCAGTTTCCGTAGCTCACCCTCAACATCAGTGCTGGCTCCAGGAAGTCAACAAGCAGGGGGCTTCATTTGCTATTGTCAACCCCTCTACCTCATGTGCCTACTTCCTGGATTGAGCCTGCAGAACTTCCCCAGGCAAGAGGTATAGAGGAGAGACTACTCCTGCTCTTCCTTGTACCTGTCACTTAACTCAGTGAGCAGAGCTTGGACAAAGGCTTCGGAGAGTACAATTCCAAGAATCCAAGTATCATGACCCCTGCTCGTGTTCTCTCCTCAGCTTTCTCCAGCTGATAGAAGGCAAGTAAACAGGATACTCTAGGGAAGGGTGGGAAATCTGTACCTGGGGACCTGATTCAGGCTATAAATTCCCCAATCCAGCTCACGAAACACTGTGGGAAGGTTCCTCCTTTCTGCAAATTGCCTTTCAAACTATGGGTTTCAACCTGTGTCCTGTTCAACAGGATTACAACCTATGTCTTGCCCTTGACTCTGGCAGCTTAGTCAATTCTGTACTTCCTCTCTCACCTTTCCTATTTGGGCATGGCATGGAAGGGAGAGAGAGGGTAAAGAAGCTGGTTCCCAGGAGCACCCAATCAACACTTCACTTCCTCCTTCACCTTTTTTGGCTGAGAAAGATGCTGGGTGAAGGGAAGCCAATAACAGCTGGTGGCTTCCTTATTTGGTGGTGCATGGTTCCACTCTAAAATTTAATCCAAATGTGAAAGGAGCTAACCAAGGTGCTGACTTTAGCATCTTGGTCAACTCTGTAAATGTTCAGACTAAGGCCATTTCCACACTACACTGTTATAGTGCTATTATTCCAATTTCAACATCTTGTGGAATTCTGGGGTTTGTAGTTTATTGAAGCCAAAAAACTGAGAATTCTAAATGGCCCGCCCTAAACTACAAACCCCAGGATTCTATAGGATGTTGAAAGTGGAATAATAGCACTATAACAGTGTAATGAGGAAACAGCCTAAATCACTAAGCAGATTCACTATGCTACTTACATGAAAGCCACCAGCTGCTGCTAATGGAAGGTGTTTCACATGGGAAGGACCATCACCACCACCTTCAGTTGAGTAATTCAGCAGATTCTTCCTCCGTTCTCTTTCCCAATTGGGGATGGGGGAAACAAAGTCAGCACCTGACTGAGCTGTACATTTTCACTGAGCACTTGAGCTGTGACACTCTGTGCTTCATCTGCCCCACTCATCCCTCATGAAAGAAAGAGCAAGATGGCTGTAGCCAGCTATGTATGAACTGTACAGCCATGAGGAACATTTCACAAGGCCCAGTGGCTCAGGTACTTTGCCTATCCCACATCCTTCAGGATGGAAGAAAGGCAGGGCAGGTGACACTGACTTTTATTGAGCCAGAGGCATTCCTCTTAGCATGAAACACCTCTTTTCTGGATTCAGATTAATTTCTCATTCCTCCTTTAGGTGCAGGCACTGACTAGGCCTCCACTGGGGGGTGATGGTCCACAGAGGCAATTTGGTCCTTGGAGCCAAATCAGTGCCCTGTTCCACTTGGGCTCAGCAATGATAATCCTTTTGCCAATTTCTGCATCCTGCTTTGCCTGTCCAATAGCTGAGGAATTTCAGTATCATGATCCTGGTCTTTTTGAAAAGGAGCTCCATTTCAAGAGCAAAGGTGAGGTATACATCAATCTTCAATGTTGAAATGTTATGGCTTAAAAAATTGTTGTTGTTGTTATTCTGTGCCTTCAAGTCATTTCCAACTTATGGCAACTTATGGAGTTTTCTTGGCATGATTTGTTCAGACAAGGTTTGCCTTTGCTTTCCTCTGAGGCTGAGATAGTGTGATTTGGCCATGGTCACCCAGCAGGTTTCCATGGCTGAGAGGAGATTAGAACCCTCTCCAGAAGGTTCATAGTCCAATCCAGAGTCATAGTCCAACACTCAAACTGCTATACCACCCTAGCTCTCCATGTTCAAAAATAGTTCGCACTCAATGTACTTAGTAGTCCTCCAGATCTTTGAGAAATTTTCCCACATATTTGTATTTCTATAAAACAAAAAACTAAATAAAAATTCCCAAGTGGAAGTATTTTTTTTTCTATGCTGATATTTTACACATACTCACACCCAATTTTTTGAGAAATAAAATGAGTCATCACATCACTGTGTGCTCAGACGTTGTGGCAGTTAATATGATGAATGATTATACTTGTGGTTGTTGATTTGCCCCTGGTTTACATATAATAATAAAGCAACAGATTTTCTCACAAAAAAAGGGGAAAAAAGGAGAAACAAGGGAGGTTCTTCCCCTTCTCGTCTCAATTCTGAATCTAGTCCTCTTCACATAGGGCTCTTTCATACTATGCAATTATAGCACTATGATTCCACTTTTCCTGCTATGGCAACTTCCTATGGAATCCTGGGATTTGCAGTTTAAGGAGGGGTCTTCAAAATGTCTGGCCAGAGAGATTTAGTCTCCCCAAACTACAAATCCCAGGATCCATAGGATGCAGACACGGCAGTCAGTGGAACCATAGTGCTATAATTGTGTATCAGGGCCCATAGCCACAATGTTATCCTACAACAATTAAAACTGAACCTGTCCCTCACACTGCTGTGAGCACTCTGTCCTACCATCCTCCTGCCCAGATTTCTCCACATTATTATTTTTTTTTTTTACAAAATACAAATAACAGCAGCTGGAGGCTCATAATTATCAGGAACAGAGCAAGTGCCAATGGAGGATTGGCCTCCAATGGTAATACCAGAGTCAAAAGAGGAATTTCCCTCAAGACAAAGCAAGAGGAAGGAGGTTAAATTCCCTCTCCATGCCACCTCTGATCTTATGATTTATGAATTCCCCAGCTGATGTGATTTGCATTAAAAATAAAAAAGGAAAAGCTTCACCTTAATTTCTGAGATGCATTTAATGTCATGTATCGTTTGATCATCAGCATTTTCCCTCAGCGCTCTTCGTTCTCAGGATTCTTGGGAACTTGAACTTGTAAGAAGCAAACATTTTAAACCTCAGTTCAAACCTCTAACAAGCTAATAAATTTGACCAACTATTTTTTTCATACCCATACGGTGGAAGAAGAGACTTTGGGCAGCTTCAGTATGTAACTTTTTCACTGCACTTAACAGCATTCGCTAGTCAGCATGGCCATGCTGGATGGGAATTCTGGGAGTTGTCATCCAAAAAAGTAAGTTTTTCAAGCATGAGCTTTGCCCTACCATGATATATGAAGTGATTTTTCAAGAAGAGAGTACGAGGTAAATCGAAGAAGTGCTTAACAGGCGATAGAGCAGAGGAAGGATGATGACAATGAAGGAGGAGGAGGAGGTGGATTCACAGTTGTCAGTGGAAAAGGAGGGTGACATTCTTAGAGAGCTTGAGGAGGTCAATAAATCACCACCCTTATCTTGCAAACAGAGCCTGTGACTTCAAAAATTAGCTCATTTATTCTGCACAATTAAATTTATTGAAGTGTGACAGAAAAAGTTTAACAAGCACTGAAGCAGAAAGCCAGCAACAACGGAAGCAAGCATCTGAGTGAAGGGCACAATTAGTTGATTTTCATTTTATTTATCAATATAATTATTGAATTGTATTTATCCTATTTCACAGATTTTTACTATTATTGCTGGATGGACTCAGGGGAAAGAATTAGCTCATTTTTTAAAAAGTCTAACTTAATATGATTATAGACTAGCTATTAAAAGAAAACTTCTCTGAAATACTCTACAGTCCTGTATTCAAGAGGCCACATCATCTGGTTCAGAAATTGAGTCTTCTTCTCTGTGAAAGAACTAAATTGAATATGAACTGTGAATGCAATGCATTATTTTAGCCTTACAGAGAGGCTCAGCTTGCATCGTACAGATGCTAACTCAATGTTTTTTATATCTTTTCTTTTAAAATTTAGTGTTATATGAGACATTTGAAAGAAAATAGTGCAACATTTTGTATGTAAACACTGTTAATGACCTGGAGATGTTTTGATGCAATATTACTGCAAACCCATGATATTTATCCTGAGTGTATTCTTAACTTTCTGGACTAGTACATACTATTGTAATTTCTCAGAACCACTAGAGAGTTTGAAAAGAAGAAGATTCCACAAAGACAGGAGAAAATTCTCTAGCCCACTAAAGAGTTTTATTGATTTTCTTTTTTGTTTGCTTGAAATGCATAAGTGCAGGGATCATAGCATCACAGAGTTGGAAGCAACACCATCTAGTCCATCCCATCCATCCCACGTCTGTGCAGACACACACTAATAAAGCATCACAAGAGATTGCCATCCAGCTTCTAAGTAAAGATCTCCACCACCCTCCATTCCACTATTGAACAGCTTTTATCCTCAGGAAGTTCCTCCTAATGTTTAGGTGACATCTCTTTTCTTTACATTTGAATTCATTTGTCCGTTTCCTAGTCTCTGGAGCCATGGAAAACAAGGTTGCTCCATCTCTTCTGATATTTGAAAAAGGCTATCGTATCACCTTCCAATCTTTCCTTTCCTGAGCTAAACATACCCAGCTTCCTCCTGTACCTTTTACTGTTTTGGTCAGTCTCCTGTGCACACATTCCAGCTTGTCAATATCCTTCTTGAAATGTGATGCTCAAAACTGGACCCAAATGCCAGATGAAGTCTTCCAAAGCAAAATAGAGTAGTACTATGTTTTCTCTCAATCTGGAAAGTGTACTTACACTGATGCAGCCTAGACTTGCATTGGCTTTTGGGCCACTGCACCAAATTGCTCACTCATGTTTGGCTTGTGGTATACTAAAATCTCCAGATCTTTCCACATGCCTTGTTGTCAAGCCAGATGTTAAACCCATCCTCTGGACAAGATCCTACATGGGCACATGTAGGGCAAAAGTCCTGCATATGGCTCCCTTGTCACCAGCCCCAGGACTCCCTGTTGGTATTCCCTTTCTCCCTCTGCAGTAACCAAACCTCTCCTGCCTTCCAGACCTACCAAAGAGTGAACTATTCCACACCTGGAGGAGAGCAAAGGGATTGCAGAAGCATCTGGCTTTGTCCCTGTAGCCACACACAAAATAACTGCATTGCCCACTGAGACCTCTGGATGACACTGACAGACTCAGAAGATAGATAATCACTTTGTGTCTAAGCAATGAGGACAGAGCCAGATGCTTCTGCAATCTCTGAATCCCAGATATGGAATGGCCATAGGTCGGAGACTTCAGCAGCTTTACAATATGCTCAGGGGGTGGTAAATGGTTCAGAGTAATGAAGTTCCACATGTAGAACAACTATACTATGAGAAGCCATGCAGGATTGCAGACAGTCCCTGCTTTCCTAACAGTCACTGTTAAGTAATCATATTTTTTGCATTTTAACTCCCCCCTCCCCTGGTGTCACTAATTACAATTATCCATCCATCCAAGACTGTGGTTGATAGCAAGCCAAGAAAGCCTAAAATCATGCATTTGATAAAGTGGGCTGTTGTCCACAAATCTTATAAAATGTATTAGTCTTTTAAAGTGCCACAAACTCCTCATTGTTTTTATTGTAACAGAGTAACGTGGCTCTCTCGTTTTTTGTTTTGTTGCTTTTTTAGTATCTCATACCATAATATGGCTTTGAAGTCACCTTGTTTAAATAATCTCAAATAGTATATTTCAATTGTATGCCATGCTGTCTTGCCAACCAGCCACAAAAGAGTTCAAACAGGGTTTGTAAATAATTTGACAGTGAAATATTGTTTTTATTGTTCTCATTGAATCACAACTAATGTCTTAAAACGGCACAGGCATGTAGGAATCATGATAGTGTAAAAGGATAAATTAGATAACTTTTGACTTTTGAAATTTTATCCACTTTTATGATTCTATCCCTACAAAGAACTACTAGTTTCCTTTCATTTCCTAAGTCTTTTACATGGACATCACACAAAATAGGTGAGGAGCAATCATCCATCCACAAGGGAAAGCCTGACTATACATTACTTGACAGGTTTTCAGGTATAATTTTCCTAATTTTTCTGACTCAGTCAGATTGGTACTTTTCCATAAAGCAATATTAATGTTATGTCACGTTCTTTTTTTATTGCCTTTTGCAGAACATAGAGTAATTGCCATCTTTAAAATGAAATACATCTCCTTGGTCTCTGATACAATGTGCGCTGCACAGAATGCAGACATCTGTAGTACTGACCAGTGCAAAGATAAAAATCAAGCCCATACATTTCTGGAAACTGTTATTTTCTGTTGCCAGCACTAGTTAATTAACCAAGGGTGACTTATTCTCTTCCTTTTCAACACTGTCACTCTTTTCATGTCTGTGTGATGAGACCTATAAATGCATTCCTTTTTTTTTTTTTTTGTTACGATTAATCTTTGCAGCTGAATTTTCAACTTTTGAGATAAGAGTAAAGATTGTAATCTTCCAGCCATTTTCTTAACTAGTAAAGAGTCAGGAAGATAGAGTGGAAGATGCAGACATCCCTTCCATTCCATCCAAAGGAGAGGAAATGCATTACCAAAATGGAGGACAAAAGAAAATAATACTTGCACAAAATTTTCGTAGTTTTGTTTTGTGCTTTGAGGATGACTCTGATTTATATTGACCCTGTTATAGGGTTTTCTTGGCAAGATTTATTCAGAGTTGATTTCTCATTGACTTCCTCTTGTTTGAGACAGTGTAACTTGCTCAAGGTCACCCAGTGGTTTCCATGGTTGAGCAAGAATTCAAAGCCTGGTCTCCATGGGCCCACTCACACTACAGAATTATAATGCCATTATTCCACTTTAATTGCCATGGTTCCATCTTATAGAATTCTGGGGCTTGTAGTCTAGTGAGGCACTAGAGCCCTCCAACTGAGAATCTGCCCTTCCCTAAACTGCAAATGCATGGCATGTTACCATGGTAGTTAAAAAGGAATTTACCAGTATAATTGGGTAATGTGACTGGTCCCTTGAAGTCCTATCCTAACACTCAAACCGTTATAGCACACTAGCTTAATATACAAATATAAATTTAGAGATACAAAATTTGACATAACTGTGATAATTTCAGTAGAAACACAATACATCTGCTATAGCGGTGAAGATAGAAAACAAGTGCTTATAGAAAACACACAAGATAAATACCCATTTACAGTTCTTTATCCTTTAACTAGACTTGGACTTTCCACTGCACCCATCCAACCCACCATAGGGATGGGAGAAGGACAGACCTGTGACAACACTTATGTATGATGTTGTCGAGCTCCCATCCCTCCCCTGTTCCCAGGCAGCATGGTCACACGGCAACTCATTGATGGGCTTTCCCTCTCAGTGGCTGGCTACTGTGCTGCCATCCCACTGTGCGCCTGCACTTACCTTCTCTCCAGAGACCTTGTAAGCATAATAGTTGTGCTTCCTGCCCCAGCGCAGCCTGGAACAATACTTGGCTGCACTATTTCCCTTTTTGCACATTACCTGTTCGCGCGGCTGGGTGGGGCGTCTCGCGCAAAAAGCCTCAGCAGGAACGCTGCTGCTTCCCTGCTGCTTGAGTTCTGCAGAAGCTTCCTGGTCACATAAGCGCTGCGCGAACGCCCTGCCCCTTCCTACTGCAGCGCAACCTGGGAATTGCAGGCTAGCACTGAGGCAGGAAGCACAACTGGCCTGGTTCCTGACACACTGCACACCAGGTAAGTGCGCGCGGGACCCAGGAGCATTGTGCGACCGTGCACCATTTTCGGCTTAAGCCGAAAATGAAAGATGCATGTGCAGTCCGCGTCAGGCCCTTGAGCATCGTGTAAATGGGAGTGCGTCTGTTGCTCTCCCCTCCTGGCAGGGCCAATGCCAGGACCCACACCAGATGTCTCTGTGATGAGGTATAGTGTGAAAAGGGCCTCAGAATTCAAAGACATTGCCATATTAATCTAGGGCCATTTCTGCCATATACTGTGATAGTACTATTATTTGACTTTCAATATTCTGTGGAATTCTGGGGTTTACCGTTTACTGAGGCCAAAAAGCTCTCTGGCTGAGAATTCCAAATGCCTCTTCCTAAACTACAAACCTCAGGATTCCATAGGATGTTGAAAGTGGAATAATAGCACTATAATAGTGTAGTGAGGACTAGGTTAGTATGCAAAGGAATCTTGTAGCACATTTGAGACCAACTGAGAGAAAGTAGATGATAGCACAAGCTTTTGTAGGCTTAAGTCTACTTCATCACATGCAACCTGGACTTGATAGCCCTTCAAATAGAGGATGCCTTCAAACAGAAAACTTCTCTGACATTCATTCAAACAAAAGACTAACTTCTGTAATAAACAACTAGAAGAAGCAGTAGTTCATAGGGAGCTTAAATCAATGCTGCAGAACCTCTGAACACCAAATTCAATCTGAGAGAAGTGTTTACAGCGTGCATTTCAATAACGGGAAGGACCAAAGGCAAAAGAGTGGGATCAAAAATACCTTTAAAATAGCTTAAAGATATTGCTTCCAGTACCTTGGCCTTAGGAGAGGCACTTCAAACTTTTAAAATGAGAAATAAAGTACAAAATTTAGGAATATGCCAAATGATGGTATCATGGGGAAAAGATGGTGGCAATCTGGGATACACCAGAGGAATGAATTTAGTTAAAGGACATGTTGGTTAAAAGACACAGCAGTATGGAAATTGCCCAATAACTCTTTTATACAGTAGCAGAACAGCCAACAGTCAACTCATGTTTCCATCTAGAGGTATCTATATCTAGTGCCGGCTAGTGACATAATTATATAATGACATTATCCACAAAGGAATGAAGGACTTCATATGGGATACTCAGAAGGTGCTGGTTAACTCTGATGCTCTTTAAATGTTAAAGCTGACTTGGATTTGTGTGCAGAGAAGGGATGCTATTATTCCAGAGATCACACTGAACAACTTTTCAAGTTCACTGAGTTGCCTTATAACACCAACTACAATAAATTGGCCAACTTTCACACTAGAATTATGATTGAATATTTGCCCCAATTACCTTCTTCTTTAAAGGCAGGTGGCCAATACTTCATGAAGAGACACAAGAAATTAAAGGTAAATCTGATGTATCCTTACATACTTAAAACAAAATCCAAAATCCTTGGCCGTCTTGCAACTGGTTTACTTTTTATGCATTATATTAATGGCAGCATGTTTGCAGCTTTGTGAATATCAGAACAATATTCAAAACTAAGGCCCTTTCCGCAGCTTACCTTTTTTTGGCACTGGGGGTGCGAGGATTGTGTGAGCAGCCTCCAGCAAGAGGCTCTCGCGTCCCCGCTGCCTCAGTTCTGCACGAGCTGCCTGCTCCCAAGCAGACAGCGCGAGAGCCTGGCCTCTTCCTTCCGCCGCGCAGCCTGGGAGCTTCCCAGGCTGCGCTGGGCAGGAGAGCAACCACCGCAGCTCCGGAGGCTCCGCACACACGGCAAGTGTGTGCAGGGCCCTGGAACAATGCATAATCGCACACCATTTTCATCTGAAAGCCGAAACTGAAAAAGTGCATGAGTGGCGCCTGCCCTACCCTGGAGCATGATGCGATTGTGAGTGCATCGTGCAGATCACTCCTCACAATTGTGCGACACTCCAGGTGCCCTTTTACATGGCAAATGCCATGCAAAAAGGGCCTAAGTTAAAGTAAGAAAAAACTTGTTCTAAAAACTGGATTTGGGTTACACTTCTGCACTCAACAGAGCATGGAAAAGCAATTTCTTTGGGCTACAGCTCCCAGAAACATTATAGCCATATTGGCTGGAATGGTTGTCCAAAAACCAGTGTTGCCAAGTCACATACCAACTTACTTAATAAAGAAAAAAACCTCATCCAATGAGACTAGCATCTAAGTAAACTGTATACAAATCTTTTAAGCGTTCCTGTTTGCCAGGAACAGTCCTGATTAATCTGTTATTCCACTTTCTCAGCTGCTTTTCAAACATCCCAGTTTCTCTCTCCTTCTCCTACTTTCTCACTTTGACCTCAGCTTATTTCAGTTGTTGCAAACTGAGCCCAAAAGAGGAGAAACGTAGTTTGCACTAGCTCTGATGCTACTCGACCACACATGCCTGATTTTCATCTGTGAGGTATTGGAGGGTATGAGTATAGGCCTATGTTGCCATTTAGAAAAACAGTATGCAAATTTAAACCTTTAAAAAATTAAAAGAAACATAGCATTACATAGCTGCTATATTATGCACTAATTAGCTAATAAATATAGGGGTCCCTTGTAAAAGATATCTTAGAAATCATAGGCCATTTCTGCACTGGACTGTTATAGCGCTATTATTCTATTTGCAAACCCCAGGATTCCATAGGATGTTGCAAGTAGAATAATAGCGCTATAACAGTCCAGTGCAGAATGGGTCATAATGTTAATTGGAGGTCAGAAAGTAGAATGTAAGAGTAGTGTTCAATCAGACCAAAGGCCTACCATGGCATCCGTCTCACGTGGTCAATTAGACCTTATGGAAAGCCCAAAGACACCATCAAAAGAAAAACAATATATGCTTCTTTTAGAATGACATTTTCTAATATGCTAATGTATGCAGATTTAATCAATTAATGAATCAGTTTAAACTCTTATGATTAATCAACTGAAATTCCTTTAATCACTTTTTTAATCACTTGAGAGCCCCGAAAAGTAATATCTATTTCTTGAGACATAAGTAACTGCTGCAGATGTCCACAAATATCTAGAAGAGATTTAATGGACCAAGAGTTCCATTTAAAGTCTTGATGCCTGGTAGTAAAACAAGGCCTTCAGCCTTGCTCCTGTAATGTAGCGTGGGAAGGGTGCAAAATTTACTGTCACTGGGAATAGGTAGTAATTAGGCTTTGTGGGTGTGGGCTTGGGGAAATTCTTGAGCAAAATGCTGCTGCAAGCTGCTAAGGGGTTTGGGATGTTAAGGGGCAAAAGCCCCGAAGGAGGCACATGAAGAAGTACAGGGCAAGTGTTCTGTTCAGGAAGGCACTTTTAATATCATTTATCATTTGTTTTGTCATATACTGTGGAGTACGTCAGCTATTGTTCTTAGCAAGAAACTGGGATAGGAACATTATCTGCTACTGAGGGAAGAGTCCTAACAAGGATACAATTGAGAAGTTTTATTTAGGTCAAGGAGACTAATTGTATCTGAAGATGATATGGTGAATGTCCACAGGATTCACGAATCACCTCTATCCTTAAAATTCCTGAGATCACAAGGTACAACGAAGATGGCAGCAATGGCAAGGGCACTTAACAGCCACATCACACAGCCATCCATTAGTCAAATAAGCTTGTTTGTTTGTTTGTTTGTTTGTTTGTTTGGGTATTACTGCCCTATCCTGTACATAGAGATCTCAGGAGCAAAGCAAATACAGTAAAACAAAATTAGAAAATTTAAGACACTTTAAAACAATTCAACAAGGTAAAACAGTGTGTAGAAAGCCCCCACCCTATCAATCCATGATCACCAGGCCCCAAAAGCGAATAAAGAGACACATTTTAACTTGCACCAAGTTCTCCCATCCTCCCACTTAGCCCCTTTGCCCTCAGCTTACTTTAACTGCTGCAAACTGAGTTCAAAATGCAAAAGTAAAATTTATTCAGTTAACTCAGGAGAGGAGGAGGCAGAATTTAGAGGCAGAATCAAGTAAGAGCACACTGCTGCAGCCTCTCCCAGCTTGTTTGTTCTTCCTCACTAATAACTTTTACTATTTTGACCACACTCTGATGGTCATCACGATCCATATAGCATATATACAAAGACAAATTAAAAGTCCACAATACGAAATAACGCTAATAATAATAATAATACTATAAAATAGTACCCACAAATAACAAAACTACAAACATCAATCTAAACTAACA
This sequence comes from Iguana delicatissima, assembly GCA_948472985.1. NCBI lineage: Eukaryota > Metazoa > Chordata > Lepidosauria > Squamata > Iguanidae > Iguana > Iguana delicatissima. The sequence continues at coordinate 203,552 of CAOKZL010001113.1, read as the reverse complement.
AACAAATAACTATACATGATTAAAATGCTGGTTCCTGCCCCTGCTATCAACAACGAGTAGTAACCCTACAGAAACGCTAATCTAGTAAATCACAAATTATCACTAAATTTAATATTTGTTGCCTAGATTTAATTCTGTGATTAAAAAGCAGTGAACTTAGTCAATTAATCTATGCCTGTACCTTCTTTTTATTTCTTCCTTTTTTCTCAGACTCAAATACTACTTAATTCACTGTAAAAGTTCAAAATTAATAATTCTTAAGTATTAAAGTGAAATATTTATAACATTCATATTAAAATCATTCTATTTCTTAGTTAATTAATTCAAATTTCCTTGCCAATTACTTACTTATTAATAATACATAGATATAAAAGAAGAGAAGATATGTTAGTATGGCAAGAAATTAAAGTCGTCTATAATTTTCTTACAACTGTTCAGATGATAATTAAATAAATGTCTAAACATATAAAGAAGAGAATAAAAATTGCAAGTTCAAAGCCCTCAAATCACCAATGCACCTTCATTTTCACTTAAGTAATCAATTAAAAATTGAAATTTCCTTACAAAATCATCTTCCATGAACCCCTTTAGTCTAACTGTAAGTTTATCCATTTCCACTATTGCCATCAATTTATTAAACCATTTGGTCATTAACGGGATTTCCGTTTTCTTCCAGTACTTTGTGTAAACTAGTTTCAGTGCTAATAATGTAAGTTGAAGCAATTTCTGTTGTTGCTTGTCATAGCTGATATCTTCTTGCCAGATTTCAAGTAAAAATAATTCAGGAGACTTAGTCATGGTAAACAGGCAATCCTAATTCTCTAGAAGCAGCATAGTGTCTATTGTACATAAGTGTACTGGGTCCAAATAGCAAGAATGGCAACAGGTCTGGCAGCCGTGTTTTATCACTGTCTTGACAGGGCATGTAGGCAGGGAAGAGAAGTCATCTCCATTTCCACTCCAGTTCCAGCCCTTCTTTCAAACCACATGTGTGAGAATCACATCTGTCTCTTACCAAATTTTTCACATTTCAAAGCAGTTGATCTTCTTTTTATCAGTCTTCTTCACTGTCCAGCTTTCACAACTACACATAGAAATTGGAAATACAATGGCACAGGCATCCCTAACTATAGTGTTCAATGAGATATCTTTACATTTCAGGATCTTGTCTAGTTCCTTCATAGCCTAGTCTTCTTCAGATCTCTTGACTGCAGTCTCAATTCTAATTAAGAACAAAGCCAAATTATGGAAAATCTTGAACTACAGTCGGCTCTCCACATTTGTGGGTTTCACGTTTGCAGATCTGATTATTCACGGATTATATGCTGTCACCTCTGCTGCCTCCCTATGCCATTTTTAATAGAGACCACAAGCCTCGTCAGACTGAGGAACTGCAAACAAGGCTTGTAAGTCACTATTAAAATTGGGGTGGAGCAGCAGTGGAGGTGGCAGTAAGCGCCACCAGCTAGCCACTTCTGTCTTGTGAAGGAACCCTGATACCTCAAAGGCATCCATGGTGGACTGATTACGGTGATCATACTTTTTTGTGTGTTAACTATGATTTGGAGGGGCTTTAAGTGTTATTCATTTTTTTCCACATTCACAGGGGTCCTGTGCCTCTAACCCTAGCGAATGTGGAGGGATGACTGTATTTCAATGTCTTCATCATCTACTTTAAGGTTCTGAAAATCATCTGTGGTCATTATTTTGTTTTCTTGATGTTCTACTGTGAACCTGCCTCTGTGCTTTCTTCCTTGATTTCTTCAATAATCCTTCCACGGCTTCCCTATTTTCTGCTAGTAGTATGGTGTCATCTGCATATCTTAAATCATTGATTTTCTTCCCTCCAGTTTTCACACCTCCTTCTTTCATGTCTAACTCTGCTTTACCTAAAATATGTTCAGTGTACTAGTGAAACAGAAAGGGTGATAAAATGCAGCCTGACCTCCTTGCCAATTAGAAACCATTCTGTTTCTCTATATTCTGTCTTAATGATAGCCTCTTTGTCTACGTACAGGTTACACATCGGAAAATCCAATGTCCTCCAATGCACACCCATTTCTTTAAGAGCAGTCCATGGTTTTTCATGATCTACACAATCAAGGGTTTGATATAATCTATAATGCATAGGTTGATTTTCTTTTGAAATTCTTTTCTGTACTCTTATGCAATGTATGTTTGTAATATGATTGCTGGTGCCTCTTCCTTTCCTGAACTCAGCTTGGACATCTGGCATTTCTTGCTCCATAGATGGTAAAAGTCTTTGTTACTTTGTATCCCCAGTGTGCCATTCACAACTGATGTAAGTCACATCAGTGTTGTACTTGGGAATACTAACACGTTTTGCCTGAAATGCAACACAAAGGGGGAAATTGCTTTCTTGATCTCTCTCCAAGTGTCATACTTACCTATCTCTTTTTGTGAATATACTGGATGGAATACTGGAAAGGAGGTAGAACTGAGTAGACTAGCCTTTGTAAGAGACAGTGGGACAATACCAACCATTTTTTCCAGTGTCTACTTGCCCTGCTGGGGTTTTAATTCAGGAAAGTAAATGGGACATCACTGATGCACGTCACTATCTTTGCTCTGTATTCAATTCATTCTGTGTTTGGGACAGACGTTTTAGTATCAGTTAATTCAGGTAGATCAGTAGTGGGGAGAGCTTAGATGACATTCCCAGAAACTCCAGACAGCATGAAAATTCTGAAAGTTGTGGTCCAACAAGTAATTTTTCCCCAAACTCTGGGGGTGGGCAACTGTGGCTCTTCAGATGGTATTGTACTGGAGCTTCCATCAGCCCTTCCCAGTATAGTCAAAGAAGAGGAAGTATGAGAACTGTAGCTGAGAAATGTCTGGAAGGCTGCAGTTGTTCAACCCTGATCAAGATTTTGTCAGTGTGAATACACTGTGTAAGTGTAAGTACTTGCAATTCCATTGGTGGTAAGCCCTTTTTTGAAGAGCTGTTTTTGCTCGTTTCTCACAGCATTATGAATTCCTACCTTTTCTTTTTTATAAAAACTCTGGGATGTTATTTTCTCATAGGTTGTCTGGGATTGTATTTTCTCATAGGTAATACTTGATAGAAATACCTTAGGAATTACCTGACCTGACCTGACCTTAGGAATTAGATGCGGTTGAAATACACAGACATGGTTGAAATACATAGCTCCTGTGTCTCTAATTCCCCAAACTGCCTTGTTCAGTACCTGTAACTTTTCCCCATATTCCCAAATCCAATCTGCATTCAGAGTTGTTAACATACAGAGGTTTGGTTTCTGATGGAATACACTGCCCTCCTTCTTACTGCTAGGCCTCATTTCCATGGCAACAGGCCTGAGGCCCAAGAGCTCTCCGGCTGAGAATTCTAAAGGCTCCTCCCTAAACTGCCAACCTGAGGATTTCATAGAATCTTCACAGGCAACCAATCATATGAGGTCTTCTTGCCTGAGACAACCAATCATAAGAGGTCTTCGTCTGCCTGACACAGAGAAACTCACAAATTTTGACTTTTATGTATTAGATTTTATTAAACAAACACAAACACAAACTCTACAAAATAATACAAAAACCCCCTAAAACTACATAGCAATACAATGCCAATTAAAAAACAAGAATACATAAGAAAACTACAAACACCTAACAAAACTACAACTAACTAAAAAAGACAAGAAATAACTAAAAAAAATTGCTCCCTGCCTTTCTTGCAATCAGCTCATAATAACTGAATAGCTACACCTAACTATTAAATCTTGAAATTTATACCACATTTATTACTTCTTGCTAATCACACTTATCATCCTAATTATTACTGTTAAATTAGTTAATAAAAATAACTTATACTCAATTATAGAATTCCTACCTTTTCTTACAAGTTGCCTATTTAAAAGTGTTATCATTTCTGTCTAAAATGTACAAAACCTGTAACAATAGAGAGGAACCTTCTACCATATTTGGTGGTCTTGTTATAAAACCAGAAGATATTGGAAAGCTATCCACTTAACAAAAGAGAAGTTTTTAGGATTCATTCTATAAGTGAATCCAGAAATGACAATTTAGAAAAAAATTATGGAAAAATCACATTCTGTATGACACTGCAGTGAGGTGGCTATTTGCAAAAAATTGAAAATCGAATGCACTTGAATGGATTCTAAAATTAATAGATATAGTGATCATGGATAAGCTAACAGCGCTAATAAGAGAACATCATACGGAGAAGTTCATTAAAGACTGGAAACCAGTAATCAAATTTCTCAGAAACCCTTGCTCTGAGCTAACGGTAGTAAATTTCTTAGACTGAGGATTTACTTTACGAAAAATTAGAACTTACAGACAACTTTAGAGTTAAAAATTAAAAGTTAATTAAAATGAATTATAAAATAATATTATATGTAATGTGTAATATGGTAGAATCAAAATAACTAGCCTTATATTATGATGCTCTTCTTTCTTAAATGAGAACTACCAACCAAAGATGGTCAGGGGAAGTCAACATGTGTTTTTCCTTTTCTTTTTTTTTTGCTTTTTTTGTCATTGTTTAAGGTTTTTCTTTAGAGAATGTGGAAGATATATAGAGGATATTATGAAACTGTCAATATCTCATATGTTGAATCTGTTCAAGTTTTTTTTAAATAATTTTTTAAAAAGTGTTATTTGAAGCCGTGGCTGGTATACTGTTCACAAATTACAGTAGTGTAAGTCTGGTCATTTCTGTGCTACACCCTTATAGTGCTATTATGCTACTTTCAATATCCTATGGAATCCTGGGCTTTGCAATTTAGGGAGGGGCATTTACAATTCTCAGCCAGAGAGCTCTTTGGCCTCTGTAAACTACAAACCCCAGAATTCCACAGGATGTTGAAAGTGGAATAATAGCACTATAAAAGTGTAGTGCAGAAATGGCCTCAGACTCACATGATTGCAATGCATTTCTACAGTTCTTGCATAAGTCAGAAGTCTTGCCCAAGTACACAATGACCAAAAGTTCACTTCCAGCCCTGCAACCTGTTGCCACATGACCAGCTACCTAGAGGAGAGCTGGAGACATCCCCACTCTTTACCCTGGTCTCCAGCAACATGGAAATCTCCTTGTTGGGCAGGGGGCTACACTGTTGAAAACACAGGTTCTATAGTTCTTTGTAGCTACATTTCATGATGCAGGATCTTAGCCTAATTTAAGAACTATTTATGCAAACTGAATAGCTTATTTAATTAAAACTGGTATGATTTAAGTGACAGGCTGTAATCCTATATACACTAAATCTAGCAGTAAGTCCCACTGAACTTGGTGAGGCATATTTCTCAGCAGACATGTACAGGATTGGCTTGTGAGGTTTCTGTAACTGATTGACAGCCCTAATAGCTATTTGTTTCAACATGCACATCTATTGACACAAACCAGGATGTTAAATGGCTTCATTCCCCAACCTTCCATACAAACTTTTGTCAGTACTGGGGGAATGTGGTTAAAGAGAGGCTGGCAGTTATAAAATGCAGTGCTGAAAGAAAAAAGAGCAATCTTATTTGGAATAAATATTACTTTTTACTGGAATGCCCCCAGTCTATCAAAGTTATATTTAGAACAATAGTAAAATAAAAGAAGCCCAGAGGTTTTACGCATGTCTCCACTCTGCTCGCGACTTAATTTATTTCTTTAATTTGTTTTATATCCTACAAAAAAATATTATTCTTTTGAGACTCTCTTCTAGTCTATGTTTTGCATATATTATTTGCTGTAAAAGATTAATGAGGTAGTAGAAGCAATTTCTAATGGATTCCCTTGGTTTTCTCTCTCCCCCCACCTCCCCTTTAAAACATACACAACCATGAATCTGCTAAGTGTTCTTGGCATGAGGGATGAGGAAGAAGAAAGTAATGAAATACAAAGCCTCTTTAACAATTTCTCTCTCCTGCCTTGCCACTCAGATATAATGTGCTAACCAATCCACTGTACTAACTGCACATCAGTCAAGTATATTTGCCAAACCTTTGTTGAAGCTGTGTATTTTTCAAGGTTTACCCAAAGAGCCCTATACAAATTTCCGAGGTAAGGCCAGCCAATAAAAGCAGCTTATTCAGGCCTTCCCTTTACAGTTTCTGAAGAAACCTTCTCACACTACTGTGGAAAGGAGTGAAGTCTGAGAAATTAGCAGTGTAAAGTCTACCAAAGAAATGCCTAATTTTGGTATGCGAACATTATACAGACAGCTCGGTTCTTGTTGACAAAGGCTAAATAAGCAAATTTTCTCCCAAGCATTAAAAATGAGACAAATGGCTAAGCACAGCCACAGTTAAACCAAGGGAAATTAATCCTTTCCACTTCTTAGGCCAACTGACAGACACTACAGTAGCCATGGGAACATGGAGGGGAAATTTTTAGTCAAGCAGACACTAAGAAAGAAACAAGAACAAATATGGAATAAACCAGCATAGTGAGGAAGATGGTGGGAAATGATAAGAAATTATGCCATGCAAGCCACACAGAAAGTGTGCAAGTTTCAGGGTGTTTGCTTGCTTGCTTGCATGTTTACAAAAACTAGAATTATGTAAAAACAAATTGATTCTGGGGAACATGCCAATATAGGATCACAAAATATTTCAGGCTGGTAACAGAGAACTTTTTCCACCTGTGGAACTATAATAGAAACAGTTATAGGTCTACAGGGTCTGATGTAGCAGCTATTAAATCCAGTGGCAGGATAGTTCTGAGACAAAATGAGAGACAGTGTGTTGTAGGATAGAATATTGGCTTTTATGGAAAAAGCCTCTGCTTCCAGTCCTTGAATTACCATGGATCTCATTTAGGCCACTAATTCTCAGCCCAGCTTCCATCACCAATAAATAAAAATGAGCGACTTGGAGGAAGAGTGGGATAAAATTGGAGTCCTCCTTCAACCTCCTTGGCTTAGCAAGACATAAAAGCTTTACAGACCTCATAAAAACAGAGCAATATGAGTACCTTCATAGGCTTTTCTAGACAGTGAGTTCAAAGTTTAAAAGTTTAGGTTTAAGGTTTAAAAGGTTTAAGAGTATAAATTTAGATTACTACAAAAAAAAAAATCAATCTTTGGCTGCCACTGCCGAAACCTTGAAGAAAAGGGAAACTAAGCCACTTGGGTGACAAGTGAGGTCGTATGTGGGAGAGACTTCCTTTAGGCATGAAAGATTTATTTACTTACTTACTTACTTACTGGGTTTCCAGAATCCTTCAACATGGCCATTGTTTCCAAGTTCTGGTATGAGGAATCCAGAATGTTTAAAATTAATAATAATTAAGGGATGAGATCAGGAAATGCAGCAACGATGAAGGAGCTCTGACACCATAGTTACAACTATCAATGCAACATACAAAAACCTACCTTAGAAGCCAGGCAGCCCCACTAACACAGGGGTTTCTGAGGTGCTGGAGACTGAGGCGGTGGTGCTATCCCAACTGGTTGTCACAAAGTGTCTTATTGCCTGGAGATGGATAAAAGCTTTTTCACTCATCAGCATCTCAGAAATCTCTATGTTTGTGGCACTGCCTGGCTTCTAAGATAGGGCTGGGGGTGCAGTGACTGTAAATGTGAATATCGAAAATTTACAAGGTTGTAAGTCAACATGAACAAGGTTTACAACATTGTAAATACTGATCAAGAGGCCAGCCAGTGTGTACTTTTCAAATCAAGTTTAAAAGCCGATATAGAACATCACAGTCAGGTATGTAACTTACGTGGCACACTCTGCTATAAAATACTCCTGCGCAAATTTGTAAAACCTGATACAAAACACTAGATACAAACATGAAGTTAGGATTACCCATGCCATTGTGTTTCCCCTTTCTATGTATGGTTGTGAAAGCTGGATAGCGAACAACTGACAGGGAGAAAATAATCCATTTGAAATGTGGTGCTGGAGAAGAGTTCTGCAGACTGCTCAAAAAATGGATAAAAGGGTTCTAGAGCAAATTAAGTCTAAACTTTCCCTAGAAGCCAAAATGACTAAGCTGAGACTGTCGTACTTTGGACATATCATCAGAAGACATGACTCCCTAGAAAAGGCAATGTTGCTTGATAAGTAGAAGGTGTGGGAGCCAATGCGGTTTAGTAGTTTGAGCATTGGACTATGACCCTGGAGACCAGGGTTTGATTCTCTGCTCAGGCATGAAAACCCACTGCATGAGCTTGGGCATGTCACAAACTCTCAGCCCCAGAAAACCATGTGATAGGATCTCCTTAGGGTCTCCATAAGTCAGAAACAACTTAAGGCACATGACAACAACAACAGCAACAACAACAACGTAAAAGGAAGTAGAAAAAGAAGACCCTACTATATATGGAAAGACTCAACTAAGGAAGCCACAACTTTGAGTCTGTAAGACGAGCAGAACTGTTGATGATAGCGTGACTCGGAGATCTCTCATTCATGGGGTTGCCATGAGTCAAACTGACAGTCTTTTAACAACCATATAAAACAAGAATGAGAAGAAAATCAAGGTGAGAATCAGAAAAATTAAATACATCAAGACTGAGTAGGGATGGGCCAACCGAATCCTCGAATCCTGGGTAAGGATTCAAGATTCCCAAATCCGAATCCCTGTGTCGAAACAGGCAAACCAAATCTTTCGACTCCACCAACCAAATAGATCGTTGGAGACCGGGATGCTTGAAAATCAGGGAGACCCAGACTCTTGAAAATCTGGGAGACCAGGATGCCTGAAAACCTGAGTGAATGGGATTCCTGAAAATCTGGGAGACCAGACATACAAGGGAAGATAGTAAGTAGGTGAGGTTTTCCCTTGGAGTAATAATAGCCTTTGCTAACAATTTCAGAAATTGCATCTAGAGTTGTATTCTAAGATTTTTAAATTGAACATTTCATATTTAAGTTCAGTACTTGACTGGAAGCTACAGGCTTGAGATTTCAAGGACAGCGGAAACATTCCTTTGCATAGCTCCCCTGCAAACCTCTTTCAAACACAATTCTCGGGTTTGCAGTTTTACAAAGGGTCATAGCCTTCTGTGTCAAAGTGTCACAGCTTTCTGTGCCAAAGTGTACTGGTGCATCAGCAAATTACAAACCCCAGGATGCCAGAAGGAGCTATGCAAAGAAAAGCCAGTTTTGACCTGGATTATCTCTGGACTGTACTATGTGGCCCTGTTTACACAGGCAGGAAAATATGCCATTAATCCACATTTTCCTGCCTCCGTAGAAAGGGCCTTCATGTCATTTTCAATCTGAGGAGATCCTGAGGCAAAACTATGACAATGGTCTTGGCCAAATTTCTTCAGAGGGAGGTTTGCCTTTGCCTAGGCTTTTGCTAAGGCTGAGAGAGTGTGTCTTGCCCAAGATTATCCTTCTTTCCCTTGCTGTTTAAACTCTTTTTTAAAAAAAAGATTCAAAAGATTCAAGATTCGTGAGATTTGTGGATTCCCAGAACTTTCCAGGGATTCGGATCCAGATTCGTATCCAGAAAATTCTGGATTCGTCCCATTCCTAAGACTGAGGCCATTTCCACATTATACTGTTATAGTGCTATTATTCCACTTTCAACCTACTATGGAATCCTGGGGTTTGCAGTTTAGGGAGGGGCCTTTAGAATTCTCAGCCAGAATCCTCTTTGGCCTCAGTAAACTACAAACTCCAGAATTCCACATAATGTTGAAAGTGGAATAACAGCACTGTAACAATGGCCCTTTCCGCATGGGGTAAGTAGTACGGTGTGGTGCGACCTCTGGCAAAGGTCTTCCGCACCGTGAGAGCAGACCGGGTCGGACTACTTGTCGCAGTTCTGCACGTCAGTCCACTCTGGAGCGACCTGAAGTGGCCGTGCAGCGTGCTTTTTAAAAACCTGTTTTTATAGTTTTTTCAAAAGCATGGAGTGAGCCACTCCATGCCACTCAGTTCCCGCATTCCAGTGCAGATTTGCAGGCGCACACCAGTGCGTGCCTGCAGATCTGCCAGGGATGGGCTTCCAGCTGGCGAGCTTCTCCGGTTGGTGGAGAGCCTCCACCAACCAGAAGCCGCCATTTTGGATGCCGGAGCCGCCATTTTGGATGCCGGGGACTGCAGAACAGCGAGCTCCCACTGCTCCTCATGGGGATGGACTTACCCGGCTGCCGGTAAGCTCTGTTTCAGTACGGTTTCCCCGTTTCCCTCTCCACATGCAGAAAGGGCCAATGTAGTGTGGAAATGGCCTGAGATATTTCCACATCCACAGTTGGGTAGGAATGTGGGGGCAGAGGAAAATTTGTCCTGGGCAGCAGTGTTTCTGGGGCGTCCTGGCCCATAGCCACAACCCTGCATGCCCTGGCCATGTCCCCGCACACCACAGCCATGCCCCCCATACAGTGGCCACACCCCTTGTGCCATAGCCTCCCTCCCACCCACCCCTCCACACACTCCAAGCTCCATCACTGCACACTCATAGCTGAAGCCCATCACATCACCTGTCAAACATCACCTGCTGATACAGAGGAACATGGGGACTTCTGCATGTCGTGGTGTTGCAGAAGCTGTGCTTCTGCCTGAGCAGAGAAGCAGGCATGGCTTTGCTGTAGAAACAAGATAAAGGAGTTTAAATGGCAGCAAGCACACTGCATGACAGCAGGAAACCAATGGCTGCCTTGTGTTCTAAATTATGTCCACTTTAACTGTAATGACGAAGTGGTCCTAAAATCTGGAACTCAATTACTGTTGCAGAGGTTGAAAACCAGCTATGCCATGGGATGATTCTGCATGAAAACAGTTCCCATGATGGGGCTTTTATGTCCGATATTGCCTTTCACTGAAATTAGTTTAAATTATTGTAGTCTCCCTCAGGAAGAATAAGATACCTTCTCAATACCAGCAATCAGTTACATGGGCCATAGGGCTGGGCCTCCCATTAGGCAGAATGAGGTGGCTTCCTCTATTAGGAGATTCAAGTTGTCAAGAAAGGGAAACTGTTAGTTAATTACTTAATTATTTAATCATCATTGAATTATATCCTCCTCTGCCTCCTCCTCTCACTCCCTCCAGTATTTTACTGTCAGAAATGGGAATCTGTGGGATTTTCTGCCTCTGATGCCCAAATAACTTTTGGCCTTGGGTACTCCATGTCTTCATTTCAGTGTGTGGGTGAACACCAACTATCTCATGCAGCAAAATTGTGCTCACATATGGAAATGTAGATTTGCTGCTTAGGCTCAGACATCAAAATGTTTTTGTGTCACTCTAGGAATTAAATCTTGTGAGGGAAACATGAAGCTCTCCCAGTACTTTGCCAAACACACTTGTCACCTGAAATATAAGCACTGCATACGGTTCATCATATATCATGCTGAGCTAGACTCATCACTAAGCAACAACAACCAGCTCTTGCTTTTGTTTGAAAGGTACTCAATATTACCGAGGGGTTCAGCAGAAGAGCTTTGGGCAGAAACAACCAATCATCTCACCAGCCTCCTTCTCCTCCTTCCTTCTTGGAAGGACTCCAGATCCTTAACAATGGGTTGAGCCAGGGCAGAAGAGTGCTTACTTTCAGAAAACTCCAGCAGCAAGCAAGAAGTTGGAAAGATGCCATTCCTCCACAGAGAATATTCAGGGCAATTAGGAAGGCTGGTCCAGTTGATCACAATATTCTAATGCAGGAAATCTCTGTTGAGAAAAATGTGGTCTCTAAGGTAACCAGGTCCCAAGCCATGCATACTATAAAGTAGTATTGTTCTTGTGTGCCTTTATTTCAATTTATGGAGAACCTAAGATGAATCTATCACAGGGTTTTCTTAGCAAGATTTAAGATTTGACTTTGCCTTCCTCTGAGGCTTAAAGAGTGTGCCCAAGATCACCCAGTGGGTCTCCATGACTGAGTGGGGATCCAAACCCTGGTCTTCAGAGCAGTAGCCCAATGCTCAGACCACTATACCACACTGGCTGTTACAGACAGCTTTGAAGACTACTGGATTATCATTCTCATCAGCTTTAGCCAGTATAGCCTTTAGTGAAGGGTTAGGAGAGCTGTAATCCAACATCATCCAGAGAGACACATGTTCACAATGTCTGTTGTACAGACATCTCAGGCTGTCATCCCTGAACATGACAACCTTCAGTGAGATGATGGAGAGTTTAATAAGGCTCATACAATGAGATTAAAGAGGCTTGTTTAACAATATCATATGTCATGATTGTTTAGAAACTTGTTAGCTAGCAAAGTAGGAGATAACTAAGTAGTGAGCAGGTGTGCTGGGAAGTCCCCAAAGATTGCTAAGTGCTTTGGGAAACTACTACTTAGATGAACTTGGAACATCTCTCTTTTTTCTAAGATGAAGTGTCTGGATACAGATTTCTTTTCCGTTTACTTGTCTAATTTAGCAGCTAACAATAAAAACAGGGAGTGCTACAGTTAGGTGCTGCTCAATAAAAGCAGGTAGTAGTTACAATGGTGGACGGGGGTCTTAGACATGATTGACTTGGAAGTAGAATCATTCCAGAATCACCTTTTCAAGATTCACGGGAAGCCTCTTTACCAAAGCAGCTTCTTCTAATCTGGTTTATGAGTTGGACCCAGATTAGTGATTCCATGGTTTGGCCATTCTGTTCTGTGTAACAAATTGGTCTCAGAAGAAACTTAGATGGAGTAGAGACTCTTAGAGGAAGAAGGGTGAGGAGCTATTTTGTTTTTGCTTATTTCTCCTTACCTCTTCAGTCCCTTGCATGCTCATGAGTCTACTAGCCTTGCAGGGCACTTTTTCTGAATGCACTGGGAGCTGCATTGGTGGAGGAAGAATTTATAAAGATCATAAATTCTTTGCCTTCAGCAGGGCCAGCCCAAACATTAGGAGGAGTGAGGCAGCTGCCTTGGGCAGTAAATCTAGTGAATCTGCCACTCCTTCACCCCAGGAGAGGCTTTGCTTTTCTGGAGAACCATGGCTACTTTAAGAAGTACTCCAGAGCTCCTTCCTAAATGCCTACCTCTGAGAGGTCCTGATAGGGCTCTGTGGAAGATTCTGAGATCTGTAGTTTAAAAAATTAACTTTTCCAGACTCTGAGATAGAGGTATTTACATATCACTGCTACCAGATCCCCTTAACTGGAGATTCCAGGGTACAAATATTGGACCTACTGCATACGAAGAAGGTTCACAGATTGCCACTGAGCTCCAGTTTCTCTTCAAAATACTAGATGGGAGAAGATAACTTACACATGAGCCTCAGCCAGTAGTTGCCTGTGACACTGGTATAATTGCAAACACCATAGCAAACACCATAGCTGGTGCAAGACTCCCAGAATTTCCAGCAACTTCATCTGGCAGTTTAAATTAACTGGAGAAAGGATGGAAACTGAATCACAACTGGCCTGTGAAATCTTTCCAGGAAAGCCACTGCTGTTGGAAAGTAAGGCTGTGTGTATAATTTATACTCTGAGAGAAAATGGCAAATGTGCTAATGAGAGCAAGGAATTCAGCTTCTGAATGAAAGTTGCTTGACCTTATGGCCTTTTCTGCACAAGGGCAATACATTGCACTGGCATTATATTCTTGCTGTTACGTCTGCATGTTAAACCAGTTAGTATCGATGTTCCCTCTGCGGATTCGCATGGCTTGAGCTCTTAGCGCAATTACTATCGATGTAAAACCGATGTATTGTAAAACCGGAAAAACGCCGATGTAAAGCACAAAAGCCAGTTTGGCTGTGTTTCTGACAACATATGGAAGGTATACACGCAGAGGTTGCTCTCTGTGGGTGTTCCCACCTTTCCCTGGCATCATTTCTGTCTGCTCCTGTCTCTACCCCTCAAACACAGGGCAGGTGCTGGAATACAATAAAATACGTTGGGATCCTCAGGATAGTTGCTTTTCAATTTCTGGCTATCTAGACCAGAGCTTTCCAAACTTTTCATGTTGGTCACACACTTTTTAGACATGCATCATTTCACGACACAATAATTTTACTAGCAATTTTACTAGCAAACCAGCGGTGGGGGCTTGTCTTCTGTAAGAACGAACTAAAGTACGTTTGCTGATACGTAGCAACTGTGTCTTTTTTTTAAAAAAAATTGACCAATCAGAGGCGGCGGTGTGGAGCAAGGGAAGGAGTGGGAGGAAGATTTTCACTGCATTACTTCAACAGAAACCAGAGGGTGTGCAGATAACAATCTGGTAAAATCTGAGTAAGTCGGACTAAAAAACACCACTCCTCCACTCTAGTGCGGAAATGGCCTATGTCTCTGATCATCAGCTCCAAAGTGTGTACAGCCTGAACTGGCCCATGAGATTTTGCCCCCGACTCCAGTTTATATATAACTCAATATGCATAAAACGCAAAGCCACCCAAGAAATGAAAATATAAAAATAAATCAAAATAACATGCAGCAGTTTTCTCTTACATCTGCCTGGCTATATAGCTGCCAGATCATTTTTATACATGAAGAAAAACTCTTAAGAAACTAATTAAAATAAAGCACTTTAAAATGAGCAGGCAAACAGAATATATTGAAGGAACGTGCTGCTGACATGTCTTCATTTGATGAATCTTATCATTTTAGACCTGTCCTCTGAAAAAGAAAGGGAGGTATCAAGAAAATGTGTAGTTTGGCTCCCATATGACAATGGAACAGCTGGGACATTTCTGCATGACTTAGCATAATGTAATGAGACTGGAATTTGATAATTTTTTGGGTAAAAATAATAAAGTGAAGACACGTGATCATCTAGAAAGTTGTTAACAGTGATGCTTTACCAACCAGGGCCCAACAACAACAAAACAATCACGTAATTAATTTAAAAAGGGAGAAACAAGGTAACCACTTGCTTGATTTTAACACATAAAGCAGCAGCCCACCAAAGATTTTCTGTTGACATGTGTGTATAGAGGTCTTGCTATGGGAGTAGTGGTGAGGCCATTGCCCCCCCCACCACAACAAGAATTCTGCATCAATTAAATTAAACCAGAGCTTTAAAAACTTATGTGTATGTAAACACCTTCAAGTTGCCTGTTGACTTATGACAATCCTATGAATTTCAAAGAGTTTTCTTAGGCAAGGAATACCCAGAAGTGGTTTTGCCAGTTCCTTCTTCTCAAATGTTGCCTTTAGCACCTGGTGTTTGTTAGTGGTCTCCCATCAAAGTATTAACCAAAACTGATCCAGCTTAGTTTCCAACATCAGACTGGATATGGTGCCTTTAGGGTAACTTACACTTTTGAATTCAAAGACATAGGGAGAGGAGTATGAGACCTTGCCAAAAATCCAGATGCCAACTCAGCCCACATATATACTCAGGAAATGTCATCCCAGGACCTAATCACATCACCCACAATATTAGAGGCATTTTCACTTGCCTCTAATGATATATGCCATCCTCTCTCAATAATGCCCTTCAGCACTTTACATTGGGCAAACATGTCAGTCTCTTCACTAGAGGGTAAATGGACATAAATCAGACATTACAAATGCAAATACTCAAAAACCAGTTGCAGAACACTTCAGTCTTCCTCGGCATTCTATCTCGGATGTCAGAACAGCAGTCCTTACATCAAAAAAACCAAAAAAACAAAAACAACAACCCTACAAAACCTACAAAAAATTATTGGAAAGAGAAATAGCAGAATTGGAATATATCCATAAACTCCAGTCCATGGACTGAACAGAGACAATGGTTTGAACAGAGACAATGGTTTCCTGGCACACTGCACATACTATAATAATTGTTAACACCCTAGCCTCATGAGGGCTCTCTTGGCCAGTTTATTGCATGTCCTTTCTGGTTCCCAGCCAGCATCACTCTCTCCACAATTCATATAGCTTTAGGCAATATTTTTCCTCCTGCCCTTTGTTCTCCAATGACCATCATTAAAACTGGACTTGTCACCTCATCACCATAGCCACAAGTTCTGCATTTCTATTGTTATTCACACATACAGTGTGCTCATTCATAGCTATAAAGATCTGTTCCTAGGCATTTCACACATGCATTTGATGCAGTAGCCTTAAGTCTACTTGCAAAGGTGGTACAAGATCCTGTTACACTTCTGAAACAGAGCTTCCAGAATCCTTTGCCCAGCAAGTCTGTGGGAGATTTTGGGAGCTGTAGTCCAAAAATGTAACTTCCCCAGGTCCTGAGTTAAATGCATCTGACTCAAACATACTACTCAATGGGTAGCATAAACTTGAATCCTGTTTTTAGTCCCCCCACTAGACTAGACTAATTGAATTAGTGGGATTTACCTCTGTGTTCACTCACCATTCGGCAATTGTGTCAGTGGTTTCTTCTCTAGTTGGGACTAACCAATAGCATTCAAGACATAGTGTTCTAGGAAAGCTCAAGGACAAAAACAAAATTCCAAAAGATATTACTGCCAGAACTATACCCTCCCCTAGCATTAATATATTTCCCTCATCCCTATGGCCTCCTCATAGGAGCAAGTCTGTAGCCAGGTAGTATTGGTGCACATCACATGCTTTTTACCAAGATGATGGCAATCGCCCAGAATACCTTCTTCCAGCTTCAGTTGGTTTCCCACCTGCATTCACTGCTTGATGGCAGAATCATAACTGTTGTCATTCATGCCTTGATGTCCAGACTGAAGTATTTTAATGCTCTCTAGGCAGGACTGATGTTGAGACTGGTCTCAAACTACAGTCAGTACAGAATATCACCAACAATGTTGCTAGTCTCTTGATTGGTATGGCTTGAAGAGAAAACATATTCCATTTTCCAAGAAAATGGAATGTGCCTACATGCACAAAAGATTTTGGGCAGCAGTAACAACTAATATAGGAATATTCAAAAGAGATAGCCATGTTAGTCCATTCTAGGATAAAAAGAAATAAAGGAATCTGGTACATTTTTGAGACTAACTGGGAAGAAGAGATTTCTAGCATAAGTTTTTGTGGACTCAATGAAGTGGGCTGAGACCATGAAAACTTATGCTAGAAATTTCTACTTTCCAGTTAGTCTCAAAGGGGTTACTGGATTCATTTGTTTCCTTTTAAACAATATGAGGCATGGCACGTAGATTCTTTCTGGGCTGGAGAAATAACCATCTAGGAATCTAGGTTAGGAGAATGTCCATTTCTAATGGTTTAGAAATGTTCTAAGAAAATTAAATACAATTTTACTAAAATGTCATGCTCTTACTTGTAGCACTCTTCATAAAAAAACACATTGGCTTGGTATTGTGCCAGAAGAAGCAATATAACCACAAAGACAAAAAAAATGCAGCTGAAATAATGATAAATGGATCAAAAATACTATCACAAGCATTTGTTGTACATAAATATACAAACTTCACTGAAAAAGAGAGTCAGAAATATATACCAAAACCATCCACAAGGACATGTTTTGAAAGAGACATTGAATACCAGTAAGAATACATTGTGAACACATGAAACATTTTGTAGGAAATACTTGTTCTTGTATCCACTTAAAAGATGACCACAATTTAGACTGTCTTTTGGGGACTTTGTGGTAGTTGCATTTTATGTTTTTTCTGGACTCCCTAATTATGCTTTGTAATTATGCCATAACTGTCCCATAAAAACCAGTAGGTAACATTGGCTGGAATCCTCTTGGTACCTTTTGCTTGTGGAGGTTCCCCTATGGAAGTCATTGGACATTTTGTCTGATGAGCAACCTATCCATTCAACTCAAGGTTATGGAAGAGAAGCTGCACATGCAGTGTTCTTGTAAATGAGGATACATGTTTTGTTGTGCATTCTATCACACATTCTGTTATATATTTGGTGTGCATCTGATTGTGCCATTCAGCACAAGAGTCACATAGCACAATCAATGCATCACTCTTCATGCAGAGATTCACAGTACCCAACTCTGATGTAAGATCCCAGTCAGAATTCCCTGGCAAAAGTCAGTATCAAGAATGGTCCACCCCATCCCAGCATCCTGTATCTGTCACGTGCCATATCTAGATAACTGAGAAGCTATATGACAACACAGGGGTGTTTTCTATTGTTTTCTTTCTTTTCCAGGATTAGTTTGTATCCGTTCTACTTACGGAGAAGACTTTTGCTATTGCTGGCAGCAAGATGCCTGGCACTGTCATAGCATGTCCTTCCACAGATCAGTGCTGGCACTCTGTGCACACCAACTTGGAAGAACTGTGGTTTCAGCACAACATTTTCCATACACTGGCATCCAAATGCAAAGCTTGGCATAAACGATCTGTACTGGCTTCAGTCAAGCTACACATTTCCCTTTGGGTCCAGAACATCAGGATTGCTGACTATTTGTTTTCATTATCAGGGGACACCTTTCCAGGGGCTGTGGGACTAAAGATATTTTCCTGAAACATGAAATGTATAAACAAGGTATTCCAGGAATGTTTACTTCAAACCACCATACATGTATCTAATAAACTATGAAGCCTGCCTGCCCAGTATGATTTACAATATAGTAGGTAATGCATAGATTTCAACCAACTCCATGATGACTGAAAAGCCTTTAGGATACAGCTGAGGTGCTCCATTATCAGCCATGTCAAGTTCATGGCTGAGTTGGGAATCAGCCTTTACAACATTCTGCTCATTCTCCCCTCTTATTTCTCAGCCTTCCCATCTGTGTGTTTTATAATGTATCTCCTTGCTGCTAGTCAACCAGTCAACAAAAGGTGTGACTGTGGCCATTTCCGCCCTACACTGTTATAGCGCTATTATTCCACTTTCAACTTCCTGTGGAATTCTGGGGTTTGATGTTTACTGAGGCCAAAGAGCTCTCTGGCTGAGAATTCTAAATTCCCCTCCCTCAACTGCAAACTCCAGGATTCCATAGGATATTGAAAGTGGAATAATAGCACTATAACAGTGTAGTGTGGAAATGGCCTGTGTTGAATACCTTATTTGCTGGCATGTAAGATTCACTCCCCCCCCCCGAAAAATACTGTTTGAAAATAGGGTGCATCTTATACACTAGTGTGTCTTATAAGATAGCAGATGGTATTTGCCAATGTATAAATGGGGTGCGTCTTATACATGGGTGTATCTTATATGCCAGCAAATATAGTATGTTCCAGTCTTTGTACCTTAGCCTCAGGCCCTTTCCACATGTGTAAAAATAAACGAGCAAAAACGGGACTCACCGGCTTTCTTCTCCGTCCGGGTGAGTCCGTCAGGACGAGGTGGAGTGCGAGCTCGTCACTCTGCACTCCTCCGGCGTCCAAAATGGCGGCTTCTGGTTGGTGGAGAAGCTCGCCAGCCAAAAGCCCATCCTCAGAAGATTCGCAGGCACGCACTTGCGCACGCCTGCAAATCTGCTCCCGAGCCAGGTGACGGAGCGGCACGGAGTCGCGCTCTCCGTGCTTTTTAAAAACCTCTAAAAAGAGGTTTTTAAAAAACACGCTGCGCGACCAGTTCCGGTCGCTCCGGAGTGGACTGAGGTATGGAACTACAAAAAGTAGTCTGCCTGAGTCCACTCTACAGTGCAGAAGACCTCCGTTGGAGGTCACTCTGCACCATTTTAATAGTCTGGTGCAGAAAGGGCCTCATTCTCTCCCACCTCTCTCTCTCTCTCTCTCTCTCCACTATTTATAGGATTGATGCACATAGAACACACTGTTACATGTGCAGTTTCACTTTCCTAGCACTCAGAAGAGGTTGCAGTGCTAAGAAGTGATGCTCACTATGTGGAACAATCTTTCCTGTGAGATGAAGAGTGCACCCAGTGTTGGATGTCTTCATATTTTCCTCATCACCAGTTACCCTTGAGTTTTTAGTGAATTGTTTTTAGTTTGTGATTTTTCACAGGGTCTATTGTTTTTATTATTTGATTGCTTTTTTGCTCTTGTTTTCATTGTGTCTGTTGTAAATGGGAAGTGGTACAAAATGATAAATAAATAAGAGTTTCCTCATGTCCCAAAGCCCTTGCCTAGAAGGATGTAAAAAATAAAATTAATAAGCTCAGTTTCCTTCCATTGATAATTTCACAAAAGTTGGCACTAGGTCAGGAAACAAAATGCATGGAAAATTTATTTACATGTTGTACCCTGAATGCAAATGTCAAGCCTTTATATAGAGCACATTTTGTACCTGCCAGGATCAGAAGGCCAACATCTTCCTATCCCCAACTGCCTTCCTCTCCTTTTAAAAGAAAGAAATTCAAAGACATTTCTCAAAGCCCAAAATTCCCTCCAGGTAAAGGCACCAGGCCAGAAGCTTGATGCTTTTGTTTCCATTGCTTGTATTCCTTTATTTGTTTTTATTGCTTTTCTGTTGTTGATGTTGTTGTTCCTGTTGTAAAACTCAAGTGTTGCTCAAGACGGAGAGTTTGGCAGCCTTCCCACAATTCTCAGCATGTGGGAATAGCAAGTAACAAAGTGTTAACACCTGCCAACTGGTGGTTAGGTGTAAATGTCTTTGTTAACAACAAACACTGCTGCTGGCAGTCATCGGAGCAAGGCAGCAAATCTGTTCCCTTCTCCGATGTGGAAAACACCAAACGATGACAACAAAAAGCCACCTAATTGCTCGATTAAGATGTATCAATCCTGGTAACTGCTGATCTAGAACACTGAATCCCTGACACTGACTTCACTCCTGATTAAACAGAATCATTTCAAGGCCAGCTTTTCCCCAGACGTCTCAGAATGCCAGCATCTGTCTTTGTGGGAGTCACAGTGTAGGCATGGTACAGCACTGACCCTGGTGGGAAGCAATAGAAATAGATTGTTTCTGATACCACTGTGGCAAAAATAAAGCAACAAGCAAAACACAAGCTGGCAATTTACAGAAAAATCTGTACTTCCTTTCCCTCAGCTGTAATCATGAAGCCCTCTATCTTCTCCCTTTCATCTTAAAGATCTCTTAGTAAAGTCGGTGCTGATTTTTTTTGGTCCCATTGAGATATCAGTTTGACACTGGGGTCATTCTATTCACTGTGAAGGGTCAAGCTCTCCTACCACATGATGCCAGAGGGAAAGTGCCATTGGCATGTCTGCTTTCCACTTCAGATTCTTCTTGGACCACTAAGGTATACAGCAGGGGTGGGGGAACTGTGGCCCTGGGTTTACATGTAGCGTCCAAAATACTTTGTGGCCCCTAACCCTTCCAGAGTCTTGGAGCACCATATTTGTTTGGAAAACAGGGGGTGAATTGCCTCTCCTGAAGTCCTGTCACACATAGAGTTGCTAGAGTGAACACTGGAGACAGATCATGTACCTTTAATGTTTGTGTAGGAGAGAGAATTTCAGTAGGTGTTGCTTGTTAGCTGGCTGCATGAAATGCAACACCTGCAGTAATTCCTTCTTGTCCACACAACACAATTATAGTACTGTGATTCCATTTTTAATTGCTATGGCAGCATCCTATGGAATCCTGGGGGTTGAAGTCTGGGGAGGTGCTAGAACTCTCTGGCTTAGAATTCTAAATGTCCCTACAAATTTTAGGGTGCCATAGGATTTTGCCGTTGCAATTCAAGCAGAATCATAGTGCTATAGCTGTGTAGTGTGAAAGAGTCCAAGAAACCTCCAAGTGAGGCAATGCATCTTTTAAATAGGTTGCTGACAGGGGCTCAACACTAACATCAAACTAACTTTTTCAAAACCAGAAGTGGACTTTCAGTCACTCCTACCTGAGGAGGGTATTCTGGCAGTCCAAGAGCTCCTTCATTGCCTTGACACAGATCAAAGCAGAGGGTTGGAAGGGTCCTGAGGAGAGCCACATTTTCTGCAGAGATCAACCAGTGCTGGCCTCCACAAGAGCCGGTCAACCACAAATGCCCAGCTCTGAGGATCCTACCAAGCCAGGCATTTGGGGCCTGGTCAGCTGAGAAGAGCAAGGCCCCTCAGAGCAGTAGTGGTAGGGGCTCTTTCATGGAGAGGGAAGTAGCATAATTCACCACTCCTATCACTCTGCCATTTGAGGCTCCCTGACTTACTCAACAGATGGGCAAGACCTGCCATTCATGATTAAAGTGTATTTGAAACAGACTCTCGGGACAATTAGTTGCCAAGCAACTATTTCTTTCCATTTCTTGAACTTCAATAATGAAGACATTACCCATAGTGTATTTTTTCTCAAATTATATACTTTTTCCATCATATGGGCAAATTGTGTTATGGTCCAACTGCAATGGGTGTCGTCTGTAAAATATATATAACTAGCATATTTACCCAGTGTTGCCCAAGATTTTATTTTCTCATAGGTACCACTTGCTAGAAATACCTTAGGAATTACCTTACCTTATCTTAGGAATTAGATGCAGTTGAAACACACAGATTTGAGATCCTGTGTCTCTAATTCCCCAGACTGCCTTGTCCAATATCTGTAACTTTTCCCCATAGTCCCCAATGCAATCTGTATCCAGAGTTGTTAACATAAAGAAGTTTGGTTCCTGAGGGAATACAGTGTCCTCCTCCTTGCTGCTAGGCCTTGTCTCCATTGTAACTGGCCTATTCCAGTACCTATAACTGTTCCCCATATTCCCCAATGTAATCTGTATTCAGAGTTGTTAACATACAGAGGTTGGGTTTCTAAGGGAATGCACTATCCTTCTCCTTGCTATTAGGCCTCGTCTCCATAGCAACCGGCCTATGCCAGTACCTGTAACTTATCCTCATATTCCTCAATCCAATTTGTATTCAGAGTTCTTAACATGACAGAGATTTCTGAGGGAATACACTGCCCTTCTTGTTGTTGCTGGGCCTCATCTCCATAACAATTGGCTTGAGGTCCAAGAGCTCTCTGAATGAGTATTCTAAAGGCCCCTCCCTGAACTGCCAACCCTAGGATTCCATGGAATCTTCATAGCCAGCCAATCATATGAGATCTTCTCACCTCAAACAGCCAATCATATGAGGTCTTGGCCTGCCTGACTCAGACAGACAGACAAACTTGCAAACTTTGACCTTTATATAGTAGATGTTGGAACCAATTTAAGGCTGAAAATCCTATGTGAGCTTAGGTGGGCATGTACCACATCAAACTCACTTGAGCTTACTTTTGAGAAGACAGAGACAGGCTTGCACTTTAAGTTAAATGAACTTAAATGAATCAACAGTTTCATATGGCTATGCACAATATATGATAGATGAAAATTAATGGAATGTGATGATCACTCTGTTTTTAATCTGGGTTACTTCCTCAACAGCAGGACAAAACAATGAGCATTTCAAGATAATATACTTACAGATCAATCTTAATTATATTCAACTGAAAGTCCATTTAATAGTGAGAGAACTTTCTTCCAACTGAGTATCCTTAGAACTGTATTCTTGGCATTATAGTCCAGTTATTCTAGCAGCACATTCCAGGTGCCTGTGGGGTCTGCCATCATTTCTCTAGTTTCTTTTCCTCCTGTACAGATTGATTTGCTAGCTACAGCAGCTAATGGACTAAACTGAATAAACTGTACAATAAACTAACTACAATGGGTTACCTGGATGAATTGACATGATTAGTCAATCCTTATGTAAATTCTATTGATTTGTTGGGTTTATTCTAGTTGGGATTAACAGTCTGCTTTAGGAAAGTACCACTTTTACTGCAGCATGGTTGCTTGCATTTCTGACAGAAACCCTGCATGGCACCTGACCTAGAAAGTTTTCCACTTTCTAGGTTTCACTGTGTCTCACATAAGAACAGAGAGAAATTCATTCAGTTCACATTTTAATGTTAACTCACCTGCGTTGTTCTTCCCAAATCAACATGCTAACCAAAATATGGCTATTCTTTAATTTTCATGTTTTCAAATGTTTCAGTCTTGTTTTCCGAAAAAAAAAAAAGTCCAAATATACCTATTAGAGGAAAGTGTGCAAAAAATAAGACATTTGGTGAAATTAACACAGGAAGATATACTATGATGGTAAAACTGCTTGCAAAAATGCACACATTGGGGAGAAAGTTTGTATAAAAATGTATGGATTAGGAAAAATGGATGTGGAAAACACATACATGTTTTTGTGCTGAGTTTTTTAAAAATCACAGGGTGACATAGAAATTGGCCAAAACAACCTTAAAGATAATAAAATGTGAAATTGAATGAAACCAAAATAGATTCATCCCTCCTTAACCTCATCCTTTAACATTAACCCATTCTCCCAATACATTCTAAATGAAAAACCAATGGAATAATGTGCTATAATGAAGTTTCTTGATGTTTCTATATAACCACAACAGTAGGATATGGCTAGTAATGAAGGGGTTTATTTCTTAATGTTAAAGGTTGCAAAATGTTGCATCTTACAGATATTGATAAATATGGCTATGACAACCAAAAGGAAGGCAGATGAGGAGTATGTGCTTTGTTTTCAAGCTGAACCACACAGCAAAATGTTTTGGGAGGACCATATTCCCCTAGGTATTGTTCTGCTTTTACATGTGTTGACAACATACTTCCAATAAATTCACACTATGCTGTATCTGTTGTGAGTCAGAGCCCTACCACTTATGCATCATGCAAGTCTGCATCTAGAGTAAATGTGGATATATGTTCTAAAGAATGTAGGTAGTAGTAGACATTCAGTGTTGTTTTTAAAAAGGCAAAAGCATAACTATCTACTCCTGTCCTGCCCTGCCCTGCCGATTCCTGCCCATCAATATTACAGTCCTCCCTCCACATTTACAGGTTTGATCTTCACAAACTTGATTATTTGTGAAGCACCTGCTTGCCTCCCCCCGCATTCTCCTCCTCCCATTCCCCTGCCTTTTCCCTGGGTATGCATGTCTTCCTTCCATGGACCTGGGCAAAAGGCAAATGAATGGCGAGGGCAGCCCTGCATGCATGCCTTCTCCAGTCATGTCGATGCCCCTCCCATTCGCTTGCCTATTGCCTGGGCACTTGGAAGGCAGCATGCCTAGGCGAAATGCAAGTAAATGGGGAGGAGCTCTGGAAGATAATGGGAGGGGGAGTGCTCACTTGGGTGGGAGAAGTTATTTACTTTTTTTTTAATTTTGTGAGGGTTCTGTACCCCGAACCCTTGTAAAAGTCGAGGGGCCACTGTACATGTTTGACTCATATCAGAATAGCTTACAAAACAGATTAGAAAAATATAATGACTTTCTCAAACTTTTGGCTGTTATTCAAAAAACAAGTGGAATTTAAGGCCATGGTTCATCTTGCTGACCACATTTGGAATTCACCATTTTGGAATGGACAGTAACGTCTAAGTTCTGGAAGCCACTTGGTTATACAAACTGTTTTATTTTTGTAGCAATCTAAGATATGTAAGAAATTGAGTATTTGATCATACCTTGTTTTGTAGAACAAACATATACTTACTTTCGTATTTATTTTCAGTTTGGATTGCTATAAAAATAAAATAGCTTATGTGACTGATTCTGCACCAGATACTAAATATAATTTCTGCTACAGTATAATCTGCTAAATTTTCATTATTTGGGAATTTGCCATTTTATTTAGTGTTCTCTATGATGGAGATAAAGTATTTCTTGGGTAACATTAGAATAAGGTAGTATAATCAATACATATTCAGTGTATGTAGTTTAGTTTGAAATGCTAATATGCCTTACTGACCCCTGACAACCTAAAGAATCTTCAAATGGCAAATATATTCTACTTGTCGGTGAATGTAGCGTATCTTACAACCAGAGTAATCTGTACTCACAAACATAAGGTGAGCAACAAGCAGTCCCACCACGTCCCACACATACTTCTCTATGTCTGGAAGACAGAGTGACAACTACAAATTACAAATGCAGGGCAACCTCAGACTAACTTCAGACTAACTGAAATGCATAGATACAGTGTGCAGCTAAGATCCAAGACAAACCAACCAACCAGGAAATAACCTGTATACGTACTATGCCTACACTCCTATAGAGAAATGCAAATGAGTACTTATGAAGCATAAGTACATTAAGATTGTGAAGAGATTAATACAGTAGCGAAGAGATTAATACAATTTTTTAAAGCTAAAGAATCAGAAAGAACTGTTAGGCATGCATACGCTATAGCGGTGGCTTGATTTCATGCTAAAGTACTCTACTACTTAACTGTAGGTTTAGAAAAGAATCTTGCTGAAAATCTGGAGAGCAGCTATCAAGCCAGTGTCAATAATACTGGATTGGATAAAGCAATGGGGTGACTCTGTATAAGGCAGCTTCCTACATTCCCATTGATAGACATGCATGATTTATTGTGCCGTAACTGCTCATCTCAGTCTTTGGAGACAAATCTTTCTATTTGTTATACACATTTTCATTTATGTTTCCTTTTGCCAATTGTTTCATCTTTCTGTCATGTTCCCCTTGTACTACAGTAACATATACTCTATCATGTTCCATTATGTTCTGAGTACATACTTCATTGTATATTTCACTGTATTCAGAAGGCAGGACAAAGAAACAGAGCACAGAGGATCTAGTACTGTGGACAGTATTTAATGCCCAAAGTAAGTTCACTTAGGGCTTTATAGATTTTCATATGCTTCCAAATATGTCACTTTGATTCTTCAAAATGTAATAAATAGTGTGTGTTAATTACATTGCAAGGACCATGATCCAAAGAGATGTGAATGGAGCCGATGTGTTTGTGTGTGCTCCTTGTCACCAACAGATGGACCGTGCCTTTTGACAGCTTTCATTCCCTTTATGTATCCCTGCCAATGTAGAGTTTTGTAGTCATTTTCTAGCACTTTCCTCCTGAAATTCCTCTGAGAAAATAATATGAATATTGAGTGTACATTTTCAGTTTTATAATGAAAAACATGTAGCAATGAAACAGCAGCAGTGTCTAATAAATAATAATAATAATAATAATAATAATAATAATAATAATAATAATAGAGCTTTATGAGGGGCAAAATATTTTAAGAAATATGATTGCATTTAGCTTGACATATAAAGTCTTCAACAGCTTGGACCCAACATACTTAAGAGCTTGCCTCCTCCCCTGTATCCCATTACAACTGTGAAGATCAGCAGAGAATGCCTTCTTGATTATGCCATCTGTGCACCAAATTTGTACACAAGAACACATAAAGAGGCATTCTTGGATATTGCCCCACAGTTGAGGAATTTCATTTTCTTTGGAGAATCACAAAAACCTGAGCCTAGGCAATATTCTGAAATACTTCAGGGTTTCTTCTCCCCCGCTTTTTTTTAAAAAAATCTTGATTGCCTGGCTGATCTGAAAGGACAATAGGCTTTAAAAGTATTATAAAGCCTAAAAGGCTAGTCAGGGTTTGGAGGTTTAGACTTAGGTTTAATACAGGAGTGCAAGAATGGCCTTCCTGCATCAAGAGTCTCAGAGTCTATTGTCTCACATTACATTTCCAGCAACAAGCAAACGTACATCCTACCATGCTTTGGAACATTGCTTCAGCTCAATTTTTTGTCTTTGGGCACTCACAGGGCTTGGAAAAAACTAGTTGCCTGTAATCAGTTAATAGTAGCTTAGTTGTAAGAGTTCCTTTCTACAGCAACTCAGTCATGACTACACTACTCAACAACAGACAATTTCATTCATTATGTGCTATTACTGTAATTCATCTGTTGCTTTTATAGATACAGAGGATTGTTTTTATAGGTATAGAGGGTGACCACCTCCATCTGAGTGGCTTCAGATGGAGGAGGAATATCACATTGTTCAAGTTCTGGTTTATTCTACTGCACTGTGCTGTGTTGTGCATCTTGAGATAATAGTGGAATGGTCTGGAGGAGAAACTGGTATTCACGAAGATTACATATTCCCAATTATGGCACTATTGCTATGACTGTAAAAATCCTCCAGTCCACCAGCCAATGTGAGTAATAGAGGTCTATTCTCTTGTCAATCAGGGCTCAAGAAACCGACACTTCCAGTTCCTCCCACCAGTAATTTCTAGTGGGAGCAGAAATTGCAACAGGAATCCTGCTTCTGATTGTCACACAGGAGATTGCTGGCAGAAAGGAGATGGAAACATCAGTGTGCTGAACCCCTGTCAACAGGAGAACAGACTTCCACTGCTCACAGCAGCTCATGGTCATTACAGTAGCATTGGGAAAGTCAAGCAAGGACATGTTACGCTGTCTTATTCTTAACAAAGTTAGCAACCTAGAATCTCAGCCACTATTTAGAAGGAAGAGGCTAGGAAAACGCATTCAAGACAATATACAGATGATGATGATGCCAACAATGAAGAAGATGACAATGATACATAAACTTGAATACTAAATACTATACCTTTAGCCCTCCATGTGCATGGGGGTTAGGGATGCAGGACCCCCACAAAAGTAGAAAAACTACAAATATCAATATGTATGTGTCTGTTGAAAGGGGGCTGAGGAATGATGGGGAGAGTACCCAGAGTCCAAACCAATTGAGGGGAAGGAAAGGGGGAAAGGATGGCATTGTGGCCCTGTCCTTCCTCTCTCCTGCCCAGCTCCTTCCTTGGGCATGGGGGGCATCAGGAAAGAGTTTGTGGTACAAGCCATCCTTAGTTGGCCAGGCCGTGGCTAGCGGAGGAAAGGAGGAAGAGGATCAGAGGCAGTTTTCTAAAGGGCTGAGAGGAAAGGTTGCCCCAGGAAAGAAGTGCTTGAGGTTGCAGGGACAGGGATGGGAGAAACTCACAAATAATCAGATCTGTGAAAGTTAAACCTGTGAATGTGGAGGACTGACTGTAATAGCTTAACATGGTTATTACCAGCCTATCAGCTGGGATCCCTGGTTCAGCTGCCACATTTCTGAACATTATTGGGCATCCTTTGCTGTCATGTGGAAAGAAGATGACAATTCACTAACAGTGCAGTTTTTGTTTGGGAAATGAAAAGTTCACTTTGCTTGAGAGGGAATAAAACTCACCCAAAGCCAATGCAAAGGGAAAAAACGAGAACAAAAAGACTGATAGCTATAAAAGTGGCCATGGGAAGAGGAGTCAAGAAGAACTTGGGGGAATTAAATGGGAATGAGAAGGACAGATAGTAAAGACAGTGAATTCACTCTTGGGTTTACAACCATTTCTCCCTTAGCTGTCCAGGCTATGTGGGAGTTCTCCTGGGGCTCTTCACACCATGTAATTATAGTACTATGATTCTACTTTAACTGCCACAGTTCCATCTGATGGAAACCTGGGAGTTGTAGTTTAGGAACAGATATTTAGAATTTTCAGCCAGAGAGCTTCCCCACTGTTCCACCAAACTACAAACTCCAGGATTCTATAGGATGCAGCCACAGCCTTTGAAGTGGAATCATAGTGCTATGAACTATATACAGTCTTCCCTCCACATTCATGGGTTTGACCTTCACAGATATGATTATTTGCTTATAAGTTGATGTATCGGTGGCATATGACCCCTCAGAAATTAATGAAGATAACACGCAAAGGGAATGGACAATGTTGGAAATGTGGAAAAACAACAGGAACTTATTTTCACACTTGGTGGTTATGCCCTATAGCAAAAAAATATTGGAAAAGGATCCACAATAGTATTACTAAGCTACTGGATGTAAAATTCAAGATGACTCCAGAAACATATTTATTAAATATGGTTAAAGAAAACAACCAATTGAAGACAAAAAAGAAAATACTATTAAATTTAATAACAGCAGCAAGACGCAAAGGATTGGAAAGAAGGACTAGAACCCTCCCATGAAGAATGGAAAATAAAAGTGATGGACATTATTGAAATGGAAAAATTGTCCAACATGATGAAAGGTAATTCAAGTCAACAATTCGAAAGACAATGGAAAGAAATTATTAGATGGGTGAAGGAGAAGTGAGAGGAAGGTAAAGAATGGAAGAAAGGAGTGAAAGGGTAACACCTATATTAAGGAGGGAATATAAATTGGTGAAAAAGAAAGAAAGAAAGAAAGAAAGAAAGAAAGAAAGAAAGAAAGAAAGTAGAATACAATAACAAAAAGTGATTTCACAAGAAGGTTTAGAACAAGGGGAAAAAAGAGATTGGAGAGGAGAAAAAGCGGAACAAGGAAAGGAAGATGGGGGAGATGGGGAAATAGAAATAAAAAGAGAAGGGAAAGGGGAGGGAAAATTGTGGAGGATAAACATGGTTAATATAAAATGTGTTGTTAAAGATGGGGGGAATAGAGAGGAAGGGAGAAAGAGGGACTGATCAAAGAAAAATTAAGGAATATTCAACAATGTGCAGAAAGTATTGAAAATTTATGTAAGAAGGATTTATAATCTGAAATAAGGCAAATTATATGTGATCTATATAAACTTTCAGTCTTTAATCGAAATAATAATAATAAAAAAAACAAATATAATTATTTGCAAGGCATGCTTATGCTTTCCCTTCCCTCATGCTCCTTCCTCCCATTCCCTTGTGTTTTGTTAGGTGCAGAAAAGGAAGGCAGCTTGGAAAAAAGGCAAGGAAATGGTGGGGGAAGACATGTGCATACCTTCCTTCTCCCTTCTGGCACTCCTCTCTCCCATTCCCTTGCCTCCGGCCCCAGTTCTGAGAATTTGCACCAAGGCAATAGCCAAGGAAAGGTGCGGGGGGGAGACTCACGCAAGCTTTCCTTTTCCCTTCCGGCACTCCCCACTCCCATTCCCTTGCTTCTGGCCCCAGCGCAGGGAACTTGCATCAGGACAATCGGCAAGGGTGGTGGGAAAGGCTTGTGCGAGCCTTCCTTCTCTCCTCTGGAGGTCTCCCTGCCTCTCTCTCTGGTACTCAAAAGACAAGGGAATGGGAGGGGGATCACAGAGGGGAGTTTTTTGCAGTTTTTCCACATTCACAAGGATTCTGCACCCTGAACCCTTGCAAAAGTGCAGGGGCCACTGTAGTGTGAAATGACCCTTGGTGCTGAACCTTAGTTGGAAGAGGGTCTAGCATTTGGATGTCTCTGATCCAGCCCACAACAGCTGCTAAAGGACTTGGTGTAAAACCACAGTAGGATGCACAGCAAGAGATCCGCTGACTAACCTTGTTACCTTGCTGATACAAAGTGAATGGGAACAGAGGAAAAGTGACTGACGCACGTACTCAGAAGCACAGTATTTGAAGAATGAGGAGCAAAAAAAAGGATAGAAAGATGTGAAACAGAAGCTTGACAGAAGGCTGGATGAAGAACGCAGTGGGTCTGAATGGGACAGATATGGCACAGAGGAATACAGGAGAGACCAAACATAAAAAGGTATCTGGAACCTTTGGCAGTTACAGCCCTGGGGCACCAAAGAGGAAGCAGAAATGGAGGACTGGATGCTGGAGAGACTGAATTATATGTATTAGTTTCAACAATCAACCAAGTGTTTTACTGTAAGTCCATAACCAGAAATATGGTCTGGGAAAGAATATAATGGCAAATCAAAATAAATTCTGGGAGAATGGGTACAGCTGTAAAAGCCGAAGCCAGCCCTCAAAGAAGAAAACAATCTGCAAGCAGAGAAGCAGGCCCAACATGCCATAATGGTCGTCCCAGCTGTAATTCGTGCACCCGTGTATACACATACTAATGCCGTGCTGGATCGTTCATAGTCTCATGTCAGCTGTTTGCATTGTTTTCCAAAGCCCATGTAAAGCATGCTCTCCAGCAAAAAGCAGCTCTCTGTAATTTGGAATCCTATTCAGTGCACCCCATGGGAGTACAGCTGGCAACAAAAACACAGCTTTGCAAAGTTAACACCAGCCGACTTCTAGTGAAGTCCAAATCCCTGTGACACAAAATCCTACAGTCACATAGTCAGGATGTCCTGCAGCTAATCGCTGGTGTAGAGTACATTCTCTCCCACACTGCCAGTCTCATTTAGCCCAGACTCTGTTAGGTAACTGGGCATGCACTGAAGAATTTTATGGGAGCATATAAAGGAAGTCATTTTTCTTGTAAAAGCCTCCCTGGTGAGTATCTTAACATAAGTAATTTCATTATAATTTTGGCCAGTGCCTTTTCAGGAACACTGGCAGGCGGTTGTCACACAGCTATTATGAAGAAACCATACTGTGAAGTGAAAAGCTTTCCCGCCCTCTGGGACAGGAAGCACAGAGTCAGCTGTAGTTTTGTCGCTGCAGGAGATTCTGCGGAGTGAGAGGGAGGAAGCCCTTACACACACACACACACACACACCTACCTATCAACACTTTTGCAAGCCTTCAGAAAAAGGTGGCTCCGCACGAAACACAGTTTGCAAACAATGAACATCTTTTGTGTTCTCTGTTGGCAAAGCAATCGATTCTAGTTAGAGATTGGACCTGTGCCACTGTGAGAGCAGTTTGTCTTCTTCTCTGTTCTGGAAAGTACAGTAATGAAGCGCTTCCAGTGGGGTTTTTCTGTTATTATGTAAAGGCTATGAGTTCATGCAGACACACACACACACTATTTCATGTGACCAACTACAACATGGAATCCATGGTTTTCACTTTATCAGGGAATGGAAAACCTCACTTGAGAACACTGTAACAGATGTTACGAGGCTGAAAGCTTTGTCTGCCTGATTTACACAGTTATCTTGTTTTCCTCTTTATGTATGTGTGTATGTGTGATTGGAGAGCTTTCTTTTTTCATCTCATATATAAGGGCTGTATGATCAGTTCAATTTTGTTTATTTATGTCTGTAAGTATTACTTCACTCAGTTATTTGAGCTAAAGCATTCCCACTCGAACAGATCAAGGCAGATAGTGGACTCAGAGTGGATGGGGTTCTTGGATCCAGATGGATGGTGTTATTTCTTCCCACAAAGATCAAGATGGGCACTTTATGCCTAATTTCACCCTTGCGGTGTTTTTGCTACTGTTGTTTTTTGGCTCTCACAATCCCTCTCCACTTTATTTCTTACATCTGTAACCTACCTATCCACTAAAAATAGTGAATGTTAGCAAGAATTCTCTGTTGCGGTTTACATTGTGTAACTTTATGTATACATAGCAGAGATGCTAAGGAACCTTGTTAGTGAATTGTGAAGATGCATAACAGGACACTAGCAAGAGTGTCCCACATTGCATGGCATCCTGTTGGGCATCAGGTCCCAATGCATATCAGTCACTTTTCTGGCTCCCCTATGTAGTAACAATCCACAGCCCCTTTCTGAATATGGATGTGTGATAATGGGGCTTCCCATTATCTAGACTTAGCTAAAGGGGGATACTTCCCTCTTCAGGTAAACCAAGGGTTAATGAGGTGTTGGGATTAGATTACATTTTAGTGTGGGTCAACATCATAGGTCACAGGGGGAGAATTGACCAATCAAAAAGGAAAGAGGTGAGCATCTTCGGGATGCTTCGAGATGCTTCCAGGGAGAATTTATAAAACTTCTTGGGAGGCCATGTGAGAAAGAGAGAACAAAGGGATAACAAAGAGACATCAAAGGAACCTCTGAGAGATGAGATCTGTGCCAGTCGTAGGCTGCAGGCATGCCTCGCCTCCTGGCCCCTCTCTTCTCTCTTAGACCAGCTTAAGCCTGTGAACCTAATGGTGAGTAACTAGGAATAAGATAGATAGTCACGTTAGGGCTGTTTATTATTTTGGAGTTGGCCGTTCTAAAGAATGTATCTGTTTTCGTAACTACTTGTAACTTAAGCGTACCTGGGAGGGGGGAGCCTCTCATGTGTATTATTGTCTTGTTTATTTGCATGCCTTGAATAAATGCTTTCCTGTAAAACCTCTGTTTCCTCTCCATTCCCACACCATCCTTCGGCACACGCTAGATAAGACTTCTCTCACTCAGAAGGGGGGAGGTGAGAGGGAAGGAAAGGTCCTTAGCATAGAGATTGGTAATCCACTGAGCAGTGTCCCACTGTACTGCTCAGATATTCAGAATTCAGTGGGTGGTGGCAGCAAGAATTAGTAAACTCTGGGGGAATTTCCAGCTCCTTTTCAAGGGTGAAAGTCAGGCTTGAGGGGACTGGAAATAAACTCCAGTATGACAGGATGTTGCAAAATTCCTCAGTTCTGTGTCCTGCAGACTTAAGTTCACTTATGAAAATAGAAGTTCCCAAGCAAATTCCAGCCAATATCACTTAAGAAAATGCAAACTGAACAATCACATCATTAATATCAGCAATAAAACAAATTAGGCAGTTAAAACCATTAAAACCAAGAATTGATAAACACTCATGGACATACACCATCACTTTCTGCATTGGATTTGTGTATAGAAAATCACTGATATGATGTACTATATCTTTTCCTCCTCCCCCTCCTCTCCCCTGCCCTGCCCTCCCCTCCCCCTCCCCCTCTCCCTCCTCCCCCTCCTCCTCCTCCTCCTCTTATATCTGTCCTTTTACCCAAGATTTGGGCTCAAGGCCTAAGTGGCTTACAAATAAAAATGATTACAATATAATTAAATATTAAAACAATTTAAAGCATACAATTTTTAAAATGAAGACCAATACCATTTAAAAATACAGCTCTCTCTTATAGCCCTTTCCTTAAAAGCCTTAAGTTCAAAGAGTCTGTCTGCATAAACACGTCGGATGGACAGCAAGAAGGAGGCCATTTTAGCCTCCCTAGGGAGGTAATTCCAAAGTCTAGGGGCCACTACCAAGAAGGTCATGCTCTCACCAACTGTACCTGTGAAGATGGTAGGGATGAAAGAAAGGTGTCTCCTCTGAATTTCAGGGTCCAGGCTGGCTCATACAGGGAGAGAAGGTCTCTGGTATTATTGCCATAGCTTTTTCTGCTGAAAAACCAATGCCAAAGATTTTGATGGTTATGTGCAAAGTACATTTTTGCTAGGGATGTATACAGTGCTTGAAGATTTTCTCATCCTCAACAATAATGAAAAGTTTGTTTCAACACACTTAAACATGCAGTAGAACTAGCCATACTGAAAGGTGATATATTACTGTGTTTGTGTAAAACACAGTAATATGGATTTGCTTGGATAAATTGTCTGTACTCAGACCTTATAACTGTACAAAATAAGGCCTAAATCAATAGAGGCTATTAGTGCATTGTGCTACAGCCTATTCTCTTAAATAGAGAAATACTTACTTATTTTTAAAATCATATTGTTTTTAAAAAAAAATGGAAGAAATCCTTCATTTTTGCCACCTTTGCCCCAAAAAACAGCTTAAAATGAATCCGGCAATACCGAGCTACCTATAATAAAATTGTTATGAAGTGTCCCTCCTCTATACACACACACATACATACCTCAGACTAAAAGAGGCTGTCATTAGCACCAGATTGATCACTTTCCCTACTTGGAAATTTATTCAAATTATTACCATGATTCTAGCTAGTATCATTACAATAAGCCTATAGTTTATGATCAGAGGTTTTGGTCTAATTGGCATTTGAAGCATCAGGGAGCCTGAATGTCCCCCCACCAGCCTGCCACCAGGTTAGGCTATGGTCTCTAGAGACAGACTTTCTACCTCGCAAAAGCAGTTACTGCATAGTCATTGCAAAGTGCAAATCAAATTCTCTGTTACTGCTGTTTTCATTAGTTACCTATGACCTGGATCTAAATCTCTGCCATGTTGTCCTCCAGACTGGATCACCGCTGGGACCTCCAATAGCTTACCAGGATATGCTTACAAACAAGGTGAAGCCTGTACATTATTTTAGTGAAAGAGATGAAGATTTGTTTTTATTTTAATCTCCTTTAAATTGGGTACCAGAACATGTAATCCAGCAAAATTGATCCTTTGGAGCATAGAGAATTATAGATAGAATTTGTGACCGGATTTATACTATGCTACTTCTGCTAGAGATCTACAGCCAACTATTTCTACATTGTACATCTGAAAATCGTACTACATAGTACATCTGAAATTTTTCCTCCAGTTCGTCTGCACTCTGGTCCTCAGCTCACAGCTACTTTCCAAACTTCAAGGTCTTTTTACCAACAAGTTTCATCCCACCAACAGCACAATCATGTCCTGCTACTAAGAATAAGCTTCTAATGCTTCCCTCCTATGTGTCACCTCTTCTGTTAAAAAAACATTGTCCATCTTATCTTTTGGTGCTGGCAAACCCCCTTCTTCCCTCCATCCAAAAAAAGAAGATTACAATACATTGGCTTGGACACCTAAATAAATTAGAAGGAATGTTCTATCCCATGCTCCCTCCACCACCCTTATTACATCTTCCAGAATGTAGACCTAACTGTGCATGGCTTAAAGGAGGATGAGAGTGAAATGGCTTCCTCACATGAAGGACCATTAGTATCTTATTTGGTGCCTTTTTGGCCCAAGGAGGCATCATTGGCAACATTCTTGGAGTCAGATGATGATTCCTGGACAAAATATTAATCTTCCCAGCATTTTCAAAAACTGCTAAATTAGATTTGCTGTTGTTGTTATTATCTGCCTTTAAGTTGTTTGTGATTTATAGTGGCCCTAACCTATCATAGGATTTTCTTGGCAAGATTTGTTCAGAGGGGTTTTGCCTTTGCCTTCCTCTGTGGCTGACAGGGTGTGACTTGACCAAGATCACCCTGAGGGTTTCCATGACTGAGCTGAGGATTGGAACCCTGGTCTCCAGAAATCTAACGCTCAAACCACTACACCTTGCCTGCTGTCTCACTCATGTGGAGGCCAAATTCTCCAAGGTGTAAAGTTTATCATAAATCAAGTCTTGCAAGACTACATACAGGGGTGCAATTCATCAGTAATTTTCTTCTCAACGGAAGCAAAAAGTACTGAAAACCATGAACAATTCAAATTCCATTCACAATTTGGATCATAGTCTGCCTCGAAATCATACATGGTTGATTTGTATTAAAATGCATTTTCTGCTCAGGAAACAGTTTTTCTACACAGAAAACAATATTTGTTTATAAATGCTGTTTTCTATGCAGAAAATTATTCTTTTCTGTGCAGAATTAGTCCCTAACTATAATATTTTCTTTGAAGAAAATATATTTTTCTGCACAAAAATAATATTTCCACATGGAAGCATTATTTTTGGTGCAGAAAATGCTGTGTACAAAAATTGCTGTTTTTTGCACAAAACAACTATGAGCAAATTTTGTCCAGCAGAAGTCCTGAACTGCAAAGATTCTAGTCAATCTACAGTTCTTTCTCATCAGAGTTTCTTGACATGTAAAAAACATGTTTTTCCATTTTTTTAGAATATTTTAGGACATTCTTTTCATCCCTACTCCTAACACTTTGATTGGATTTATCTCCCTGCTAAGATAACTTCCTCTTATAACTACCCTATAGGAGAGAAGGAAGCTTCAGAGTTAGAGAAGAAACTTCAAAGCAAGCCTAAGGATCAGACTAAAAGTGGTAGGGCAGTACTTACTTACTTACTTACTTACTTACTTATTTATTGGAGTCCATGGATAAGCTTACTCACAAGCTAATAAGCAGAACACAAAATGAATTTTTGTCTGAATGGAAATGGTTGGTTGATTTCTTAACAAAGAATGAAGGCAATCTGATGATAATAGGTTTTGTTATTTAAAATTAATATTACTAAATGAGAAGTGTAAAAGTAGATTTAGATGATGTGTTTGTTGTTTTAAGCTGTTATTTTTATATTATTATATAATTATTATTAAATAATTATAATTGTTTATATTATTATGTATTATATTTTATTATTATTATTATTTATTTGTATTTTATTATTATATTTCAAGGAAGATCATTAGTTTAAAGTAGTCTAGAATAAGTTAACAATGAGTTATGAACTTGAGAAATTAAGTAAATAACTAAAACGATATGCAATAAGCAACAATTAATAATTACAGAATAAAATGTATGACTTTATAGTTAGGTGTTAAGTAATATGAATTGTTTGCAACAAGGGTGGGAACCAATTTTAGTTATATTTTGTTAGCATTTCTTTTAGATATGTGTAGATATCTGTTAATGTTTGTATGGATGTATTTTTGGTTGTTGCTTTGTTGTTTTGTACATTTGGGTTGTGTTATTTTTTTCTTACTTAATATTTTTTTTTAAAAAAAAGGAAAATATTTATTGGAGTCCAGTTCCTACAATTACCATGTTATTTCTCTCCCTTTCCTTCCAGGTGGAGTACTGCAGCCTTAGAAACCTGGGAAGTGATTGCCAGTGAAACTTCTGCTGAATAAGGAAGTATTTATAGGGTCATGATAAGTTGAAGTTAACTCGTGGGCAAATTATAACAATTACAAAGGAAGTATTATCTTTATCCTGTGCAGGGAATCCCATTAAGAGTAAGATCCTCCAGGGGTAAGAAAACAGTACAGTCAGCCCTTCACATTAGTGGGTTGAGTTTTCCTGATCTGTGAATCTGGGAGATGAGTAAAGTTTCCAAAGCGTGCAGGAAAAGAAGCAAGGGGTTGCTGCTGTTGAGACCTGAGAGAGGTGGGGGGGAGAAGTGGAGGGAGACACTCCATGATGGGAGGCTCCCATTGACAGGGAGGGGGAGGAGGAGAAGGGTAGTAAGGAGCTTGATTGGCTTGATTGGCTACTGCTGGCTTGATTGGCCACCGTTGTCCCTGCCAACTGCTTCTAAAAGTAGCTTCAATTTATTCATGATATTTTCACTTTCCCAGGGGTCCTGCACCTCTAACTGTCACAAAAGTGGAGAGAGTACTGTACTTCTACTTCTTTCTCTGAACACAGAGGCCCTTTTTGCACAGCATTTGCCATGCGAAAGGGCCCCCGGAGCATCGCGCAATTGTGAGGAGTGGTCCATATGACGTCCTCACAATCGTGTGACACTGCCAGGGCCGGCTGGTGCCAGTCATGCACTATTTCATTTTCGGCTTGTGGCCGAAAACAGTGCGTGATCGTGCATTGCTCCAAGGCCCCACATGCACTTACCGTGTATGCGGAGCCTCCAGAGCTGCAGCCCTCACGCTTCCTCCCCCAGTGCAGCCTGGAAAAATGCCTG
This sequence comes from Iguana delicatissima, assembly GCA_948472985.1. Taxonomy (NCBI): domain Eukaryota; kingdom Metazoa; phylum Chordata; class Lepidosauria; order Squamata; family Iguanidae; genus Iguana; species Iguana delicatissima. The sequence goes on along the minus strand of CAOKZL010001113.1, from coordinate 164,916 downwards.
ACTGCGCTGCGGAAGAAAGAAGTGGAGCCCTCACGTTGCCTGCTAGCCAGCAGGCAGCAGCTGCAGAGCCAAAGCAGCGGGGAAGTGAAAGCCTCTCACAAGAGGCTGCTCGTGTGACTGTCGTGCCCCCGCACCGGAAAGAGATAAGGTGCAGAAAGGGCCAGAGTTTGGCACTTTGTTATATTACTTCTGGTTCATGCAATTATTTTTCCTCAATAAAGAGGAGAGAAAGAAAAGACTACATTGGCAGGGATCTGTAAAGACAACTTGTACATCCTAAATTACTCCCTAATACCTTTTACCTCAGTGATGGTGCACTGGATCCAAAGGAACTGTCACCCTAATCAGATTTCACTAGGCCAGTGTTTCCCAAACTTTGGTTTTCCAGGTGTTTTGGACTTCAGCTCCCAGAATCATTGATCATTGGCCAAGGCAGCTGGGACTTCTGGGAGTTGAAATCCAAAACACTTGGAGGACTAGAGTTTAAGAATCACTGCACTAGGCCTTTCATAAGACTTAAATTTTTTATGAGATGGCAAGACCCCATCTGCACAGAAATGCTGAAACAATTGACCTGCCATTTGCAACAAAGACCTTCTTTACACTTCTGTGTTTAGTGAGTGTGCAGAGAGAGGCTCCTCCATAAACTGCAAACCCCAGGATTCCATAGGATGTTGAAAGTGGAATAACAGCACTATAACAGTCTAGTACGGAAATGGCCTATGCAGGATTCTGTCATTTTTTTTTTTTTTGTGCTAATGGTTGCATACCTTTGATTAAACCCTGCATGGTGCATTAAAGCCTAAAACAGATGATAAATGCCACCAAGTACTTTACATTAGATCAGAGTTGATTAGAATTTTTGATGATCCAGCAACTGGAGGAAGAAACTGCATAAGCAGCAAGTGAAAACATTCAGCTGTTACCTTTGTGTGAGTAAATGGCTTTTGTGCAATAGAAAGACAAAGAGGAACAAATCGAGCATATTTCCTCTAAGGCAGCTTAGTGGTTTTCAATGGCAAATAGGGTTTTTGTTTTGGTTTTTTTTGTAATTTATACTTGGGCTATTTAATCACTCTGGTGGCATAATTCAGCCTTTTCAGAGCCAGGAGGCAGGGCTGCATTGGCACAAGTGGTGCACTGTGGATTTGCACAAGCCACACCTCTTGCAGACTCAGTGCTAAAAAAAATTACGCAGCTGTGCTGGCGTGGAGCACATGAGAATATCAGAGGGATACAACAATAAGCGAAAGTGCCATCAAGGAAACTGTCACAGGAACTAGCCTTACGGTGGTCCGGGTAGGTGTCAAGGGTTGGAATGGGAGAGGGTAATAAGAGTCTTGTCATGTTCTACCATTAATACCTTACTTAAAAAAAGAATCAGCAAATTCCATCAAAAATGTCCCAGGGCTTTAACCTTAAAGGTGATCTATTTGAAAATACTGTTATCCATCAATGTGGACCTTGCAGATCTACTTCTATAAACAAGCATATGTTATAATAACTTCATTTACTAAGCTTGGCCTACTAGACTTTGAAGCTTTAGTAATGGAGAGTAAGAGGAATTCTATTCCCCAGTTCAGAAACTGGCTCCTGGACTTGATACTTGACTTGAAAGAATCTTGCAAAGACTTGAGACGTGATTTGAGACTCGAAGTAGAGACTTGAGACCTGACACTTGGGGTAAAAGACTTAAATACATAACTGATATTTTCTATCCAATTGCAGAGGTTTCTGAACTCATAAGAGCAAATCAGGTGAGGGGAGATATACAGAGGACTGCAGATGAGAGGGGAGATGGGAAAATCCTATTCTGTAAACAATAGGGGAGCTGGAATTGCAGGTATTATCATTAGCCAGAAAAATAATATGGCAATGTTTCTCCTGGATTTCATAGCAACAATGGGCAAGTTCTGAGGATCAGTCCACACTGGCATCCCCTATATACACACATAGGGGCCCAAACACATTCTTCTTGCTAAAATTAACACTTAATCGACAACCAGACCAAATGTCTTACCTTCAGTTTGAATCCAGATGCACACTCCTCCTGTATTTTGTTTCTAATTGAAATCATTTTTCAAAAAAAAAGAGAGAGAGAGAGAGAGAGAGCCACTCGTCTTGATTACAAAGTCAAACTATGTTTTCTGGGAGACTTATAGGAGTCAGATTAGACTTGTAAACATAAGAAGTTGTTTTGAAAAGAAAACTTGTTTTAATAAGAAAACTCCCAATTTTAATTGGAAAGAAGGCACAGGGGAACACATGCCTTGTTTTAAACAGGAAACAATGCCTTTTTCTCTGATGTCACTGCTGCCAGGGCAGCAACTTTAATAGCAGCAGCAGAGACTTGTGAATCCTCAAAAAGTAGCTGCTGATATAAGATTGTACAGGGTTCTAAATGATATGGATAGCATACATATGGCGTCTTGGCCCTTCATTTCAGATTCCCCCTTCTGAAAGCATAAACTATGGAGTGGGGTTGGTTGGAAACATGAGAGTGGAGGTGAAACCAGCAAGCAAACCAAGATAATCATTCATTACACATTCTACCTAAGTTGATCTCATGATGCATGTTCAAGCCACCTGTATTTGTTCATATTAAAATATTACCACCACATTCTAAGGAAGCACAGTACAGACTGAGGCCCTTCCCACATGGGGGGCCTGAAACACGGCGGAATGGGCGCACGCGGGGATGGAGTTTACCTTAATCCGGGTGGCTCCGTCCCCGCGGGGAGCAGCGCACGTTCGCCGCTCTACACGGCAGCGGTGCCTGGCGGCACCTGGCAGCAGCCAGCACCACCCAAAATGGCGGCCAGCAGCTTCCGGAGGCGCTCCACCAATCGGGGCAGCGTGCCAGCTGGAAGCCCGCCCCCGGGCAGCTCTGTAGGAACGTGCTTGTGCGCCCCTGCAGTTCTTCATGGGGCGCTGCGACGGGCTAGCGCACTCTTGTTTTAAAAAGACCACTTGAAAGGTGGTCTTTATAAAACACACTGCACCACCCCCACAGCCGTGCGAGGGCGCTTTGAGGTGTAGCCGACCTCCTGGTGAGGTCGTCCCAGCGCGGGCTATATCCCCGTGTGGAAATGGCCTGAGTTTAACCCTCCAGAGCTCATAGAACTAGCACTGGTGAATTTTTTTGCTAGGCATATAAGAGTGTAGTTATACATGCTGGCAACAAGAGATTGTATGCTTCAATATACTAATCATGCAAAGAACTCCCTGCACTAGAAAAATAGCAGCAGAAATTTGTTTTAAATATCTTGGATAAAAAAATCCTTGATACATTAGCAGGTAGCCTGAAACTGGCTATTGCCTATGAAATAAAACTGGTAAAGGAGGAACAAATGAGGGTAGTGAATGAGGCTGGAAATTCTTATTGGGAATAGCTGAGAGCTGAGAAGAAGAGTGATTGGAAATCACCTAAGTTTCTGTGGGGAAGGCAATGATTCCCTCTTTGGAAGTATTGTGGGGTTTATGTGGCATTTGTAGGGTATTTTTTTTAATGAAATCTTTTCCCCATTTTATGAAACCTTTTCTCCCATTTTGTAGTACCTGTGAAAAGCATCTAGAAGTCCTAGCAGACAACAAGCTAAACATGACTTGCAAGTGTGATGCAGCAGCCAAAAAAGCCAATGCAATTCTGTGCATCCACAGAGTAGAGTGTCTATACTGAAGGAAGGAATAATACCACTCTGTTCAGCTTTGGTGACACGTCACCTGGATTACTGTGTCCAGCTGGATATAGACAACGTGGAACATGTTCCAAGGAGGGCAGCCAAGATGGTAAGCAGTCTGGAAACCAACCCCTATGACTCAGACAGGTGGGTGTGTTTAGCTTGGAGAAGATAAATTGAGACGTGCTCAATAGTCATGTTTAAATATCTTAAGGCACATTATGTAAAGACGGAGTAAGATTAGCTTCTGCTGCTCCAGTAAACCAGTGGAGGCAAATTACAAGAAAGGAGAATCCAACTAAATTTGGAAGAACTTATTGACTGTGAAGAGCTATTCCACAGTAGAATAAAATTCCTCAGAAGACAGAAGACTTTGGAGATTTTGAAAGAGAAGGCGGATGAGCATATCTCAGGAGTGCTTTAAATGTGTATTCCTGTATGGTAGTGTGTTGGACTAGATAGTCCTTGTGGTCTTTTCCAACTCTATGATTCTATGAGTTACAAACTCTTTACCACAGGAAGCCTGAGATTATAGTATAATATACCTGTCAAAGAAGTCATGAGGTGGTTTCTCCTTCTCTGCTCTTTCATTTGCAAGACAGTTTGTTCTAAAGAGCACTTGGAGACACCAGTTAGAACCGCCCATTGTACTGTGCTGGTGAACTACACTGGCACTGGCAGGAAGCAGAGACTGTGATGGAAACTAGGCATTAAGAGAAACAGGCTGTCTGCAGATGCTATCAGACTTTGGCCTTTTCTGCACTACACTCTTATAGCGCAATGATTCCACTTTCAACATCCTATGGAATCCTGGGGTTTGCAGTTTCGGGAGGGGCCAAGTGGCCCCTTCTGAAACTACAAACCCCAGGATTCCATAGGATGTTGAAAGTGGAATCATTGCGCTATAAGAGTGTAGTGTGGAAAAGGCCTTTGTCTTTCTTTGCTCACTACTGCTGCATGACCCTGGAAGAAATACAACCCCGAGCCTATCATGCCAACAAAATTTCAACCACTGTGACTAGTTTTGCGTGTTTCTTCCTCCCTGCCTTTCTGTTCTAATTATTGTGGCTGTTAGCACATTATTGAATTGCTGAGCATTTAAAGGTTGATTTTTACTGTAACTTAAAATATTTTATTTGTACTTTGATCTGAGTACGGACATTACAGCCAGTATGGTGTAGTGGTCAGAGTGTTGGAGTAGGACTCTGGGAAACCAGGGTTCAAATATCTGCTCAGCCATGGAAACCCACTGGGTAACATTGAGCAAGTCATACTTTCTCAGGAGGAAGAAAATGGCAACCCTCCTCTGAATAAATCTTGCCAAGAAAACACTGGGACAGGTTCACCATAAGTCAGCATTGACTCGAAGGCACATGACAACTGTAACTGGGCAGAGAGAGCAGGGAGAGCACCGAGATGCATGAGTTGTAAAAATATGCCCTATTTCAGAATTGGAGTAAGGGAAACAGAGCACAATGGCAGATCCCATTCCCATGCATTAGTTGCTTCTATGTTGCATTTTTTAAGTCATAGCACATGATTAGGTATGAATCATTATCTGAAAGAAAGAAGGCCATCCTACTTGTCAAGTCTGAGTTGATGTACACCCAAACAGAAAATGTCAAACTAGCAACAGAATGAATGGCTCTAATGAATACAATGTTGGTGAGCCAAGTCTGAAAGGCCAAAAAGGTAACCTTTGACTACAGCATGCCACGCTATGCAAACAAATGGCTGCACTTTGACCAAGAGGAATAAAAACATTAAACTGCTGAACAACACATATTGTTCTAAAGTATGAAACAGCAAGCACAGTGGCATCATCTCTCAAGCAGAAATCCCCTTGTTAAATAATTACCTGACATAAGAGACCACAATCTGTGAAAACTGACCTATTAACGGCAGATGTACATGTTCAGGTTAACAAGTAGCAACTCTAGTTATTGTGCAGGAAGCAATGTGTGAACTCATCCTGAGTCAATGAGTCCAGAAAGAGCCCTTGACATTAACCACATCATCTTTCTTCACAGCGTGGATGCAGGATGAAGATAGGAATTAACAACCCACTGCAATTCTGACTGTGGTAGCTTTCCACCATTTGTCTCATAGGCATGCAATTATTTAAAACATAGCCTTCTGTGTTCCAGTATACCTGACATGTATTGCTTAGTGGTGTTCTCTTTCCCTCTCTCTTTCTCTCTCCATCTTTCCCTTCCCTCATCCCTTTTAGGATAACAGCTTCTATGAGGATCCTGTTGTCAAGCTGAAACTTGCAATAATCTGTGTAGCTCTGTTATGTGGCAATGTAATTACCTTTCAGTACTACCTCTTTAAAACCTTGAAAATGAGCATCTTTTTGAGATAGGGCTGTCATAAAAACCGGGAAGATTAGTTACTTAATGTTGTTACAGCCTGTAAAAGTGCTATGTGTCATCTTTGGTGCTTTCAGCAGCTCCTTTCCTCATTCACCCCCCCTCACTATTTTTCATAAATCTCTACCTTCCAAGCATAGCTTGTGAAAACTGCAACTAATATACAGAATTCTTACTTCATTTGGGGGAAGCCATGCTTCACTGTTCTCCTCCCTACATATACATGCAAATAACGGTAAAGTTAAATCTACCATCATCACATACCCACCAACATTTCACAGATGAAAACCGGGACAAATGTGATTGAGCTGCATCAGCATATGGTGAAAGGGGTGTAGCCAAGCAACAAGGAGGGAAATTATTAATGAGGAAGAACACAGAAGAATACTGTTTTAAGCAGGGAAAACTTGAGATTTATGTATTGAATTTAGGAAGGGCAAGATACTGCCCCCTCCTCTCTGTTCCTGCTTCTGTGCTTTGATCTTGGCTTGCAGAAGTTGCGGTAAGCCATGGACAAAGGGGGAAAGTAGAAGGAAGATGGAGAAACTGGGACATTTGAGTAGCAGCTGAGAAAGCAGGATGGCAGAGGATTAACTGGAACTGCCCCTGGCCAGTTTGGGATAGTTACGGGGGGGTATGGCATCATAAAAGCATGAGCATTGTACAGTAATTGATACTGACCTTGTTCAAAGAGCATTAATGTTAAAATGAGGGAGGCTGAGCACCCATCCAGTTTGCTTTCTCCCCTTTGTCTCTCCAACATGGCTCCAAGAAGGAGACTGAGCTTTATGATCTCCTCCTGATGGAAATGGAAGCAGGGAGCATATGAAGCAAACAGTCAATCAGATTTATTCTCATAACTCTGAACTATAGCTCAGCATTCCAGCCCAATGAGGACACTGTGGCCCTTTTCACACCTTACCTGTTCCCTACAGCATCCAGTGGGGATCCCAGCAGTGGCCTTGCTGGGAGGGGAGCATAATGGGAGTGCTCCCCTCTGCACCGGCTGCCTCCATCATCCAGCAAGCATGATGGCCCCACTTCTTCCTGCAAGCCCCAGTTCACCTCTTTCCTTGGCTTCAAGAAGCAAATTCCACCAGTTGCGTAGGGACGGGGAGGGCAGAAAAGGTGGTTTGCCCTGGGCGGCAATATTTTTGGGGAGTCCCAACCCATGGCCACGCCCTCATGCACCACAGCCATGCCCCCACACACAGTGGCTGTGCCCCTTGCGTCGTAGCCCTGCCATCCACCCACCCACACACACACACACACACATTCCAAGCTCTGCCTCTGTATTCCATCTTATTCTTGGCTTTTACCAGCCCAAAGTCAGCTATTTATTTTTTCCAGTCCTTAAATGGTTTCAGATTTGATATTATGGGGATATTTTGAAAAAAGAAACAGTAATCTTGGTAAAATGTTCATTTTGATTGTGGCTATTCTGCCCATCTTGGATAAATTCAAATTCTTCCATCTTTTTAATTCCACTAATATTTGTTTCCAAGTTTTCAAATAATTGTTTTCAAACAGCTCCGAGTTTTTCTTCATGATGACTTCTAGATGTGTTACTGTTTTCTCAGTTTGAAATCCTGTACTTTTTTTCAGTTGAGTTTGTCCTTTTTTTTGGTGTATTTAGTGAAAGCATTGAGGTTTTCTCTCTATATATTGTAAAACCAGAGACCTGGTCATGATGCCCCATTATTTCCAATAGTGTCGTCGCTGAGTCTTGAGGATCCTCTCGAAAAATTACTAAATCATCCATGAATGCTCTCAACTTATATTCATTTCTCCTAATTTTAATCCCTTTAATTTGTGCTTCTACTCTAATCTTATTTATAAAGACCTCTAATACCATGATGCATAACAGAGGAGAAAGAGGGTATCCCTGTTTAATGCCTTTTGAAATTTCAGTTCTCTTTGTTTTTTCATTGTTCACCAAAATTTGCAAGTTTTGATTATGATAAATAATTTTAATCCATTCAATAAATTTCTCTCCAAAACACGTCTTCTCCAAGAGACTAATCATAAATTGCCAGTTCACATTGTCAAAAGCCTTCTCCGCATCGACAAAAATCATAGCCAATTTCCTTCCCAGATTTTTATCATAGTATTCACTACTATCCAAAACTATTCTCAAATTATGTTTCATACTTCTCCCTGGAAGGAAACCACATTGGTCTTCATGGATCACCTTTTTCAGTACTTTCTTTAATTTTTCTGCCAGAATTGAAGTGAAGATTTTATAATCCATATTTCACAAGATTCTCAAATGAAACATGGGTAAAATGGAAATGAGTAAAATGGACATAAATATAAAACTTTTTGGTAGAGTAGTATTTTTTTTAACTGATGTCCAACCACTTTCACAGTGGAAGAATCAAGTTAAGGGTTGAAATATAAATTGGCTTATATGGTATCAGGTTGATAATTTCATCAGGCAGCCACATACTAAAATTCAAGCTATACGAGCTCATCTCATTTGAAATAGTGATAGACATAAGGGATGGATATGTTGAAGGATTTGTCTCTCATATTCATATATTCATATATATGTATATATTCATATACACACACACACACATATGTGTGTGTGTGTGCGCGTGTATAAATATCTAATAGTTTGATTAATTTTGATACAGGCACCTCAAATGGTCTCAGAATGCCACAGAAAACTGACTGGGATATTTACCTAATATGTTGGGAAAGTTATCTTTCAAAAATGTCTGTACTTCAATAAGGGCTCCAACGTGACTGTCATACATAGAACCCACCCATTCCCCTCTTTGCTGGTGAGACTGTAAAATTAAAGGTTCTTGTCAAAATGTATGGTGATTCTGTAGTAAAGTATCTATAATCTTCCCCTCCCCATTCATAGGTTTGACCTTCACGAATCTGGTTATTCACAAGGCACAGTTGCCTTCCCCATTCTCCTCCTCCCATTCCCTTGCATTCCTCACCCCAAGCTTGTGAGGCTTGTGTTTAAAATGGGTATTTTTTTCCCTTTTGGATGTGCAAAGCCTGTCTCACTGCTGGAGGTGTGTCCTCTCTGCCATGTGGCTACACATTCTGCCATTTAATGGCAGCTAACTGGTCAGGTGCTCTCTTTGCTCCTACCTCTCCCCTCTGGGAGAATTTTTTTTCTCAAGATGATGACCAGAAGTATCTGAACACCAGAACTCAGCACTCTTCTCTGTCTGAGGATAAAGTACTGGTAAGCAATTTACCTTGTCTTTTTCCTTCCCTCCTGGAACCCTGGAGCCAGAGGCAAGGGAATGGGAAGGAGATTGCAGGGAGAAGTTATTTATGGTTTTTCCACTTTCTCCAGGATTATCATAGAATCATTGAATCATAGAGTTGGAAGAGACCACAAGGGCCATCCAGTCCAACCCCCTGCCACACAGGAACACACATCAAAGCACTCCTGACAAGTGGCCATCCAGCCTCTGCTTAAAAACCTCCAAAGAAGGAGACTCCACCACACCCCGAGGCAGCATATTCCACTGCCGGACAGCTCTGACCATCACAAAGTTCTTCCTGAGGTTCAGGAGGAATCTCCCTTCCTGCAGCTTGAATCCATTGCTCCTTGTCCTAGGCCCTTTCCACACCTTGCCTTCTTCCGGCGCTGGGGTGTGGGGATCGCACAAACAGCCTCTGGCGAATGGCTCTCACGTCCGGGGTCCTTCAGCTCTACACAAGCTGCCTGCTCGTGTGAGAGCCCTGCCTCTTCCTTCCGCAGCACAGCCTGGGACTTTCCCAGGTTGTGCTGGGGCAGGAAGCGTGACTGGCGCGGCTCCGGAGGCTCCGCACGCCAGGTAAGTGTGCATGGGGCCCAGGAACAATGCGCAATTGTGCACCATTTTTGGCTTCAAACTGAAAATGAAAAGGAGCGCGATCAGTGCCTGCCGGCCCCTGGAGCATCACGCGACTGTGAGTGCACCATGCAGATCGCTCCTCACAATCGCATGATGCTCCAGGCACCCTTTCGCATGGAAAATGCCATGCGGAAAGGGCTCTAGTCTCTGGAGCAGCAGAGAACAAGCTCTGCTCAACATGACATCCCTTCAAATATTTAAACATGGCTAACCTTCTCTTCTACAGACTAAGCATACCCAGCTCCCTAAGCCGCTCCTCACAGGGCATGGCTTCCAGACCCTTCACCATTTTGGTCGGCCTCCTCTGGACACATTCCAGCTTGTCAATATCCTTCTTGAATTGAGGTGCCCAGAACTGGACACAGTATTCCAAATGAAGCCTAACCAAAACAGAATAGAGTGGCACCATAGATCCCTTGACCTAGACGCCATACGCCTATTGATGCAACCAAGAATCGCATTGGCTTTCTTGGCTGCCACATCACACTGCTGACTCATGTTCAGCTTGTTATCTACCAAGACTCCTAGATCCCTTTCACATGTACTGCTATCCAGCCATGTGTCCCCATCCTATATTTTGCATTCCATTTTTTCTGCCTAAGGGTAGGACTTTACGTTTCTCTCTGTTGAAATTCATTTTGTTAGCTTTGGCCCAGCTCTCCAATCTGTCAAGGTTATTTTGAAATTTTATTCTGTCCTCTGGGGTATTAGCAACCCCTCCCAATTGGTGTCATCTGCAAATTTGATCAGCATGCCCTCCACTCCTTCATCCAAGTCATTGATGAAGATGTTGAATAGCACTGGGCCAGGACAGAACCTTGTGGCACCCCACTAGTCACTTCTCTCCAGGATGAAAAGCAGCCATTGGTGAGCACCCTTTGGGTTCAGTTGGTCAACCAATTACAAATCCACCTAACAGTAGCCCTGCCCAGCCCTCACTTTACTAGCTTCTTTGCAAGAATGTCATGGAGAGCTTTGTCAAAGGTCTTACTGAAATCAAGATATGCTACATCCACAGCATTCCCGTCATCTGTCAAGACTGTAACCCTATCATAAAAAGAAATAAGATTAGTCTAGCATGACTTATTTCTGAGAAATCCACATTGATTTTTAGTATTATGGCATTAGTTTCTAAGTAATTACAAACTGACTGTTTCTGCTTCCCAAACCCTCATAAATGTGGAGGGGTCACTGTACATTCTAGGATGCAATCTTGCCTGAAACAAATGATACCTGGAATTCAGTGTGGGATTTCTGTGAAAATAAGTGGACTTATATCTGCAGGATATAGAAATGAGTGATTTTACAATATATGTCTTCAGCAAGAGGCCACCATTTTGTTACTACATAAGGGAACTAACGAAGTGACCATTGTGCATCTAGTGACAAGGTGCCTTGGACACTCCTGAAATACTGGCTAGGGAGTGTTGATGCACATTGGTAGAATCCAGTGTGCATCAGGACAATCTTGTCAGTGCCCTGAATGTGCATCTTGGCAATTCACTAGGAGGGTTCTGCAGTGCCTCTGCTTCATAGCTAAGTATGTGGCAAAGTTACACAAGGCAGACTAGGATATAGAATCATGGCCAATATCACTAACCAGAATCTTACAAAGAATCCACAACTGGCCTTGCTGGGCTTTTTTCAAGGAGGCAATGCAAAGGGATCTTACATTGGGATCCTTATTGATTATTTCTTGGTGTCTTCCAGATTGATTGTTACTCAATTTTGGAAAGATCTAAAGGGGATATCTGTGACAACCAGATATAATAAGGTATGGCAACCAGCTCTGATTTAAAAATGAACTAGCAAACTTCAAGTAAATAAAAGACAGAGAGAAATACACAATTTTATAGTGATTTGGCATTGTTTTATTGAATATTTTGGGGAAAAGATAATGTTGGGTTTCCAATGGCATTCTTTTTTTGCTCACTGTGCAAGGAAACACTTTGGACATCTTTTATTTTGGTGTTATGATTGTGTAACTTAATTGAAAAGTAATTTGTGTACCACTCTTGGGTGGGTGGGGCAATCAGGGATGATGTTATAATATAGAATCAATTTTAAAAAATTTAAAAAAGAAATGTAAGCGGAAGTCAAGAGAGCAATATAACCAATACATGTAGAAGGCAAGAGTCCAGATGAGCAGAAAGGATCTTGGACTTCACAAAAATCAAGCAAGCCAGGCATTCTGAAGGAAGAAAAATGAAGTAATCCTCCACATTATGGAAATGCTTATTTTTGATCCCCCTAAACTGTGACAAATTCCAAATGTGTGGCCACTGCATCACAATTAAAACTGTTTTCCTCCCACCTCCATCAGCAGTTGAAAGGATACACATTAGAAGCATGTGATCAAGATTACATGGGTATGTTATGGGTTTCATGACCTCAGAGCATCCTACTTTGATCTGGCAATGAGGTGATTGTTAGACAGAGAGACCGTGTAGAGCCGATGAAGCAGTAAAGGAGAGTGTCTTAATTGCTGTACACAGAAGGAAAAATTATGAGATTTCTCTAAAACTGCTTTGGATTGGATTCCCCCCCCCCGAGTATTTCATTTTAGCTATAAATAGAAAATTAAGTCACATGACAAGCTTTAGTGACATAGTGTGCAATTTGTAATCTCTGTACAGATTTTAGAGTTCTCTTCTCAAAGCTCCCATGCAGTGTACAGACTATGATGATTATAAGGCATTTCACAGCAAACACATTCCAAAAACGGAGATGATGGGCTAACAGTCTACAAAGAGAACTCCAAGTGTCTGGTCTAAAGTTCCTTGTGATAATCATATCTGCCTGAACAGTGGGGAGAGGGGAAAGGGAGGGAAGCATGGGTGACTTAGAAAAAAGCAGTCCACTAGAGTTGCACCTCTGGCTCTCTGCCTGTTATAATGAATTGCGTCTTTCAAATGCATTGCTGAATATATTTGACCTTCATTGTATGTGCCCTACTAACCTAATTGTGAAATGACCCTTAGTATATATGGAGACATGGATTTTTTCTTGACTGACGAAGAAAAAAAATCCAGTCCTAATAAAAAATAAGGACTTAAATTACTTTGGTATTTTATTGGTTAGTCCCAACTAGGATATACTGATTGAATCCAGTCGTGAATGGTGAATCAATGCTTGGATAAATCTCGTTGGTTCAATGGGTCTACCTAACTAGAGATAATCACATGATTCAAGCCAGTCGTGAATGGTATCAATCTTGGACTGAAATCTCGTTGGTTCAATGCTACTCTAGGTATCAGAACGATTCAAGGCAAGCTGAAAGATTTTCTTATGCTTTTTTGCATCTTCCCACTGCAGCCCTCTGAGGTATCAGCAACCTGTTCTGGAGCGTTTCCCAGCCTGAGTGAATGAGAGGCTGCAGGAAGGAAGAAGGATCACTGATTATGGCTGAAGGAATGGGATCCAGTGGAAGTCTGAAAGCATATCCTGTTCTCTTTTTCTATAAGGGGCAGCCAGATATCCTTGGTGTGCTCACAAGACATGAAGAAAATAACCTGAACTCTCCGGCATTTAGCAGTCATTGGTCTACCAACAGGAAGGTTCTCTTTTTAGCTGACATACTTATTGACAGATTGTCATCTATGAAAGTGCTCAATATGTGTGTGTACATGTGCTTTCCTTAAAAGAAGTAGCACCACATTCTGTGGCAATGAATTCCACACAGCCCATGGGGAGGGGATCGTTTTCTTTGTTCTGAATCTAGTGCTACGAATAATTTCTATTAGCCAGTGCCAGGGGAAAAAAAGTTAGAGACTAGATTCCTCTTCTCTATTTATTTACCACACACCATTCAGTGGGGATGTAATTCTTCACTAATATCCTGCTTGAAAGGAAGCAGTGAGTAATTTTAGCAATTTTCTTCTCACTGTTAGAAAGTCTTTGAAATCTGCAGTTTTTGAAGACTGAGATTTACTGTCAGCATTTTCTGCACAGAAATTTTATTTTCCACACAGAAACTGTTTTCTGCACAAAGCAACAATTCGTGAATGTTTTGTAGAATAAGTCACAGACTAGCAAAAAAAAATTGTCAGCCCAGGATTCTTCTCATTAGAATTTTTCAACACTTGAGAAACAACATTTTCCAACCATTTATCAAATCTTGTCAAATGTTTTTCCCATCTCTACCATTATTATTATATTTGTAAGGTTCTGCCATGTGTGGCTTTATTGTAGTAAACTAAGATAAAAACTCCATCCACCTCTTTAAGGCATTTGCTACAGGAAAAGTACATGAGGTTCAAATCTTATACATATTTATCTGGGCATAGGCCCATTGAATACAACGCAATATTCTTTTCAAGAGACATATATAGAATGGTACTGTCAGCTTCCTGATCCCTTTCTTAATTGTTTATGCAATAATGAGGAAGTGGAAGTAGAGACAAGAAATTGTTCAGATTAGAATTTAAGCAGAGGAAATGTCTGGAGCCAGAATATTCAACATGGTACCTGCAGAATTCTCCACTGATGCTCATCAAGCCCCATATCATCTTTTAAATATGTTGCTTAAAAAAAACAAACCTGAGAGACTGACATACTGCAAACTGAAGTGTCAGCCTCCAGCACTATGTTTATTTCCAAGAATGCCTCTTAATGTCCCATTAAAATGGTGGATATCTACAACTCTGTTTCTCCTTTTCAAGTGTGCAGGCTCACCACAAAAGAAGAAAAGAGGTACATTGGGCTGGTAAAGGAGCTTCCTGGAGGTCAGAGGCTGGAGAATTTCTGGGGGTTAAAGGGGTGGGAATGAGATACATAATGCCTGCGTATGTGTATGTATGTGAGGTTTTGTTTTGGTATAACATGTTTTGCCTGGAGTGAGAGGAAAATACACTGATGTCTATGATGTATATGTGTGTGCTTCTCAGAGCATCATCACTTTGCCTTCTGTGAGATGGGAATTTCACTGAGTTCTCTTGGGAGCAAATATGGGATTTGGCATTTAGGGCTCAGACCCCAGACTCTGCCTAGTATTCAATTTCTTGGTCAGGTTGCTTCTTGCTGAGCCTCAACTATTAACTTTATATGAAGTAACTTTTGGAGCAGAAACTTGTGAGTTAAAAAAAAGTATTTCAGTATTTTGAAACTCAAACCACACTTTTACCTTATATTCAGGTTTGGGGGCAAATTGTTTTTCTTTTGGCCTCAACAATTTTCTTTCTGTTTAATGGGCTTTTTCTGACTGGCCATGCCCCACACAGAAGTCATTCTGTGAATGGATAAGCCTTCTGCCACGACAACCATTTTGTTAGAGCAACCAAAACATGCTCTAAAAATTCCAGATCTCCCTGGTTTGGGAATCCCAGAATATTTTACTTTTAAAATGCCTTTCTCAAGCAATGAGGGGGGGGGGATCAGAACTTGGAAGAATTCAAGACACTAAGTTTAAACAGGAAGATATGCTGAGAGCACTTGTAAAGTATGATAGTAGAAATCAATGTCCAAGGGATGGCAGGGAGGAATCCTAATGGAATACCTCCACAAAACACAAAAGTTAAATCTGCCCTCTGCGCTGACATAGTTTACCAAAGCACCCTCCTTGGAAATGTTCCTAAAACTTTTGACAAATGAACTTGGTGTAGGCTGTATAGCCGAACAGAGAGAATGCCTATTGTTTCCATCTGCCTTTGGCTTTTACAACTCCTTGGAGGCTTATCATTGAGAGAGACGTTTAGTAGAAAGAAAGGTTGATTGAGTGAGAAATACATAGGGAGAAGAAAAACAAAATCCTGAATTACAGAGAAGTGAAAATGTTTTAAATGAAAATATGCATACATTTTTTATAAAGTAGGCCCTCAGCACTTATTTATATTTCATCTCAATATGACACAGTTTCGTTCATCTAATTCCACTTAGAAACATTACTATTTTCATTGCAAATGTTTGAGCGCCAGGCAGTATTCTCAGAAGTACTCCCAGCTGCTGGCACTCTGAATTTAGCTAAATGGGATATTCCCAGATCAACTCAAATGGGAGACATGTTGTGGAAAGGTATTTTCAATTTTATTAAAGTTGATTTTTTCTGTATATGACAGAAAGAGAATGATTTAAGATAGCACTAAGTGTACGTTAACATTTGACATGCAGATAGAATTTTGTTATCCTACTTGCTCCTTAAGTGCTAATTACTGTGATTCTTTATGATAGTCTACATTAAGTTAAAGCTCCTACCTCTTCTTAGTCCTCTATCTCTCTGCTTCTGAATATAACCATATTACTTAGAGTAGTGCAGTCACCACAATTCATTTTTTATCTTATATCATGCCAAAGTGATGTTGTCCTAAGGCCTGGTCTATAGCAACATCAGTTACCAGCTTAATTGGTTTTCAAGTCGTATCCATTGATAGAATGGAGCAACACAGCCAAAAGGGCTGCAAAAGGAAAACCAGGACAGGACTTCAGTACCTTTAACAGTTGTGTATAAGAGGTAATTTCAACGAGTATTGCTTGTCACACAAGCTCTATCTACTAAAATGCCCTCTTCTGTACAACCATTAAAGGCACAGGAGCCCAATCCTGTTTTTCACTTGGCAGCCCTACTAGACAGTCAATGACTGATGCTGTAGTAATGATCAGATTAACTAAATGAGTGCATACATATATCATTAAATACCACAATCAGAATCATCCATGCCTTGTTTCTGACTTATTGTGACCCGAAGACAAACCAATCATGAGTTTTTCTGAGGCTGAGGGTATATAATGCACCCCTTGGTAAAGTGGAAGGCATTGTAGAAAGGGAAAGAATATTCACTGTTACTCATTTTCTGGCCACAAAAAAAAAAAAAAAAAAAAAGACTTTACCAACACTCAGAAAACCTAGTTGAGAAAAATTCTATAATGTGAAAACTGTGGGCAGTTTTCAGCCAGTATTTGCACATCCTAAAGTGTTTCAGGAAACCCCCTTCCTTCCTTCCTTCCCTCCCTCCCTCCTTCCTTCCTTCCTTCCTTCCTTTTCTCTTTTCTTTTCTTTTTTGCAGGTGCAAAAGAATCGTGGGGTCTCCAGAGAGCCATGTGTGATGTTTTTTGTTCAAGATTGCTATTTTCTATGGGAAAAAAAACCCCCATCAGTCTTGCACAACAAAAGTCTTTCTCTCTCACATATACCCAGAAAATAACTTGTGCAAAGAATAGAGTCTTACACAGAAAATAGCCACATGATTTTGTTATGCAAGTTTGCTGTGCCCTGCAGAAGATTTTTGTCCTGCAAGAGTTTTTATGCAGGATTTTTACTGTGCATTATTGCTGGTTTGTTTGTTTGTTTCATAGAAAATAGCTGTCTTAAACACAAAACACAGGGGGCTGTCTGGATTTTTTTTTTCACAAAACTCCACTGTTTTCATGTAAAAATACCTAAGCATATTTCTGTAAAGAATAATTTCCCAGACTTCTTCAGGATCTGTGACTACCAGGTGAAAACTAAGCAGGAATACCACAGTAGGGGAAAAAAATGTGGAAACTATTCATTTTTCTTGCAAGGACGAATAGCTGAATATTATCTTCTCGGTAGGTCAATAGGAATAGAGGAAGACCATACTGCAGATGGATTGATTCAATCAAGAAAGCCATGGCCTGGAGCCCACAAGACCTGAGAAAAGTTGCTGATGTCTGGGGCTGATGGAGGTCTCACATTCATAGAGCTGCTGTTAAGTTGAAGCTAGACTGACAACAAATAATAATGACCAAAAAATCCATTGTACGCTAGGCTGGCTTTGAAAAGTTCCTGAAAATTGCAATTGGTTCAGAATGCTGTTGCTGGGACCCTCATCTGCGCATGACGCTATGTTAGAACATATTCCTGTATGCTTATAGGATATATTCTTCAGCAACTTTGTTGGCTTTATTTGTCTCTGAGTCCAAATCAAAAGGTTGTTATTGCCCTTTACAAGACCTAATGGTCAAGATCTGGCATTACTGATCCAGTATATATAATTTCTCAATTTTATGTGAGCACTTATTAAGATCCACCATAGAGGCTTAGCTGTGGGTGCTCTACTGTCACAGTTGGTTGCTCAGGAGCTTAGTTTGAAAATGGCCTTCTTAATGATCAACCAAATAATGGACTTTTCAAGGGAAGTAAACATTGCTTCTTCCCTAGTAGACTTCAAATACTTGCCAGGAGCCATGTTATTAGAAAACTCTGTAAGGATCTCCATCTCTAATGAAACTCTGCAGATTTATTTGATTTGAGGCTCCATTTTAGGACTTTTGAAAATAGTGTTCTTTTTAATTGGTCTGTTACAATGTTATTGTATTTGATTTGAATTTCTTACACTGAATAAAGCATGAGCTGCAATTCACAAAAGTTTATCCAAAAAAGGTGTCACATGATTATTTTTATTGCTTTTGCTACAAGTCTCTAGCATATTTATTCCTCACCTCAAAATACTTACGGATTTATGATGGCTTTTATTGGTCTAAAGACATCTTGAATTCCACTGAATCAAAAGTAAGGTATGCATGTTTCCATTTCCATTTCCATGAGGCTGGTCTTCTGGCAAGGGATGGCCTGCACCTTACAACCGTCGGCCGGAATGTTTTTGCAAAGTCTCACAAAATGGATCAGGAGGTCTTTAAACTGAGTTTGACTGGGAAGGGGGACAGTAGTATTCTGGGCAAGGATTCAGTGAGTGCTGCGAAAAATAGCCCAAATGATATGGATAGGGCAGGCCAAGTAGAACGAGAGACCAACAGGGAGAGGGAAAGTAACTTTAGTACAGGAATTCCACAAAGGGCACATCGTCTCAAGTGTCTCTACACTAATGCACAGAGCATGGGCAATAAACAAGATGAACTCCAACTCTTAGTACAACAACAACAACAAAAAAATGATGTAATAGGCATCACTGAAACCTGGTGGGATGAATCTCACGATTGGAATGGAGGAATAAGGGGGTATAACTTATTTCACAGAAATAGACCAGAAATAGACCAAACAAAAAAGGAGGAGGAGTAGCCGTATATGTCAAGGATGTTTTCACCTGTGAAGAAATCCAGGACTTCAATCTGAGAAGCCAAGTTGGTAGCTTCTGGGTAAGAATTAAGGGAGCGAGAAACAATAGGGATGTGATTGTGGGGGTTTGCTACAGGCCTCCAGGCCAGCCTGAGGACTTGGATGATGCCTTCCTGGAGCAGATAACCACACATTCAAAAAGGAGAGATGCCGTGTTAAGGGGAGATTTCAATTATCCTGATATTTGTTGGCAGTCAAATTCTGCAAAGACCACAAGGTCCAACAGGTTCCTCGCTTGCCTTGCAGACAATTTCATGGTCCAGAAGGTGGAAGAGGCAACAAGGGGATCGGCTATTCTAGATCTGATCCTGACCAACAGGGATGACCTAGTTGATGAGGTGGAGATGGTGGGATCCTTAGGAGGGAGTGACCATGCTCTCTTGGAGTTTGTCATCTAGTGGGAAGGAGAAGCCAAGTGTAGCTAGACACGCATCCTAAACTTTAAGAAAGCTGATTTCTCTAAACTTAGGGAGTTACTTGCTGAAATCCTGTGGACAAGAATACTAAAAGAGAAAGGAGTTCATGATGGACTGGAGATTCTTAAAAGTGAGATACTGAAGGCACAATTGAAAACTGTGCCAATAAGGAGGGGAAATGGCAGGTGTCTAAAGAAACCGGAATGGTTGACTGAAGAACTCTCAGCTGAGCTAAGTTTTAAAAGAAACATGTACAGGGAATGGAAGAATGGTGAAACCACCAATGGGGAATTCAAGCAAATAGCCAGGAGATGTAGGGAGAAAGTCAAAGAAGCTAAAGTGCAGAATGAACTCAGGCTTGCCAGAGACATCAAAAACAATAAAAAGGGCTTTTTTAGATATGTCCACAGCAAAATGAAAAACAAGGAAATGATAGGATCACTACATGGAGAAGGTGACCAATTAATAACAGGGGGGAGTGAGAAGGCAGAACTACTTAATACCTTCTTTGCCTCAGTTTTCTCCCAAAAGGATAGAAGTACCCAACCTGGGGAGTGGGGAGCAGGTGAGGAAGCAAATGAAATGCAGCACAGAATAAGTAGAGAAGTAGTACAGGAATATCTGACTAAACTAGATGAATTCAAGTCCCCAGGGCCAGACGAATTATATCCAAGGATATTAAAAGAACTTGCGGAAGTCATTTCTGAACCACTTGCAATAATCTTTCAGAACTCTTGGAGAACAGGAGAAGTCCCTGCAGACTGGAGGAAGGCAAATGTTTTCCTTATCTTCAAGAAGGGAAAAAGAGGACGCTACTAGTTATCACCCGGTCAGCCTGACATCAATTTCAGGAAAGATCCTAGAGCAAATCATTAAACAGTCAGTTTGTAATTACTTAGAAAGCAATGCCGTAACCACTAAAAGCCAGCATGGATTTCTCAGAAATAAGTCATGCCAGACTAATCTTATCTCTTTTTATGATAGGGTTACAAGCTTTATAGATGAAGGGAATGCTGTAGATGTAGCATATCTTGACCTCAGTGAGGCCTTTGACAAAGTTCCCCATGACATTCTTGCAAAGAAGCTAGTAAAGTGCGGGCTGGACAGGGCTACTGTTAGTTGGATTTGTAATTGGTTGACCAACTGAACCCAAAGGGTGCTCACCAATGGCTGCTTTTCATCCTGGAGAGAAGTGACTAGTGGGGTGCCACAGGGTTCTGTCCTGGCCCAGTGCTATTCAACATCTTCATCAATGACTTGGATGAAGGAGTGGAGGGCATGCTGATCAAATCTGCAGATGATACCAAACTGGGAGGGGTTGCTAACACACCAGAGGATAGGATCAAATTTCAATACAACCTTGACAGATTGGAGACCTGGGCCAAAGCTAACAAAATGAATTTCAACAGAGAGAAATGTAGGGTCCTGCACTTGGGCAGAAAAAATTAAAGTCACAAGTATAAGATGGGGGACATGTGGCTGGATAGCAGTACGTGTGAAGAGGATCTAGGAGTCTTGGTAGATCACAAGCTGAACATGAGTCAGCAGTGTGACGTGGCAGCCAAGAAAGCCAACGCAATTCTTGGTTGCATCAATAGGAGTATGGTGTCTAGACTGAGGGAGGTACTGGTACCACTCTATTCTACATTGGTTAGGCCTCATTTGGAATACTGTGTCCAGTTCTGGGCACCTCAATTCAAGAAGGATGTCGACAAGCTGGAACATGTCCAGAGGAGGGCAACCAAAATGGTGAAGGGTCTGGAAGCCATGCCCTGTGAGGAGGGGGTTAGAGAGCTGGGTATGTCTAGTCTGTAGAAGAGAAGGTTAAGAGGGGACACGATAGCTATGTTTAAATATTTGAAGGGATGCATGTTGAGGAGGGAGCAGGCTTGTTCTCCAGAGACCAGGACAAGGAGCAATGGATTCAAGTTGCAGGAAAGGAGATTCCACTTGAACCTCAGGAAGAACTTCCTGATGGTCAGAGCTGTCCGGCAGTGGAATGTGCTGCCTGGGAGTGTGGTGGAGTCTCCTTCTTTGAAGGTTTTTAAGCAGACGCTGGATGGCCATCTGTTAGGAATGCTTTGATGGGTGTTCCTGCATAGCAGGGAGTTGGACTCAATAGGCCCTGGGGTCTGTTCCAACTCTATGATTCTATGATTCTATGTTAATACAGAAATTCTACCAACTGGTCAAGTAGATCATGTGTTTCAGTATTACACTGCTGATAGACCTTCTAGTGGGGTAAGCATCACCACCAGAACCAAGCGATTTCTCCTAGTGACACAGTCAGAAAAGACAGACATTATTCAGAGTTGTTTGGCAGCTCTCCAGGCTGGTAATTTCTGAGAGATAAAAGTTTGAGAGTGTGACATCCTGTCTGGATGTCATACCTTCCAATTGTACATGAGACCAGTCGAGGCTGGTCCATTGCAGAAAGGGAAGAGATGTTTTCCTTACGACTGAAAGTTCTAGCTCTGCAGTCGTCCCTGATTTTGCAATATGGACTAGAAAAGGACATGGACAGGCATTTAAGAATGAAGTCTTTCTAAATAATGCCTGTCATTGTTTAATATACATTGAGTTAATGTCCAGTTTCCTGCCAGACTGCACATGAATTTGCCCTAAATTTTACAACAGAACAAGTCTTGGGAAATACTTGAATTTCTGAGAAGGCTGGTTAAAAGCAAGATAATGATTTACCCAGGGAATGGCATCTTTGTTGCTGACTGATGTGGAAAATTTTCTGAAGAAGCTGCTCATTAGAATTATTGGCATCCTGTCATCAAGCATTGTACACCCTTTAGAAGAATAAGACTGGGGTTTATCATGCCATACATCATTCAGATTTTACTGTAACTCTTCCAAGAGTTGCATTATGTTGTCACAAACCTGCAATGAACTAAAAGACTTTGTTGTAATGGAAAGAGCTGGTCATGTAGAAGATAGGGGGAAGGCAGGAAAAAAGTGTTTGAAGAAGGCTTCTTTCAACAAATGTATATATGAATGGGCTACAGCTGCATTCCTGTCCACATTTATTTCTTATGAAGAACACTTGAACATCGTAGCACCTAAATCTAAGAAAATATATATCATATGCTTCAGCTTTATGACTGCACTTCTATAGTCAGTCTCTGTGAAACAGATTCCACTGTATATGCTCTGACTCTCCTAAATGTGTTGGGAAGTTGTAGTTACATGATCGTGAGGGTAGTCCAAGCGCAGTATGTGTGTGTCCAATTGAGATATGTACCACAGCCATCACTCTTCGTCCATGGGATTCACAAGAATGGTTGCATATATACGTCCATGATATGGTAAAATCTATCAGTTTTGTTTTCAGAAACATTTTAATTTTTTTCTAAATCTCAAGGTCTTTCCATCTCATATATGCAGATTATGAATTTTGATAAGTTCTTCAAAAACAAAAAACCCTCAAAAACACAATTCTGTTCTGTTTTCACTGGCTATATTTAACAAGTACAGGTATTTCTTGTATTCCCAATATGCCTTCCTTAAAGGTGTCAAGTATCAACAATTTCTCCCAGAAAAAAAGAGGCAAAAAATCTTAATTCATCACAAACATGGTTGAATTCACATGAATCCATGCCCAGACTTTTTAAGAGTTAGGTACTTGAAGCCCTAGACCCAAACAGACTGGTCTGTCCATTTCAATTTCTCAGTCTTCTATTTTTAGTTTGCAATATTTTGGACCTGTTGAAGTTTCCAAACAAGTCAAAGGTGGCCTTTCGTGGAGTGTCACAGTAATCCAAAAGAGGTATGCATCATGTTAACCAAAATTGACATCTTCAGGAGTGACACAGCTGATGCAGTAGTTTTCAACTGTGCAAATACATTCTTACCCATTGCTGAAACCATAGGGGGTTCTGGGAACTATTGTGGAAAAAGCAATTTTTAGACTAGGAACATTCTATTCAGTCCAAAAAGTAACTTTTCCAAGCCCTGCTG
The DNA here is from genome assembly GCA_948472985.1 of Iguana delicatissima. Lineage (NCBI taxonomy): Eukaryota > Metazoa > Chordata > Lepidosauria > Squamata > Iguanidae > Iguana > Iguana delicatissima. Next base: position 141,579 of record CAOKZL010001113.1, on the reverse strand, counting down.
CAAGGTAAATATGCACAGAATTACAGTCTGTGGCATAGTTAAAGAGCAAGAAAAGCCCCTTGAACACAATAGGTTGTATTTCTGGACAAATATATCAGTTTCTCTTTCTGTCCCATTGAAATCTTCTAAATCTCAGGATCATTCCACTGAACTGAAGAAGGCGCCTTCTTAATCTCAAATTCATTCCACTGGATTGATGGAGACATTTATTAATTTTTCTAAAGTCTTATCAAAATTGAACCAAACAAATCCTCAAGTATATGGACTGGTCAAAATCAACAAATACAATATAATTTTAGGTGGATAACTAATGGGTGTTGGGAGTATGCCTTGCTCCCCATATAATCTTGAAGAGTGGCAGCCCCTCAGCTGCAGCTGCACGCTTGAAAGAAGAGAGAAACTGGGACATTTTGAAAGCAGCCAAAAAACTGGAAAGACATAGGATTAATCAGGACTGCCCTTGCCAAAATAGGCCAGTTGGAGGATCTAACTACTACCAATATAAAGAGGATTCTGTAGTATCTCCCTCCCATATAACTGTTAGATACACATGCCAGGAAAAGAGATGGTTTCGTGGTTTGAATATTGGACTAAGACACTGGGAAACCAGGGTTTGAATCCCTGCTTGGCCACGGAAACCCACTGGCAAGTCACACCCTCTCAGCCCCAGAGGAAAGCAATGGCAACCCCCCTCTGAACAAATTCTACCAAGAAAACTCCATGATAGGTTCACCTTGGGGTCACCATAAGTCAGATATGACTAGGAAGATACACAACCACAAACTTTCATTCAGTGGCACTAAGATGGTCAAGGACATAGGAATCTAACTCCAAACTTTGAACAGCAAATCACTTAAAACCTTTTCCCACCCAGACAAAGCTTCTAGTTTCACTTTCTATCACCCTTGTTTAAAAGGGTTTTTTTTCCCCATCAAATTTAGGAAAACACTTGCAAACTTTGGGAAGTGCTTATCAAGAAAAACAAATAAACAAGATTGTTGCCAATGCCTTGTTGACATTCATAGGATTTCCCTGTTAATGTCCTATTTAACTTTTAAGGACTGCTAATTGTTTGCCCATTAACAGAACAGAAACCTAGACACAGTAATCTCTTCCTCTTTGTGTATGTTTTAGCCTGATAATTTTTTTTCTCAAGTTATCAAATCAGTTTCTTGCAGGTCTATTGTCAAAATAGAAAAATGCAGCATTATTGCCAATAGTTAAAGACAACCATGATCCCTTAAGCACATCCGTTGTTCCATCCTTCCCAAACCTCAGGTGGAGGAACTTTAAAACACTAATTACAGTCTGTTGTTTACAGGAGAGAATTGGGATTGAAAGCACAGTAGGTGAAACAAATTTTACACTGGGGAATGTATATTCTTTTCTATAAACAAGAATGAGTCCTAAATCCTAAGATGCAGCTCTTGGTCAACACGGTGTTTATTTATTTTAACTTCAAGCATTACCCAGCCACATTTGAGCCTGTATAAGTCTCACTGATTTTGCTGAGGTGGTGTATACCCTCGGACACTTGATAGATGAAAACTAGGAGAAATGTGGCCAAGCAATAGCAGAAATAAGGCCATCAGGGCACAAGTTATTAACGAGGAAAAACACACAAGTGAGGAGAGGCTGCAGCAGTTTCCTTTTGCCCAACTCTACAGGGAAGGGCAAGTTTCAACTCTCTCATCTCTTTCCTCCTCAGCTGATTGAGTAGAAACTACTTTGGTACTTTGAACTCAAGTTTTGCAGTAACTGAAGCAAGTTGAGGGTAGAAGGGGAAAGTGGGAATAGGAGAAAGAAACTCATACATTTTAAAAGCAACTGAAAAAGTTGGGTAACAAAAGATTAATTGGGATTGAAGGGTATGAGCAGAGTTTGGTCTCTGCTTCTTCTATGCCTAGCATTCTTAACATATCACTCAGTAAGTTCTTTTCCCCCCCTTTGCAAACATTTTTAAAGTCAGCAAGAGTAAAATCAGGACGACAGTCATGTACAGTGGAAAAATGAAAAGGCGTGGGAAGGGGAGAGAAGAGTGACTCAGATCCTGATTGCACATTTCCAGGAAATTATTGTTGTACTACATGCCCTATTTTCCCAAACAATTATAATCCATGAACATGTTAGGCCCATCACAACAATCAAGACAGACAAGTTAATTTCCATCTCAGTATAGGTTCTGTTCACACTGTCCTCAGTAACTACCATATTTACCAGCATACAAGATGCACTTTTTTCTCCACAAAATAGCCCTTAAAAATGGAGTGTGTCTTATATGATGGGTGCTCATTGGAAACCTTCCTTTCACCACTACTCCTGCTGAGGCTAAATGCATATGAAAGGGAGGAGGTGAAAGGAAGACTTCCATGAGGCTCTGCTGTGCTGGCTCTGCCCTCGGACTCTCCCTGCCTTTCCTAAGCATAAAGAAAATGCCTACAAAAAGCAGGGAAGGGTCTTGGGAAGGCCGGCGCTGGTGCTGTCTCCACCCCCTGGACCCTCTCAAGCCTTTTCTAGGCATAAAAAAATTACTAGGAAAGACAGAGAAGGATCTGAGGAAGCCCCATGCTGCTGCTGGCTCTGCCCTCGGAGCCTCTTCTATCTTTTCTAGGTATTTTCCTTATACCTAGGAAAGACAAGGAAGTGGCTGGGGGGTGAAAGGAGCACTGCCTCAAGGCTTCTCTAGACATTTCCCCTCTTTTCTATCTATTTTGCCTTGGTGGAGAAAACTCCCACCGAAGCGAAATGGAAGGGAATGGGAAGCCTTGCTGCCGAAGTAAAAAAGTTTTTCCCAAAACATAAACACCAAAAATGAGGTGCGTCTTATATGCCGGTGTGTCTTATACGCTGGCAAATATGGTAATTTTATTGGAAAGCTACATACAATAAGTAAAAAGAACAATGGAACCCACATACCCCAAACTGGACTGCCGTGTCTCCCCACCTCATTCTCTCTCTCTCTCTCTCTCTCTCTCACACACACACACACACTGTTTAAATACCTCCAATGGTCTGCTCGTTGCCGTTGTAGGTTCCAGTGATGTTCTCTGCTTGATACACAGTAAGGGTGGGAAACGACTCACCAGATGTTGCTGCATACAAGTCCCATAATCCTTCACCATTGACTATATTAGCTGGAGTATCTTGCAAGTTGTTAACCATAAAGATCTGGAGGGACACAGATGGCCACCCCTGCTATTTAGAGATGGACTTGAACTCTTATTCTTGCCAAGGCTGGTACAAGGCTCAGTGCGGTTTGCAGCAATATTGATGCCCCATCCTGATTAGCAGTGCCTCCTTCCTGCAGGTTGTACCATCACGGACGTTAGCGAACATCCTCCTACCTCCCTGATGACAAAAGCACTCCAGTGGGGTCAATGGAGACCTTCCCTCAGTTACTGTATTTGCAGGCATATAAGACACACCAGCATATAAAACGTACCCTATTTATACACTGGCAAATACTATTTACTGGCATATAAGATGCACTGGCGTATAAGACACCATTTTAAAACAGTATTTTTCAGGAAAAAGTGAGTCTTATATACCAGAAAATAGGTAATAAAGACATGATAGGAAAGATAGGATTAAAACAAGTTAAAATATGTTTATGCCATCAGGCTTTTAGTTACTGACTGGGATGGGCTTGTAATGCTTTGTAGATAGTCTTTTAATGAATTTTAATGTTTTAACTTTATAAATTGTTTGTTTTAAAATAATTGTTATCTATACTTTTATTGAAGTTTTTGTACAGTTTTTAATCTGTGTTGTTAGCATTTTAGCCTCATTATTGGGAAGAAAGTGGGTTATAAATGAAAAGGAGGAGGTTACCAAGTTGGTAACATCACAGGCTCTGAAATTTCCAGGCCAAAACTGAAGAGCAAGAGATAGGCCCTAATGATATTGTAGGAGGCAGGCCTTGGTGATATCATGTCACACCCTTTATCTGCCTTGATCTGGCATGGACAATCACAATTAATTGTGGTCCCACATTTTCACCTGCTTTTAAAATGACCCAGTTTCTGTCTCCTCCTCCCACTTTCCCCCTTGTCCCTTAAATTACTTCCCTTGGTGAAAAATCAAGTTCAAAATGTAAAAGTACTCAGATAACTCAACCATTTAAGCTAGGTATCTTTGCTAGAGGTTCAGTTCAGAATGCTGCATTGCGGTTTTGTGGCTACTCTGAAAAATATCAACATATTAGAGATCATTTGGTAATTAAAAGACTCAAACAGGCTCAAGTACCTGAAATGTGGACATCCATTATAAACCAGCCACAGCAATTCCAGTTGATGACAACAAATGGATTATTTGAAAGAGCCTCCTTCTTTCAACGTCCTTAAAAAGAGGATGGATGGTCATCCATGGCAAGAAGTTGGATTAGATGGCCTTTACAATCCCTTCCAACTCTATGATGTTGCTACTGACATTGGTCTCAATGACTAAAATGTAACTGTTAGAGTAAACCAACTGCTGGATGGTTAGCCAAAATGTATATGAATCTCATTGCTTCAGTGGGTCTGCTCCTAACTGGATTTAGGTCAACATGCCCACAAGAAAGGGTGTTTGCAATCTGGACATGACGTTACCATTTCTAATGGAAAGATGTTCCCTTTTTAAAGCCTTTTCCATTTAAAATATAAGGAATACAAGATCTTGAAGCAAAATGTTACATTTTTAGGGACAGTTTGTGTTAGCACAATCAAAAAATAAATGGCTGCAGGAGTACCTTAACAGTTTCATCCATCTCACACACAACAGCACCAGTAAGCAATCTCAAAGCCAGATGGAAAGCGATAAAAGCAGTAGACATTTTTCAGCAAATGTGTTATATACTCATTTCTAATAATAAAATTTAATGGGATTTCTTTTTAACCCATGCTAGACTTTAGCAAGTATGGATTCCAGAAGAATGGGACATATCCACAGAGAGGTACAAGTATGTGATAAATTAGTTTAGCCAGAAGAATGTCAGTTTAGATTAAGACTCTGCATTTCTGACAGATTGAACTAGGGAGCCACATTCCCACAATATGGAATTAAAGCAGTCTTCCTTCTTCCGTGGGTTTGGTGGAAAGTGGAAGCAGTGTGTGGATAAGGACTAGGACAAAAGACAGAGTAGGCATGAGGACAGAACCAGCACGGTGTAGTGGTTTGAGCACTGGATTATGACTCTGGAGACCACAGTTTGAATCTCTGCTTAGCCATGGAAACCTACTAGATGAACTTGGGTAATTCATACTCTCTGAGCCTCAGAGGAAGGCAAAGCCAAAGGCAAAGCCCATCTGAACAAATCTTGCCAACCTCATAATAGGTTCACCTTAGGGCAGTAACGTAGACTCAATTCAACTGACTCGGACTCAAGTTGGACTTAAGTCACCTCAGTGACTCGACTCAGACTCGACTTGGCAACAAAGGTGCACTGACTTGACTCAGTTTGAGACTTATATATTTTTGAGTGTCTCATTTGCTGCCCTTGGTTCAGTAACATAACACATTCATCCAGAAACCTTACTACATTAAAAATGCTTCCATCTCTTTTTGCCTAATGGTCACAGGACAATCTGTCTCAAGCCCAAAGTGTGGGTGCATTTTTCAGAGGAGAATAGCAGACAGGTTAGGCAATGGGCTTGGAGTGGGCTTGAGGTCTGCTCCGCAGACTGTCCCTGCGACATATTGGAGGAGCCTTCTGAAACTTTTCCTAAGAGCAGAAGCAAGACTTGTCCCCAAAGCATAGGGCGTGTTTCTCAGAGAACAGCTAGTGTATTACGCAGTGGGACTGAGGAGGAAGGAGCCTTCTTTCTATAACTTTTGACGCTTCAGTAATGGGGAGTAAAAAGTATCCAATTATCTACTTCTGAAAACTTCTCCAGCTTCAGAAATGGGAAGTAAGAAGGATCCTATTCCCCACTTCCAAAGCTGCAGACTCTTTTATGCCCATTGGCACAAAAGCCTCCATCTTCAGGAAGGGGGAGTAAGAAGGATCCTATTCCTCACCTCTGAAGCTGCAGATGGCAAAATCACAAATGTGGAGGATTGACTCTGCTTAAATAGTTAAAAGAACAGGTTGCTTACCTGTAACTGTGGTTCTTTGAGTGGTCATCTGTGCCCTTACACACTAGGAGCTTTTGCGAACGGTACCACGCATGCGCGAAAGCTCCTAGTGTGTAAGGCACAGAGATCACGAAGAAGAACTGATTTTATTCAACTCTGTTCAGAAATTCTGGAATACACGTTGGAGTATAAAGTTGGCTCCCAGACTTCAGACTTGACTTGAAACTATCTTCAAGGACTTGAGACTTGACTTGAGACTTGGAGAAAAAGACCTAAAAACATCACTGCCTTAGGGTCACCATAAGTTGAGAATGACTTGAAGGCACATAGCAACAGTAAGAACAACACTAGAGATGTGGAACAGGTGGTGCTCCAAATATTGTTAGACTACAATTGCTATCATTTCTCATCATTAACTGGCAAAGGCTTATGGGAGTTGAAACCCAACAGCATTTGGAAGACCACAGGTTCCCTACTCTAGGCTAGAGACAATGTTTCTCCACTAGGAGTCCAAGAAATTCAGCTCTTCATTTTATGCAAACCTCCTCTGAATAAATCTTGCCAGGAAAACTCCATAATAGGGTCACTTTAACCAGAGTCAACTTGAAAGCACATAACAAAAACAAAATGTACAACTTGAGCAATTTGAGGCTTCAATCCAACATCCCCTCAGTGAAGCATATATATCCATATATGGACTTACACTACGGTGAGCTGTATACACTGAACCGTACTGTAAAGTCCCTATACACAGCCATTCCATGCTTTGTAGCAAGCAGTCAGGATTGGAGAAGCAGTTAGCTACCTCCCCACAGCCAGACGCATAGTGATTACAGCAGCGTTGAGACCCCCCCCAAGGACCCTGTTGCTCTCAGTGCTGTTGTCATGAATTCACCTCTAGCTACGGAGGAGATAGCCACACCCTTTCTCCAATTCTGCCTGCTTGCCATAAACAGGGAATGGCCATGCACAGCAGCTTTGAGCTTTTGCAGTAAGTGGGAGGGATCTTTGGACACTTTGGAGGGAAGTGAATACTAACCCACCTCTGTGCCCCAAAAAGGGCATCCACAAACTTAAGGCAGATTTACATGCATATATATCCTGAACTAAAGTCTGTCCTGAACATGCTTACTGAAAACACTTGTGCCGTGCTTATCATTGGAGTTGCAGTGGTAAATTTTGAAAAGAAGGCATTCATTGTGAAAGACCCACATAGCCACATCTTCCAGGGAAAAGCCCAAAATGCAGGCAGCCATGGCCATCCATCATAATAAACCAGTTCTAGCATTTTTCACCTCCACCAGAAGAGGAGCAGGTCTGTTGTAAATCGAATGGATCTTAATTGGTTTACTCAGATTGAGTAACCCCTCAAATACTTGCTGATACAAAAGGGATAACTCATAATATGTTGTTGTTGGGGAAATCATTTTCCCACTAGCTGCTGTAAGAACTGGGGAAGCTGGGAGTGGTGGTGACTGATGACATCATAGTTCCTTGTAATCAAAAAGTTCTGGTGCATTGACCTGGAGAAAAACCATCATCCCCTAGGAGTTGATATTGAACAACTATCCTGTTTGCCCAGAACAAAACATAAGCATTTTATAAACCTTCTTTTTTTCCTCTCCCCCACACTCTTTTGCATCATGTCACGTTTCCCCCTTCCTGTTCATTTCACCCACGTTACAGCTGTTAGTAAATAAATGACAGGCGGCAGCCTATCATCGGCTGACAGATCGCCCGGCATCAGCAATACAAAAACAGGAGAACTTGTCATCTGTCTGGTTCTCCTCTGCTTCTCTGTCAGCTTTGCTGCATTCGGGTTGCATGTCACAGTCATCTGAGCAAGCTGAATGTAACAGTGTAAACATCAGCTCAGGAGGCAAATCAATCAAACCTATGACGGCAGCCACACAGGAGAACTTGTGCTGAAAAGACAGATGCTGAAAAGGGGCCTTCCTGCACCCTTCAGCGTGCTGTGCTGCTGCTGCCACTGAGTAACGCTTCCTTAATACCATTTTACTTTTTCATTTTAATTACTTCCCTGTTTTGTCAGACTTACCAGAGACTAAGTAGGAGAGGGAAAAATTAAGCAGCTGTTGTTGGTTCCTAGAATGGCTACAGCAGTAACTAAGCTCGTTCAAGACCAAGTCCTGTCACCGCTATACTAAGCTTCTAAATTCCAGCACAGGAGGAATAAAGGCAATGCATTATGTTGTGGTAAATTTAATATTGTTAAAAAAATGGTTGAAGATGTTACTAATATATGGAATACTGTCAGAACACCAGACAAGGAAGAACTGTTCTGCATTGCATCAAGGTAGATGGAGTGATGATCAGTCTTAGCTCAACCAAGATCATTCTCAGCTGATTCATATTTAGCTGAGCCTATGAACAAGCCATGGTGAACATGTGTGTACTATACATTCCGAAACTAACTGCATAACTTGCTGAATTAATGCTTGTCACACAGATGTGAAGTAGATTGGAAAATGGAAAACAAAGACTATGGCCATTTCTGCGCTACACTCTTATAGTGCTATTACTTCACTTTCAACATCTTGTGGAATTTTGAGGTTTGTAGTTTACTGAGGCTAAATTCTAAAGGCCCCTCCTAAAACTGCAAACCCCAGGATTCCATAGGATGTTGAAAGTGGAATAATAGCACTATAACAGTGCAGTGTGGAAAGGCCCTATGAATAAAAAACTCTGCTATACCATAAAGGACTATCTAGTTCAGGTTCAGGTTCAGCTTAAAGTTCAAGAGCTGGATCCACATTTAGTAATGCCCACAGTTAGACGTGCTGAAACCCACAGGACTTGTGGGATCTAAATTAAATCTTATTGTTTTCAAACGTTTTACTCCAAGTATGGCTATATCTGAATCCAAGGCAATAAAGATGGTGCTGGGGGCTAGTTGTTGACCATCAGTGGTTAGTATTTGGACAGCACACAGGTTATCTGGGACCCATCCACATTATACATTTATGGCACTTTTATTCTACTTTAATTGCCATGGTTTCATTTTATGGATTGGCAGTTTAGGGAGAGCTGTAGTGCCTCACCAAACTACAAACCACAGAATTTCACAGGACGTTGCCACGGCAGTTGCAGTGGGATAATTGCACCATTATTGTATAGTGTGAATGAGCCCCTGGTCATTTTATCATCTGCTTGTCTACACATATATAGCAGATTGAGGAGTAAAACTTAGTATAACACAACAGACTGCAGGGACAGTAGCACATTATTTTAAATGTTCTCCTAGATTAAAAAACAAAACAAAACAAAAACATTCTCTGCATCTAAGTTGATACTTCTCACTAAATCTTGTCATGGTGAATCCCACAGTTTTAGTACATGCCACATGTCTACAAGACAAAAAGGAAAAATATAAGCCTAGTAAAAAGTACATATGATGTGATACTTGATCTGGATTACCTGCAATCATTTGCTGAGGTTTTCTGACTTTCTAAGTGTTGCTGGCTATCTGAAAAGAGATGATATAAATTTAAGCTGGAAATAGTGAGACAGACAGACAGACAGACAGAGACAGAGAGAGGAAGAAGGACACTGTTTTGTTTTAAAAATTGGTTTTGATTTTTTTCACAAAAAATCAGTTATGCTTCAAGAAACAATTGTCAGAACACATAATATCAGTGAGTACTTCCCTGCCCTCTTTTCTTGTGAGCATGTAAGATTTAAGCTTACAGTCTAAGAACTACAGAATCATGACATGAGATCAAGTAACCCAACAATAATCATTAACTTCTTATATTCAGCTACAGAGGGTCTGAGGAAGTCAATGACAATGCCCATGACAATGCAAATGATAAAGTGTCTCTTTCACCCAGCTGATGTGGCATTTATGGGAATATTTTTCAGCTTTGTTCCAAGAGAATAACATTCGGTGCGCTAAATAAATAATGTCAGGGAAGAAATGTCAGGAATAATGCCAAAATAATAATGACTTTGTAGCGGTTATAGAAAGCTCTTTGAAGGATAACAAAAACTTTCAGCCAAACAAAGCACGCTGTTTGGTTTGCTCTGCATGGTATGTCCAAGCATCGGATTGTTTGAACAGCCTGTGGAAACATAAGCAGCTTCTGGGACTGCCATGGGTTAAAATAACCAAATGGATTACAGGTGCACAGTGGTTGTATTTGGAATACCTGGGCCCAATTCAAGGCATTTTGTTGTCTGAAATGGACCAGCAAGTGGCATCTGCCACTCACGCAAGTGGAGGTGCATAGAACCCAGAACTGGCCACAGTATTTTGGCCCTGGAACAGAGAATCTCACAAGCATACAATAATAATAAAGGTAATGAACATGCTCTTCAATGACACTCCAAATTTGCAATCGGAGCCATGTGTCTCACTATGCCTAATAGCAGGACCACTCCTGGTATTAGCTATTATTTCCCAAAATCTGCCATCCCAAACATATAGCCAAACTGAAGCATCTAAAAAAAATGGTTGTCCTATCAGAAACTGGTACTGAATTCCTGATTTTCTACCAATGAGAAAGAAAGCATATAAACTATGAAGAGCATTGCCTAAGTTGGTAGCTTTCAAAATGGTACTCAAAGGGCTATTTCAGTGAGAAGTTTACTAACAACTCATAGTGCTTGACCACAACTGCAGGTCTTCCCTTGCAGTGTAAGATATGTGGGCAAATTGATGTGTTTATTCAAGGATTCACTTGTGGTTATCTCAGAATGTGAAGTTTGCATGAAGTGATGGTGAAGTCCAAAAGGTCTGACAGATCCCAGAACTCTCTGCCACATACAGGGATTCTATGTCATGGAAACATTTATATATATTATTTAGAAAATTAGCAATGTCCCTAACATTGGCTAATCTACCAAAAGGTACAAAACCAACATATTCTCTGCAAAGGTTAGTCCTATCTCACCAACCTTTGAGAGTTCTTTGAGGGTATCAGCAAACAGTGGAGTGTGAACTGGAGTGACCTAGTAAACCAGGGCTTTCCAAATGGTGTGCCGCGACACGTTAGTGTGTCACCTCAAATGTGTAGGTGTGTCGTCTACAATCTTGGAAAGGTATGTTATTATTTATAATTTAAAAATATATGAAAGGTTTTCATGAGACAAGTTGTGTCCCCATACATTTTGTTATTACAGTTTATGTATATGTCTGTATCTCTTATAAAGGGTTATTTTAACCTCCAGGTTGCTAGTAAAACTGAATTACTGAATTGCAAAATGATGCATGTCTAAAAAAGTGCGTCACCAACATTAAAAGATTGGAAAACTCTGTAGTAGACGATGTTTACATGGATTTCCATAAGGCTTTTGGCCATAAGGCTTGAGTGAGCTTATTCCTATTAGACTTTCCACTGATCTAGCAAGGCTCTTATATTCTTAAAGGTAAATACCATTTTGAAAGTTGTGTGGTGGAGTGGCTTGAGTGTTGGGCCCTTTCCACACCCTACCTTATATTGTCATCCTCCGGTGGCAATCCCGGCAGTGGGTCTGCTGGGAAGAGAGCACAATGGGAGCACTCCCTTCCGCACCCACTGGTTCCCTGCCGAAGGAAGCACGATGGACATGCCTCTTCCTTTTACAGAGTAGCTGGGCACTTTCCCAGGCTGCGCTGGAGCAGGAAGTGCCTCCATCGCATTTCTGGCACTTCCACAGGCCAGGTAAGTGCGGGATGGCTGCAGGAAAACCCATCAATGATTTAATCCATGATCACACCACCTGGCGATGGGAGAAGGATGGGACCATGACAGTGTCATGCAGAAGCTTTTTCATGGTCCCGCTCCTCTCCTGTCCCCATGCCAGGAGGTGAGGCTCCTGCAGAAAGGGCCTTGGACTATGACTCTGGAGACAAGGATTGAAATTCCTGCTTAGTCATGGAAACACACTGGGAGACCTCATGCCCATCAGACTCTCTCAGCCTTAGAGGAAGGCAAAGGCAAGCCCCGCTTGAAAAAATCTTGTCAAGAAAACCCCATGATGGGTTTGCCTTAGGATCACCATACTTTAGAAATGACTTCAAGGCACACAACAACAGCAGCAGCAGCTGCAATAACAACAACAACAACAACCCAGCACTTTACACTGTCATCTCTGTTTTTCTTATGTTCATGGTTTAGTTTCTACCTTTTAGGGTGAAATGTGGTAAGCAGGTAGTCTTCTTCCATTCATTCTTGTACTTGAAGTAAGGATTTCATCCTATGCTAGTGAAAGTTGCACAGTTCAAAGTCCTAAAATGCTTAGCTTGCATATTTTGCAAAATGAATTTGTGTACATATGCCCACCATTCATGCGGAATTTGTTCGAATTGCTCTCAAGACAGTGTCCAGTTTTAATCACAGTATGCTAAAAATCCTCATGCTAAAGGTTTATAGATTTGTATATAAACAATTCAGAAAAGCAAGCTTTCTTTTGAAAAACAGACAAAAGACTTGAGCAAAAAATATAGAAATAAAAACAATAACATCATTATTAGTACTAGTTTCCAACCTTCTCTTCCCAGTGCCACACTTTAATTTTCTCTAACAAAAGCAAACTAGGTGTCCCAAAATGGATCCCAAAAGGGAATTAAATGACTCACTTCACATTCCCTGCAACCTCCAGTATTTTGACACCAGTCCCCTGCCAGTGCTTGTAAAAGTTGCTGAACATGCCGCCTGGGAGATTCTGACCATTTCCAAGCTCTGCCTGTTTTTCTGTTCTACATATGTTCAGCAACGTTTTATGTGCAATTTTATCCACCCTTTTCCAAATCTCATTCTAGTATTTGTCACTTCATAACTTACCAACCATGCTTTAGAGTTATCCAGCAAGCTAGCTAACTCTCTTTGCCATCACCAATATAGTTTCCAAGTTATTTTTTTCTATTGCCAGCCAAATTTTCTAGGTTCTGCTTATCAAAAGTGTCTAAGTTCCCCTAAGATGCATTTGTTCTCCTGGCTATAGGTAGACATATGTGTAAATGCTCCTAGTTGACAGAAAGCTATTTATTTTATTTAGCCAAATTACAGATATTTATTAATTAAGCCTAACAGAAACAGTGGCAGTATATTTACATTATGGTAAAGCAGTGACATATGAATATATTAATATACTCAGTGACAACACTAACAGCAACAAAAGTTTGAATTGAGTTTGATTTTGGGCACAATTTCAGCCTACCTTGCTCATAAGAAACTCCACTGAAATATTTGATGAATTTGTCATAGTGTTTTTAGGCTTGTTTTGCCCTTTCATATAAAAAGCATGCTGCAGTAATAGGAATAACTAGATCTTTGTTGTACAGTGAAATGCAAGAAGACAACACATCACAACCTGGGTGCAAAATCTAAACTATACCACAATCTCTTCCACAAGAAATTTGCAATATAAATTTTTTAAAAAACTACAAAGAAAGGATAGTTTCAGTAAAAAAGCCTTGAACCCAACCTGTCTTGTAAGTACCGTGTTTAAAGATCTAATTTTTTCTTACTTATTATTCCATCTATAAGATGGATCTCTTTCCCACACATCCTTACAACAACTCACAGCACTTGTTCACATATCGATCAGAATTCTGTAGTGCTCCAGATGTTTTTGGACTGTAAGCTCTTCAGTCCCAGCCAGCACAACCAATGGATGAAACATTGGGATTGCAATCCAACATATCTGGAGGGCTGCATGGTTCCCACTCATTTTGTAGTTCTATGCAATCTGCTCACCTTGGAGCTAAAACTGGGCACAGGGCTGTGGACTCTGACAGAAGATCTGTCAACATCCCCATATACTTAGACTTTCAACATCCCCATATACTTAGTCTGAGATCTACCTCTGTTAAGCTAGAAAGTCTGAATGAGGCTTCTACATGCATTCACTATCAGAGTCCCCAGTCATGTGGGAAGTTCTACTTATGGTCAAGGGAAAACAAGAGTTCTAATTCAGGCATTCAGAAAGGTTTATTCTAAATACATGGGGTGAAGGAAAATGTTTAGTCCTGCCACTCTCCACACTTCTTCTCTACACATGTAGAGTGAGAGTGTGAAGAAGAGACCCTTGTCTATGCATTGAAGCTCACCATATAATCAGGAATCCTGAAGAAAACTGGCTTCCTGATTGGCATAGACAGGTTGCATACATAGCAGAGGATCTCTTCTTCAACATGTCACTCTTCACATATAGAGAGAGATTGGGCAGAGGACTCAACTTGGGTGTGTTCCTCGCTTCAAGAGTGGATTTTTTAAATTCTTTTTGTGGAAACTGAATAGGACTAAGCAGGGCCTTCCCTTGTATCTTCCTGCTCAACTGGGAAACTGAACACTGGAGGAAAGACTTGCAGGTGTACTCCCCACATCCCATTCCCACTTTCAGCCCTCCCATGAGCAAGCTGAACATCTGCTGCACAGTGCACATGAGATTTTGGGCCTTTCTGCACTACACTGTTACAGTGCTATCATTCCACTTTCAACATCCTATGAAATCCCGGGGTTTGGAGTTTAGGGAGGGGCATTTACAATTCTCTGCCAGAGAGCTTTTTGGTCTCAGTAAACTACAAACCCCAGAATTTCACAGGATGTTGAAAGTAGAATAATACCACTATAACAGTATAGGGAGGAAAGTCCCTTTATGTCAGAGAGCTTAAGCTCAAATGATTTTTTAAAAAATAATAATAAAACAACCAACATTGTCAAACATTTAACTGGTTGAATTAACCCTTTACCAGCTTAGTGTGGAGACAGCAATTCAGCTTGGTTACACAGTCACTTTTCACAGCTGTCATCCATAAGAAAGACAAGTTAACAGCAGGGTGAGATTATGACAATCCCAGGTTTCTTAAAAAAAAAAAAAGGCAAAAAGAAAGCAGTAATTGGGACTCTTAGTGTTAAGGAAAATAGGCAGAGTGCTAGGTTTGGTCTAGAACTCTCCTTTTCAGAACCGCCACTAGTCATTGGCATGTGGACAGAGAGTTTGCGTGAGGAGTCTGTATGTTACAGTCTCAAACCTCTGAACCTGTACTATACCTTGTAGAAGAGGACTGATGAGCTTTCTTGTTTTGGAGAGACAAATTTTCTAGGCCACCTTAGCTTTCTTTGGTCCACCTATCCAGTTAATAACTACAGATCTTGTCTTCATATAAATTTCCTCTAAATACAGCATGCTGCAGAAGCCTTTTGGAAAATGTGGTTGTTTTGTCACATTTTCCCTACTGTCACATCCAGTTGGGCCATGTGAGTCATGTCCATGGCAATGTGGGATTTGTATATGATTAAGCAGTGCAGCAAGACAGAATATCAGAAACTTTTGGAGGGAATAAGTTTCTCTACCCCATCAGCCCTGAGGAGCACAGCAGTTCTGCATAAGAGTTCCAAGATAATTCAATTTTTCATGTGTTAATTTAAAAGCATTAGATATACCGGGGGTAAATTTCTTCTAGTGTCTCATTTCTTCTTCTATGATTCAAAACTTCTTGGTTATTTTCTATCTTGATAATTGATTCTTTTTTTAAAAAAAACCTAGATAACACTGTAGAACCTAATGGTATAATTTCATATTTTATGTTATTTTGTTATTTGGTGGAAATGCTAAGTGCCCTATGTATATTTTATTTTCTGCCAAGTGTCTTGACAACTAGCTGGAAAGAAACTGGAAAAGCAATAATAAAGGAAAGAAGGAAAAATACTGATATGTGAGATCAGTGATTGGATCTTTTGACCTATAGATGGATGGGTGGGTGGATGGATAGATAGATAGATAGATAGATAGATAGATAGATAGATAGATAGATAGATAGATAGATAGAAGATAGATGATAGATAGATAGCTGCTAGGGAAAGGTCTAAATAATTTTAATTGTGACTGAATCATTGATTTTGACTAAATCATTGGTAATTGGTGGGGGAAATCTTAAAAACTTTCCTCAAATGCTATTTTCCTAATCTAATTCTCTGAACTGAAGCTGCTATTATCCTCATGGGAATTGGTAATACAGGCACAATAAAGGTATCTAATGTATTTTGTCTAAGACAGGCTAATAATCTACATACGGGATTTAAATGGACCTTAAAAAGTTACTGATTGCATATAAAAAATGCTAGAGTTGGAGTTTTCCAGAATGACTTCTCCATTTCCCAAAAGTAACTAGAATACTTATTTTTCAAAGAGATTGGCACATTAATCTGTCTCAGCAAAAAAATTACAAAGGGAGGTCAGGAAGAGGAATTTAGCAGCGCCTTTAAGGCTGATTTTAAAAAAAAATTAGCATGAGCTTTTATAGATTTCCATACACTTCTTCCAATGTACTGAAGGAGTTAATATCAAACCACAGGTATATTAGCAGGTACATAGTACAGGTAAGATCAGCAAATAGGACACAGTAAGATGCAGTCTCTACAAGCATCCATAAAGCTTCCTACAATTGTGTGAGGTTATCAGCACATATCAGTGCTTCTAAAGAAGCAGGCTAAAATCTACAAAAGTTCATGTTAAAATAAATTGGTCTTAAAGGTACTGCTCAGTTCCTCCTCCTGCCTTTTCTTTCTAGAATAATTAAGTTTAAATTATCTTTAACTACTTCTCAATGCTACATGCCACTGGCCTGTGGTATAAAGTAAGTGTGCCAACTGTGCTACTTCCTGGAGATATCTGACATGACCACTGTGATGCATGCCATCTTGTTTGGATTAACTATAACATGTTCTATGCTATGTTCTGAAGCTTCAGCTATTCTCTAGTTAGACTGTTAACTGGGGCTGCTTACAGGTAATGTACAACTCCCTTCTTAAAACAGTTCATTGGCTACCAGTCTGCTTCCAGGGATGTTTCAAAGTGCTGATTATGGTGACACATCAAGCCCTGTATGACTTGTGTCCAGGCTACCTGAAGGGCCTTATTGTTCTAAATGAGTCTGCTTGGCTTTGAGATCTTCAGAGGAGATCTTCCTGGATGCACAATCTTTAGAGGCATGTCTGGTGAGAATGTGAAAGAGGGCCTTCTGAGCAGTCATTTCCAGGCTTGGAAAATTTGGCACCCAGACTGTTGTCTTTCCACTAGCAGGTAAAAATGTTTTAATTCAAGAAGGCGTTTGACAATTGACCAGCTGTTGAAGGTGAGTGCTTGTTTTCAGCTAAGTATTCTTGGTATGGATTAAACTCATTTAGTCCAGCCTTCCAGCTCATTACACCACGATACAGCTGTAATCTGTGATATAGGCTCTACTGTTCAGAAGGAAGACAGATGTGGATGTTAGCCAGGATCTAACTTTGCCAGAGTGTAAAGTTCCACTAGAGTACTTACGTGGAGGTCCAGACGGTGGCACCTGTGGGGCAGAACAATGAAGCTGTCCAATCAGCTGTCTTTGGGTGTGCCAGAGCTGCATCCAGCATTGTTCAGCTTCCATTTTGTAGCTAGGCAAAAGGAGGTACTAAATAACTGCTTGCAAAATGTCTGCAAGAGCACAAACACTGATATAGCCCTGATTATGCCAGCACAAGTCACCTAGAAGATTCCTGTCATCACTGGTCAGCTTCCCTTCTGTAGCCAGGCAAAACTATTGCACAAGGAGGCACTAAATAGCTTCTTGCACAATGTCTGTAAAAGTACTCATACGGGTGTAGCCCCTAGTTATATCAGCAGAAGTAACCCAGAGGATACCAGGAGCTTTGCCCTTTTCTGGTTTTGCATTTGTTTTGTACAGTGGGGAATCTGGGGAAAGCATGAAGGCACAAGAACAAGGTGGAGGAGAGAATCATGATGTACTGGGATTAGAGATCACTTAGGAAAATCATTGGGAGTACAATCCCTGTCAAACATATCTCTTCCAATATAACCCTGAAGAAAAAACTCATAGATGTTATTAAGTGAACACAAAATAAAATGCTAGGGCTCCTATACTTGAACATACCATGTTGTCATGGACAAACACCATCCAAGCATCAGTAGCTCTTCCGAGTTAAAGATGAACTCCAATTTATGTATCCGTAGAAGTTCTGTACAAGTGGGGTCATCTACTTTCATGTGCAACCCTTTGCTTGTCTGGCTCTGCCATCTCCACAGAGACAAAAAGGGAAGCACTTGCAGGTAGGTAATCCACAGGACTGTATGCACTTCAAGTGCAAGGAATCTGGTGAACTGGAGAATCTTTTTCCCAAGCTTGTATAAGCTTTGAGCTTTCTAAACAGTGCTTTTAGAAAAAAATTTCCATCCAGAAAATGATTTCTTAGCTTCCACTAAAATCCCTTTAGTCAGAACATTATATTTCTTACAGCAGGGTAATTTCCTTCAGGATTTTAATGCACACTTTTCAATAATGAATTTTAAAAGTGTCAGCTTGAAAGCCTATTGTCTGTTCTTTTGGAGAATTACATGGGACTTTATAGAGTTGTCTGTGGTGCAGAAGATTATAGTCTTGGGACTATACTTGGGACTATACAACACTTTGCACTGAGTAATACATTTCTCAGGGCAACCCAAAAAGGGGGGGGATCCTCTTTAGCAAATAGCAGATGGGGCCACTAGTTATAAATACAGAACATCAACATGATCATGTAATGTTGTAAATGAGGTTTTGAGGTGAGTTACATATCTATTATTCACACAGAAATCCGTAACAATTTGTTTTTGAAGTCATAGAAACTGCATTAATAGCATGAATTGTCTTGAAAAATGTTGTCACTACATATGGTAAAAGCATTGAAATAGCAGAGGGAAAAATAATGATAAGTATAAATGTATTCCAAGCATGGACTGAAATCAATTTGTGAAGAAATTTGCAGTTATCTTGTTCCTGGTGTTTTCAATTCACCCTCTAGTTATAGGAAAGACCTCCTCCTCCATCCCCAGCTTTTTTTCTTTTTTCTTTATAAAGCCACGGACTTACATACTGACATTCTTTTGTGGCAATATGTGGAGTCCAAAAAGCTGAAAACTTGGGGATCTATTGTGAAGCTCACTTTTATCCACATTATCTCACAGCTGCAGACTTTAATCAAAGATTATTGGTTATAGGGATTTGTGTCAAGCATCCCTTTTCCAGGCAAAGGTCTGGTTTGGAACTTTAAAATCCAAGACAATGAAATTAATCTCAGGTTGCCCAAGTTAATTAAATGCCTGGAATACCAGGGTGGGTACAGGGAGGGGACTCAAAAAAGACTGGAAATGCTGAATTATTTAACAGTATCAGTCTCAGTAGTTTGGTAAGTTTGGACTCTGCTCCAAGGAACCTGATCAGTAGTAGAAAAAAAATGCTGAGAAGTAGCTTTTTTATTATTATCGATAAGAACTTGGAAAAACTTCATTTAGGGCCTACATCTCTCAGAATCTCCTTGACAGCGTTTGAGAGCTGTAGTAGACGATAACAATAACAACAACTTCAAACAACAACTGCTATTGATTTTCTATACAAACCACAGCGTATGGAAGCATACTCTGCAACTGTCCTAATTCAGCAGGGATAGTTCTGATTAATCCCGTGCCATCCCACTTTTTCAGCTCCTTCTCAAATGTCCTGGTTTCTCTCTCCTCCCTGCATTTCCCCCCTTCGTCTCAGTTTGCTTCAATTTCTTCCTTCTCTCCAATTGGCTTTCTTCAGGACCACGAGAAAGGTGGCGTATCACCCATTCCCCAAAACTCTCTTTTCCCATTTCCTATTTAGTAGTGAGGCTGTGTTTTTCTTAATAATTGTTTAATAAATATTATTGCTAGTTTAAAACTGTCTGACTGCTCACTGACCTGGCGCTGTATACATTGGGTAAAAGATCCCCGCTAAGTTACCCTGCCTCTCGTTAGCCAAGAGAGTGCTCCAGCTAATTTCCCCATCTTGTTGTGTTTGTTTTGGTTATTTGGGCGTCCCTCCCGGGACCCCCAATCCACAGGGTAACAATTGTTTAAAAAAGCACTTGAGCAACTCTGCATATGGCTCCTGGCCTCACCGCGGTAGCCCAGCCAGCGTGTCAGTCCTATGTCATGTTGGAATGTTGGATGCCCATGCTGGATAAGGATCTGTGAAGCTATAGTCCAAAAAAATAACTTTTCAGAGCCTTGACTCTTGGACGACACATTCAATTCACAGTGGTTGTGAAGAATACCCAGGTTCTTCTAATAGAGACAATGAATTTGGACAGCTTGAGTAATTTTCATAGGACAGGGTTGAAACGTGATCAGCATTGGTATTATGCACACCATTCTTCTTCCCTCAAAAGGGAGCAGAAAGATGTATACCATGGGCCCAGAATGTACATGTAAACCCTGGGTACGCACACAGAGAGACATACACGCACCTATTCTATCACATACAGATTTACAGATTTCAGAAAGCCCTTTTGAGAATCTATCAAAGCAAGGCCTCACTTATATATATATACTTTTTAATATTCTATAAAGTGAGTGCACATAACTTTTGCATTAATCTGCACTAAGGCATGGTTAATCTCCAAACTTTACCTTTTTTTGCTATTGCTTAATTACTTACATATTCCATTAAGAAATTATTAAATTGCTTGTAATCTTCTTTAAAGCCTTTGGGTACAGTATGCGGTGGGATTCAAAATGAGTCTTTGCCCCTCTTTTCCAGTTTGTACCTGTTTTTGTAAGAATAGCAAGTCAACCAACAGCAACACCCACCCCCTTGAATGGTTGAAAAACGTTTCAGAGATTTAAATTTATAATTCTCATCCTACTCAAGGGATTTAACTTTGGAAGGAGGGAGGCAATTTGTTCAGATATATCTTAATGGTGGGATAATTTGCAGAAAAACTACTTATGCAAATAAGAAGCATTAAGCGATATACCTAAACATCCAGAGCAGAACTGAAAGAGTGCAATAATTCTCCTGTTTATTGATTGTGGTTTTAACAGTTTTGTCTGGTTTTAACAGTTTTGTGTGATAGTCTGTCTTCAGCATAGGGATGGAAAGAAAGATAAAATGAGAAGGTATAGACAAACCACCAAAAAAAGGGTGGGGGCAAACGACAAGCCTCATGACAGTGTTGTTCAAACATCTACTTTTAACAGAGACCTATTTGTGGGAAAAGGTCTAAACAGAGAAAGGAAAGGAGGCCTGGCCCCTCTTCATTGTTCCTTGGGACAAGGAAGAAGAATCCCAGGACAAAAGTACTGCCTTGAAAAGGTGCATCTTTATGTTCCTCATTTGTTAGACTTAATGCCCAGAATTCTGCTGGGCACTTATGTCTTTGTGAGAAAGCCAGTGTGGTGTAGTGGTTGGAGCATTGGACTATGACTCTGGAGATCAGGACTTGATTCTCTGCTAGGCCATGGAAACCCACTGAGTGACCTCGGGCATGTCACACATTCTCAGCCCCAGAAAACATGATAGGGTCACCTTAGGGTCATCATAAGTTGGAAACAACTTGAAGGCACACAGCAATAGCAACAACTCCAAAATATTGGGTAGC
This sequence comes from Iguana delicatissima, assembly GCA_948472985.1. NCBI lineage: Eukaryota > Metazoa > Chordata > Lepidosauria > Squamata > Iguanidae > Iguana > Iguana delicatissima. Next base: position 120,142 of record CAOKZL010001113.1, on the reverse strand, counting down.
TCTCTAACAGCCTTATCCTGTATAGGGTTGCTGCTACATTACCATGTGGGGAACCCTGCAAAGTGAGCAATGAACATTAGGACTGATGAACATCAGGACCGAGGCACATCAGGTATGATGTGCGTTGGGACTGGTACTCATTGATCCCATTGTGCATTAGGACACAGGCTAGAGAGTGCAGGTGCACATTGGGACACTCTTGCCAGAGCATCTTGGCAATTCATTAACAGGGTATTTTAGTGCCTCTGCTACATAGCTAAGTATGTGTAAAGTTATATAATGTACACTATAATAGAGGATTCTGGTTGGTGTTTTCTATTTGAATGGCATACTCTAGTCTTATTATGAGAGTCAAATTCTTGTGCCTTGCTTACCTGAACAAGGCTTTTTGAATGGTAGCAGGTTGAAATTGGCCTTCTTCTTTCTTGTGGCATTTACTGCTACTGACTTGGTTAATCTGAAAGAAGAACGTGATTTAAAGGCCCCTCCTCTTCCTGTTTTCTCCCCCAAAAATGTTATGTAAAAGGATCATATCTATTCATATTTGAATTATACCTCAATTTTAGGATGAAAAGAGATGTGATGTGAAAAATACACAACTGGATCTACAAACTCTTTTAATTACCAAGTTGGAATCAGATTCTGTTCCCTTCTCAGCAAAAGTCCCCATCCTGACAACATATCAGCAATTCCTCTCCCCACCCTTCAGTAAAAGGGGAGTAAGACTAGGGAAAGAGCTCAGCAAGTCTGATTAAGGTATAAGGACATCAGTGGCAAAAGAAACAAACTAAGAATTCTTCCAGATGGAGTAAATGCTGCTACACTATTTCTTGCTGTACTCCTCAGTTTAAAGGGAAAAAAACAGACAACATTTCTGTTGCGCCATAGCATTCAGTGATAATTCCTTAGCACCAATGGCAACATTTTATTCCCACCCAGGGGATCTTTTTTTTACCAGGATATATCAAAACAAGTGAGCTGGTGTGGCGTAGTGATTTGAGTGTTAGATGAGGAGGGGCCCCAGATGGCCCCTCCCAAAACTGCAAACCCCAGGATTCCATAGGATGTTGCAAGTGGAATAATAGCGCTATAACAGTCTAGTGCAGAAATGGCCCAGGGTTCGTATCTCTGAGCGGCAATGAAAACCCACTGGGTGACCTTGGCAAAGTCATGAATCCCAAAGGACAGCATGGTTTTATACTTCCAGTTGTATCCTGGAATTCTTGGTCATTCCTTCTCTTCATTGCCATGGTGGGGTGAGGGGGAAGACAGACAATCATTACAGTTTACATTAGGATTTTAAAACAATGTTCCTTTTAAAAAGAAGGCATGCCTGTAATGGGGCTCAACATCCAGAGCTTATACAGAGTCAAGGCATTGAAATTGATCTGCATGATGACTGGTGAAGTTGCCTATTTTGTCATAAGAGCTGAATGATAATTGTTTAAGTTGTCCATGGTGTCATACAGCTTTCTTAATCTCCCCATCCTCATTGCCTAAAGAAAGGTTGGAGAGGTTGGGTGGATCCAGAGCCAACATGAAGGAGCCATTCAAACAGAAGCTCTCACTTCTTTGCACTAGTCTGGAAGAGTCCTAAAACTTCATTGTAAGAACTCTAATTACACTGAACTAAGCTTGTTTCATTTTTAGTAGAAGTGGGGGAATGAGGGGATGGGAAGAAATGTGGTAGGGAGAGCTTAAAAGTTGTCAGGTTACATTTCAGATATGTTAGGATAGGTGGATAAAAGATGAGGCGAATATACCATAGGGAACCATATAACTCCATCACTACTGCTCTCTTTAACACAACTTTATCTTAAGTGCTCAGTGTACATGCATTTCCAACAACTGGAAGAGGGAGAAAGAATGTAGACTTCCTTCCACAGTGTAACTACACACATTCAGATCAACACATTAACAAAATAATAAAACAACACTGTGAAATCAGATCATAGACTGCTTTTGCCAGATCTACTAGATGAGCAAGACCTCTAATAAAGCAAGAAGCAATATCCTGGAGGTACAGTTTACCAGACTTACTATCAGCAGTAAAATGTCATAAGTAATTAAATGTATCCTTCAGACAAAAGTGATCTTTCTGCACAGAACAAAATACAACCAATGATTCAGCTTATGTTGAGAAAGGACTAGTAATTTCCCAGACTACACCATCAGAAAGATGTATGCAGACAGTAGGGGACAGAAAATGTACACCACTATAGTGGTCCCAGGGCTTGGAGTGTTGAAGTCCTGGAATTCACAATTCAAGAAGGATACTGACAAGCTGGAATACATCCAGAGGAGGGTAACCACAATGGTAAAAGGCCTGGAAACCATGCCCTATGAGGAATGGATTAGGGAGTTGTGTATGTTTAGCCTGGAGAAGAGACAGTTAAAAGGTGATAGCTATGTTTAAATATTTGAAGGGGTGTCATATGAAAGATGGAACAAGCTTGTTTTCTGCTACTCCAGAGACTAGGACACAGAACAATGGCTTCACACTGTACAAAAAGAGATTCCACCTAAACATTAAAACTTCCTGACAGTGAGAGCAGTTTGACAGTGGAATATACTGCCTCAGAGCAGAGTGGAGCTTTCTTCTTTGGAAGTTTTTAAACAGAGGCTGGATGGCCATCTCTTGGGAGTACTTTGATTGTGTATTTGTGCATGGCAGCTGGTTGGACTGCATGGCTTCTGTGATCTCTTCCATTCCTATGATTAAGCATGATTACCTTGCAGTAAGGTGTGGTGGTGATCCTAGCAACAACACATTGTTGTGAGCTATTCCTGTTGCAATGCAGTGTTTGGGGAGGTATTGAGAGTGCAGTTAGAACTCCTTAACTTGACAAAAGACAAACTCATGATGGAGATGAAAAGTGATGCATTGGTTTGCTGATAAGGATCAACAAAATGGTCTACATTTTTGGACTCTTCTTGAACATAAGACTATAGGGACTGTCGAGATGAAAGCCTTCATATCAGTTTTTCCACTACACCAGTGGGAATGTGAAGTGAAAACCAAGACTGATATGAGAATAGAGCTGCTTGGCCATCCTAAAGCATAGGAGATCTGCCTAGCAATCCCAAGAAAAATAACATAGGTCATCCAAGTGGGTGTTTAAGGAAAGCCAGACATTGCAGGGTAAAACTTAACTCACACACAGAGCTTGGGAAAGTTATTTTGTGGCCATGCTGAGATTCTGGAAATTGTTATTTAAAAATAATATTTCCAGGCTTTGCATCTAAACAGCAGAAAGACAATGGTCTCAATTTGTCTTTGATCTCTCAAACATATCTTGGGAAAAGCTTGGCAATTCTGAGCAAGTACAACTAGAGGTAGTCACAGACACAACAGCAGTGAGATTAATTACAAATATGCCAGCTTCTTTTTTTTCCTTTTTTTAATTTTTTATTATAAATAAAAAATACATAACATGACAAACATAAAAGGGAAAAATTACCAAAAAAATACTTACATTTCTATTTCTCTCCAAACCCATTTACATAATATTACTTATTCAACATATTATAAATCATACTGATTATATATTTTGGTTATATATATCTGAATCTCATTCTCATTATACCCATTGTTATTAATTATTCCCATAATTAACATTTTCAAAATGTAATATTAGTAATTTCATTCTTATTTCTATCCTTTTCAAACTAAGTTTAACCTATTACTATTGCTAAGTTTACTCCATCCCCAGAGCCAATTATACTTGGAATTACTCCACCTTCCAAAATTATAACTCTTCTTGTTGAGGTGTGACACCTTCCTCTTTTACTAATACTTTTTCTACAAATATCTTCCATATTGCATCAAAATCACTCCCTTTCATTATTCCTTTTTTTTAATCTTAATTCCACAGGTTAATTTATCATTAATCACTATTTTCCACACTTCTTTATGCCAATCCTCTATTTGAAAATCTCCTTGAATTTTCCATTTTCTTGATATAATTAACCTTGCTGCAGTTAATAAATTTGTAATTAGGTCCTTCATTGCCTGAGTACAATGAACCATATATAGATAACAATGCTATACTAGGACATATTTCTAAATCAATTTCTGTTATCTCTTTAAACATCATTTGCCAAAATTTCCACACACATTCACAATTCTACCACATAGGAATATAAGCACCAATTTCTTGACAGCCCCTCCAATTACAACCTTGAATAATTCTTGTCTATGTGATTTACTTTTACTAGTGTTAGGCACCATCTCCAAAACAATTTATAATAATTCTCTTATATCTGTACAGATAAGTTTTTTAAATGATGCTGATTCCAAATTTTTCCCCAATCCTGAATATCAATTTTTTTGTACTAATTCTTCCTCCCATATTTTTCTAAGATATTCCTCTTGATCTTTATGTTTTGAGAACATTTTATATATTTCATTTGTGGTACCTTTCACAATTTCATTTTTCTCCATACTTTCTCTTTGATTAATCATTTGTTCAAATTTAGTGTATTCTCTAAACTCTTTATTATTCCTATTCCAATTCCTTGTCCACTGCTCTAACTGAATATAATTGAGCCATGACATCTTTGTACTTTGCAATCTCTGCTTTATTTTATCTTTATTCCTCATTATATTCATCTTTTAACTAATATATTCTCTGCTCCTTTAATTCCTTATTTACCTCTCAAATTCACTGGAAATTTTTCCACCATCTCTACTTGGGTTAATGGTGAAGTAGCAGGCATTAACTTTTTCTTACTTTTTTTCCTAATCTCTAATATATTTTTCAAAAAGTGGTTTTCTATTTTTTTCCATTTCCCTCTTAACAGAATTGAAAAAAAATATTCTCCAAGTTCTTCTCTAATTCTATTGCATCCGTCTCTAACCAGTCTAAATCTCCCTTTACATATATGCCAGCTTCTATGGCCTCAGGATCTTCAAGTTTGGTGTCAGATGAAAACAGTGGCCAAAAAGGAGGAGAAAGAGGACCTGAACAGCTACTGACCAGTCAGCTTGACACTGATACCAGGAAAGATTCTGGAAGAGATCATTAAACAATCAGACTGTGAGTACTTAGAAAAGAAATGCTGTGATTACTATCACCCAGCATGGGTTTCTCTACTGAGGACAAATTCACTTTCTTCTTAGGACAGTTATGTATATCTACTACACGCTAGAGGGTGATACATGATGAATATCATATCTCACTATTCTTTGAAAATGCTCATCATTTGAAAAAAAGATGAAGGAAAGTTACTTTGAGGTAATTTTAACATATCCAAAAGGAATTGTGTCAAGAATTGTAGTAGAAATGGGGAAAGGAACAACTAGCTCAAAATCAGTGAGTACTCTCTCTCGTATGATTTCATCTTAGAACTGTTGGCATTGCAGAAGTTGGCAAACTGTTTAGTCACATTGGTGAAGGCATGAGGGAAGAAAAAAAATCTATCTAACAGGAGATCATGGAGAAGATCTAAGGATGGCATTCAAGGAGGAGAAGGAAGATAGTTCAGTTGAGGAGGATATTCACCAAGTCCTATTCTTGGGTCTTTTCAAGATTAAAATTAAAGTAAGGTAAAGGAAGAGGGAAAGGGAAAAAGGGAGGAAAACAGTTTATCTTAAGAGCGTTCACCTTGTTATACCTCTTAACTTACTTCAGAAAGTTGTTGTGCAGATACAAATGTAGAAGAAGATCATTTAGAGCACCTTGGGCAGCTGGGAAACAAGGCAAGATGTAAAGAGTAAATTAACAAATAGATAAATAAATATTGGTAGTCCTAAAGAACAGTTACATATGATCTTAAATGAGAGGAATTAAACCTCTTTCCCTACCCTTCCTGAAGTCATCTTCTGCGACTTAAAACAAAAAACCTGTTTCTGAATATAACAGAACAGGAAAAACAGCATACAGGATAAAGAGGACTGCCCCTTTGTATAGATTTACTAAACATCGGTTAGTTTGTTTCTACAGGAGGCTTTGTTAGTGCGTTTTAAAGCACAAATAGCATACATATAGATAAATCTTAGTCATCACCAGTAATTTTTAGTATGTTAATGCTGCTCAAATGACTCAAATGTCCATGCTTAAATAAAAGCATATTACTCATGTTTAAGTGAAGAAGGAAAGGACAAACGTGGAATCTCTGGGCTTCTTTGGACAAATCGGTCTAACCAGTCTTCTCAGCATTAGTTTCTAATCTGTCAAATGGGAGTAATGACAACTTCACAGTGCTGCAGAGAAATGGTAAATTTTGCAGATAATACATGTGATGATGTGCTTGAAACTTTTTAAAAAACTGCTACTTTATTTATTTATTTATTTTATTTATTGAATTTCTATACTGCCTTTTCTCCCAAGATGGCTTCCAAAATAAATAACAAATAATAAATAAATATCTTTTCTTTAAAAAAAAAGGGAAAGAGAGAGAGAGACAGAGACAGAGAGAAAGAAGGTTAACATGGCCCACGGTTAGTAAAAATTTGGAGATATTATGGAGGTCTGCTGGGACTGAGATAATCCAGTTCAGGGCTAGAAAACCCCATGTTGTCAGAGGTCTTCCCATCAGTCATGGACATCAAAGCCAATGGTCAGTGATGATGGATTTTGTAGCCCCTGCTCCAATCTAGTAAAATGTGAACATATATGGTATCCCATCATTGATGTTGATCTACAAATCTTTGAACAGGTAAGAAATATTTTCTAAAATGCTATTTGAAGACAGAAAGCAATGACAAACTTAACCACAACACTTGATGATCTGTTCTGATGACTAACAACCCAAATCATTAATCTGCAGTTTAAATTTTGCTGGATTTCAGTCACAGTGTCATTGTCCACAGGAGTAAAAGAGAGCTTCAGAAGGCATCAGCACCTGAGGACAGCACCTCTGGATGGCAATTACGTTTACTTGTTAATAAACTTTAATCAAAAGCATCTTCCTTGCATTGTATCTACCATGACACAAATAATTTGTTTAGAGATTCACGTTTATCTTCCTCTCAGCTGAACAAATTTTAGGCAGAGCTAAGTCTATTCAGGTATGAATACATCTCAAAAACATCCCCCAATCACACCAAAAAATGTAGCACTGATAAATTCAATGAGACATTATGAAGAAGTCACAAAATAAAGAATGCTACAGATGAAATGCTGTGATGAACAAAAAATTTCAACTAATTCCAGCAGCAGTAGCAAGCCATACCCTCTTAACTGCTATTAAGAACATAACTTTGTTTTTCAGCATTATATTTAGAAAAAGCTATCCTGTATACATGAACAACTGGCTTCAGCACTCATTCTGGAAAGTCTTAGTACAGACATTTGAGAGAGATGTTACTGAATGAAAGACAAGAGAGAGAAAAGGTAATATATTTGATTAAGCCATTAACTGTTTGGCCGTGGAGAGCTAGACTCAGAGTTGATTGTCACAATTATGTAGACAGGGAGACATTGAAGCTTGCTTTGGTGAAGGCATAAGATGGGGACAGAACATCTGTTTCTGTGAAAATCCAATAGAATGTGATGAACTCAGGAAATATACCGTGTTCATGGCCACTGCATAGGTCCATTCAGTCTTTGAGTTCATTGAAAGAGACACGTGCCACGTGCTCCCAAAAATCCACTTTGTATTCCTTGCAGCAGAGCATTTAGCAAGAGGGCACTCACTACGTAGGATGCTCTTGAGACCAGGACAAGGAGCAATGGATGCAAGCTGCAGGAGGGGAGATTCCGCCTGAACCTCAGGAGGAATTTCCTGACAGTCAGGGCTGTCCGGCAGTGGAATGTGCTGCCACAGAGTGTGGTGGAGTCTCCTTCTTTGGAGGTTTTTAAGCGGAGGCTGGATGGCCACTTGTCGGGAGGGCTTTCAGGGTTTTCCTGCATGGCAGGGGGTTGGACTGGATGGCCCTTGTGGTCTCTTCCAACTCTACATTTCTATGATTCTATGATTCTATAGTTCTCCCTATAATATCAGATATGCATCTGTTTTTAGACACTTGTAACTTTGCCATCTTCATTACAGATAATATGTTTGTCTTGATCTTATATATTGGTTAAATTGTACTAGGACACTTAGCTGGCCTTGTTTGAGTTGATGTTGGTGATTTCACTTAATGAAACAAAATCTGAGGGGCAGCACCTACAGTCCTTAAAAATTGTTTCATGCCAAGTTCTGTGTTAAATGGACAAAACCCAGCAATTTCTGAAAACAAAAAACCAAAGGTTGCCCTCAGTCCTGAGTTTTCATTAAACTCTTAAAGATTGCAACTTAACTCAAAAATATCAAGGGTTTTTTAAATTTATTTTTTCCCCACAAGAGTACATTGAAATGGGATGTAATGAACTTGAGCTTAAAACCTCAACAGTCTCAGAACAACTAAGACTGACAGATCAATCCATTTCCAGTACGAATAAGAAATTTTTCCATTTAAAAATGTGAATCAGTCCGAAAATCCAGGTTTATTGGGAAGTAGCAGTGTTTTTTTAAGTATGTAAAAATAGAGCTCAGCTTTGACAAGAAGTCCCAGCATCAATAAAATCCTGGAGGTGAACTGGACAAGTGAGAGTAAATGTAGGTGTTTTGTCACAAACCCATTTTCTGACTGAACATCCATTGGATTTCTGCACTAATCTTGACAAATAGAAGAGAATGCTGCTATCAGTCTCTGAGCTGATGGAAGAAGAGACATTTCCTAGACTGGCCCAGATTATAATTGGTGTCTTGTGCCATCTGCATGGAGGAGAGCGACAAATCACCAATGGAACCAAAACTATCATTCAAAAAGAGCAAGAACCAGAGAAAGAATAACTGAGTGTCAGCACGCTGCAGACCATTGATGAGTGATAGTTGTCACCTTAAGAATCCTCAGCTTCTTTCTATCATCTCAGCAATTTCTAGCACTTCTTAGGTTTTTAATACAGTTGTCTCTCCACTTTCACAAGGCTTTGGGGTGCAGAACTCTCACAAAAGTGGAAAAACCACAAATAATTCCCCCCACCCACCCACCCCACCATTCCCTTCCAGGGCGTCCCCTTTCCCATTCCCATACAAAAGGGGAGGGAATTGAGGAGGAGGTTCACACAAGCCTTCCTTTCCCCCTCCGAAGCTCCTCCTGCCATTCCTATGTATTTTGCCCTGGCATGGAGAACTCACATGCAAGCCTTCCCTCCCCCAATTCCTCTCCCTTTTGCCTCAGCACGAGTTCTCCACACTGGGGCAAAATGCACAGGAATGGTGGGAAAAACTCCAGAGGGAGGAAAGGAAGGCTCACACAATGTCCACCCCCCACTGCTTCCCTTCCATTTTGCATGGGAAGGGGAAGGGGGGAATTCCAGAGGGGAGAAAGGAAGGCCCAGGTGAGCTTTCCCCCACCCCCACTCCCATTCCCTTCCATTTTGGCTCAATGAGAGTTCATTGTGGTGGGACAAAATGTTTGGGAAGGGGAGGAGGAGAATGGGGGAAGGCATGCACACTCACCAGTAATCAAATTTGCAAACATAAAACCCGTGAATCTGAAGGGAGAACTGTATTTGGATATTTAGAAATCAGCGAAAACAAGTTTGAGTTGGACAATAAAACACTAACAAGGAGGAGCTGCACCTGCTTCTTCTCAGTCTTACTCTGATCACAACATCACGCTGGATCTCATCACTGATCAGAGGCAGCCCTGGGGATGTCTTCCATTTTACTGAGGAACCTCTACTAGGAAACCTGTTGCACTCCAGATGTCGAGGAGTTGCTACTCCCTTCATTGCTTTCCATTGGCCAGTCCAGAAGAGGCTAATGGAAATGCAAGTACAATTGTGGAGGGCCAAAGTTTCTCCAGGCTTGCTCCAAGCCTGCAACAGAGACAGCAAGATGGATAGAACTGCAGAATGTCTATTAAAACTCCACAAAATCATAAGAAAATAAGATAATTTTTGTTAGCACATGCTGTGCATTGTTTCCTTTTGGAAAGAAACATTCAGGAGGCAGCAAGAGTGTGACCTTTTAGCGCAAACCTTGTGCAATTTGGTGGCATACATAGTTCTGAGCTTTAATTTTGCCAGCTTCTAAGGTTGAGCAAGCTACACTGCAAAGGTCTGCTTGGACAGAATCACAAACTATTGTATTGAAGAGACTGGGCTCAGCTTATTGTGGAAACTTTAAATATTTATAATATAACTTGCAGTTGAAACTCATAAAGTTCTAAGTAGCTGTGATCAAATGTAACCTTAACACTGGAACACTTGAGCGATGGGTGCAATAAAGAACAGTGTATCAAACTTGATGGCTTGCCGATTGTATCTTAACCTATTCATCAATAGTCATCCCCTTTCCTCCAGTTTCTATGAAGAATCCAGACTTTATTTCTGATATGGCAGTCAGAAATAAGTAATGTTGCATCTCATCTGGACACTGCAGATAAATAATTGAGCTGCGTATTTAAAATATTCAGTCTAAAGAAGATAAGAAAAACAACATCAAAGTCTCAGCAAAGCTAAAGCAAGCCCACGTTGAAATTTCTGTGTGAGAGAGACCAATTAAAATACACTGTTTTCTGAATTGCAGTCCTTTCAGAGGCTCTTTAATATTGTGATAGCAGAACAGAATGTTGAAGAGTTGGCCATGGGCTTTGTTTGACCTAGTGCTCATTAAAACCCAGAATATTCATTATCCCCCCCACACACATTCTTTTCAATTAAACAAATTGGCCTTGAAAGATATAAAAAAGAGAGTGCTGCTGTCCCTAACCATGCTGCTTTCTCCTCATGACTCAGTAGCCACCCACAGCCAGCCCACATGCTTACTGAGTAGAGCCCTTTCATCATTTAGGAAACTAAATATCAAAACTGATGGCTAGATGATGTTTTTTTTAGAGGTACCTTCGGAGTTCTGGGGTACTTCCAGATGAGGTCTTTATGACACCATACTCTTGCCTTGTCCAGTGGATTTCATGGGACTTCCAGACAGCAATCTCTTTTTCCCATGTTTTCCTCCTGCTTCTTCCACCTATTTTGTTCTAACTGCACAAAATCTGTTAAGGAAACAAAAGAATTGTTGCCCAATGTATTTTAATTGCTGATGCTAGGAGTCCTTTGCTTGGACTCCTACCAAGGTCCTGCCCCTAACTTTTACTGTCAAGATGACTACAAGGAAAAGATGGTTGGCAGGTTCTGATCCTTTTGCTTTTTGTCTTTCCTCCATTATAGAAGAAATTATCCAGCCTTTGGAGACAGATACCTGTACAGAAATTTGAGTAAGAACATCCTCTTTGATTAGCACAGTTGGCCCTCCATATTCACTAGGTTAGGGGCACAGGACCCTCACAAAAGTGGAAAAATCACAAATATCAATATTTGTGTCTGTGTCTGTAGGAAGGGGGCCAAGTCATGGTGGCAGGAAGAGGAAGCCAGGGTCCAGACCAGCTCAGAGAAAGGAGATGGAAAGGGGGGGTGTTGGCATGGTAGCCTTGTACTTCACCTCTCTTTCCTAGTTTCTTGGTTGAAGATTTGTGGGGGTGTCAAGGCAGGGTTTGTGGTGCTGAGAATGCAAGCTGCCCTTAGCCGGCCAGGCAGTGGCTCATGGAGGAGGAAAAGGAACAGAGGCAGTTTTTGAAAGCCCTGTGCAGTCTGATTGGAGCCTCCGAGAAGGAAGGTTCCCCTGGAAAATAAGCACTTGGGACAGGGGACAGGGGTTGAAGAAACTCACACATAACCAAATCCATGAAAGTCAAATCTGCAAATGTGCAGGGCCAACTATACTTTCAAATGAAGTTATGATAGTTTTATAGATTACTGTATCCAAGATCTAAGGCCCTGAGTATGTATGATTGAAGAGTTTTCCTTTCCTTATAACATCTAGTTATAAGACTATAACATTTGTACTTAAATACTGAAGATAAGGAGACAGTGATAATAAATGCCATTTTTAATAAGGAGGGGCTTGTTAAAAGAGAGTATACAGCTTAAGGAAGTTTTTGAACCATGACCTGAATGTGATTTAGCGTGGAAAAGTTTAAGAATGCTATTTGGGACTGCACTAACAGAACCATCCTATGCCAAGCACAGGAAGAAAGCAGTACTATGATCTTTAATATTTTTTACACCTCATCAGAAGTACTTTTTCCATGTTTGGGCACTTTTTAAAAGTATTCAAACAAGTAGGATGCATTTTTAAGGAAGGCAATAGAGAGGTTCTGGAAAACACAGCACAGAAGAAAGGTTTGAGAGAGAAAAGGTTATGGTATGTTTTGTTTAGATGGCATCTTTGTTCCATTAATTAACCTGGAGTGAGTGGTGGTTTTTCTTTCTGTAGACTTCTCAGGGCATTGCCAGGGTGGGGAACCTCCCCTTCAGCCTCCACAAACTTTACTAAGGCCAGGGCTGTTGCAGAAATATTGGTTAGATCTTCCAGTACTATAACAGATATCTTATTTTAATGCCTGCCCTGTTCTCTGATGATACACTCTTGTCATCCACAAGCCCTGATGCAAGAAAGAAATGTGCATTTGGAATACAACAGTTCAAAACAATAGGATGTCACAGCTCCATCCTGTGAAATCCTGGAATTTGTAGTTTCATGAAGTATTAGTATCATCTGCTAGAGAACTACAAATCCTAGAATTCTATAGGCTGCAGCCACGGCAGTTTGAAGCAGAGTCAAAATGCTATAACTATGCGCAGGAAGCCCCCACCTTTTGATGTCCCATTTTGATGACTCACTCTTTTAATGCTTCTATTCTTTTGACGATTCCAAATTAAGGATAAATTTCGTTAATTCAGTGAGGGTTTCACTCTTTCCTCAGTTCTTCTTGCCTATGAAGGCTTGCCTGGAACTGTTTGCATGCATGTGCTGCTTGCAAAGTGAGCTGAGAGGGAGGGGAAGGTGCTAAGCCAGCTGAGAGACTTTGCAAACATTGTGCATAGTCACTAACAAGTGAGCCTCCATAGCCCTTTCATGCTCCCTACAGTACAGTACATGGATTCTGCTTTTCAACCAATTCCATTTACTGACAGTGCTCTAGTCCCTAACCTGTCAGATGAGTGGAGGTAGCCTGTAGTGTGAAAGGGACCTAGTGTTAGGGAACATTATCTGCAACTCAAAATGACACAGGGAAAATCTGAGGCACAGAATATAACAAGAGAACTATATAATTATCCTTGATGTTGTTGACCGTCAGCTGCTTTGCAGGTTTGGCTAGGTAGAAGAAGAAGACAACTAAAAGTTTTCTTCCTGCCTGTCTGTGCATCAGCAGGGTACTATCACTAAGTCTGTATGTGCCCTGAAGAAAGAGAGGAATGGTGAGAGGGGAAACAGAAGGAGCTGTCCATGGTCCCATTACAGCTGTTTGCCTCCTCGGAAGGAACACAAAGTGTGTGAGGACAGTCTGCTGGCAGATTTGAGAAATAGATAAGAGTGTGCAAATACTCTGTTGTTCCTACATTTTCACATGCTCCCACCAGACACCATATACTTGTCCAGAACTCTGTGGCAATGCTGAAATGGATCACGAGCCCAAGGAGATGGCCAGCAGATTGGTTGTAGGAAGATGTCAAGAGGAAAAGAAGCAGCCAGAACAAAGAGAAGAGATCTAGCAAGGTGTAATTTGTTAATTTTATGTATGATCAATTTAAGTATGATATAAAGGTGGAAATAAAGGTGGAAAGGAGCTCAAATAACAAGAGGTGAAATGTAAGTAACAAGAGGTGAAGATTTTTCTCTTTTTTTCACAGTTGGCATCCCTGCCCTGGGAGGTTATGTCCAATCAGAGGCATGGCTTTTGTCAATTTGGATATTATGTTTCTGGAAAATCTTCTCATAAAGTGTCTGGTTACACTACAGAAGCGGAAAAGGGAGTTCAGCTCTCTTTTTGATATATTTTTTAGCTGTCAGATGCTGTAGCAATCTGTATTATGGGCAGGATCTGTTGCTGATGGAAACACTTCTGTCAGAAGATTCAGAGGGTGTTTGATTCCACATCACTTTGCAGCCACAGATGCACTCTGAAAATATACTCTAGGGAGCTGTGAAAACCTCTGGAACTGATTTTCAGGCAAAATGGAGAACTGCAAGGCATGGAGGAGAGAATACAAGACTGTTTCACTAGTGGATTTCTCACTGGTGTAACTTTGGATGCAAGAAATGAAATGTAGGAAGATTACAGTAGGTCTACAGAAACACCAAGAAGGAAAACTACCTTCTGTAAAGTTCACAACCAGTATCTTTGAATTTGGGAAAAGACACAGATTATGGCTCCTAGTCAACAATAAAACAGAGCAATAAAAATTGAGCAGGAATATTTGGATAGCTGATACTAAGCTGATACTTAGATGAAATTTTAAATTAGTACTCTAATTAGTACTCTATGGATAGTACTATTAAATATTGTCCTTAATCATTAGTGTAGAAGTAAAAATTATACACAGGTTAACCTTACACTAAATTCTGCCAAATTTTCCAATTAAAAAAAGAAGGAGAGTGTCAGGAGCTGTATGTATGTGTGTGTGTGTGTGTGTGTGTGTGTGGACATACAGAACATGGTTTTAAAAATTAAATCTGCATGGATATTAAGACAATCTGAAGACCAATCTTCAGATGTCTTTAAAATACAAAATGCAAAACTCATGAAAAGCAGAAGGTTATTCTAACAGTGGTATATATCAACATCTGCTTTTCTTTTAACTCTGCACATTCAGCCTAGAGCTTATTTACTATTTTCTACACAGTACCAGAAGAACTTTCCTGTATTTTTGCACTCTGTTTAATCCAACAATACTTTCACACTTTTACACCAAATCATCCCTTGTACTTTCATTCACTCTTGTAATACAGTAGGACCCCCATATCCGCAGGGGATTGGTTCCGTTCCCCCGCGGATACTAAAATCTATGGATAGTAGCGAATACCCTGTGAACAGCCCCCCCAAAAAATGATTTTAAAGTACAGTTCTCCCACAGCCATGTGTAGGGCCAGCATTCGCTGCGTCCCTGCACGTCCCAGGGCCTGAGCTCGTGCAGGCACCCGGCATCAGGCCCACAGCGATGTGTAGGGCTGGCGTTCATTGCATTCCTGCATGCCCCAGGGCCTCCACTTACTCACTCCAGCTGGCAGGGGTGTGCAGAGCGGGCAATCGCCCATTCTCTGCATGCCCACTGCTGCCGCCCGTGTGGGTGCACTGGCTTCGGCCAGCAGGAGCATGCAGAGTAGATGGTCTCCCATTCTCTGCATGACCCCCACTGCTGCTTGTGCGGGCACACTGGCTCCAGCCAGCAGGAGTGTGCAGAGTGGGCAATCTCCCATTCTCGGCATACCCACTGCCGCTGCCTGTGCAGGAGCGCTGGTTATAGCTGGCAGGAGCATGCAGAGTGAGCAATCTCCCGTTCTCTGCATGCCCATCGCCAACCGTGGATAACTGAATCAGTGGATAATGAATCCACGGATACAGGGATCCTACTATAATCTGAAAACTCATTCTTCATCTCATTCAATACAAAAACATGTAACAACAAGACTTTGATGTGGTATAACTGCTAATTAAGTACCTTGTAGCCCTATTCAGACATAATGTCTAGATAAAGAACATTATGTATATGATTCATGAAGCTGCCTTCATCACTTCTTACCCTAGCTATTCATGGCCTTGCCTGCTGTGCCCTGGATATTCTCAGGTTGAGTAGGAAAACTCAAGGAAATTTCTATGCTTGTTTACCCAAAAGCAAAGAGAAGGAGCTGTGCTTCATTAAGTACTGTGTGCTATCAAAGTTCCAAATTGTATGAAAAGTTCTATTTGAATTTAAGCAAGTGTACATAGAAACCCTCTTCAGACTTCTCCATACAATGCAAGAAGCTCAAGAATGGAAAATTACACTAGAGAATACATTTTGCATGTATTTAGAAGGACTTCTTCAAGTGGCAAAAGACGTGTTTGTCATAGCATGTGAATTTCTTCACCTATGTACCTTTTATTTTACATCCACTGTTTGGTGAGTTGTCATTGGAAAATACACACTTAATTTGTAAGTTTGATTGCCAAGGTATATACCTCTGAGGAAATCCCCCGGTCAGAGGGAAACAGATTAATCCTTGGAAAAGAACATTTTCCTTGTTGTCTAGTTGGATGTTGAGAGGACAGGACTACAACTCATGCTTACGCTAAGGACAGGATCAGCACGCGAATCTCCGTGGATCCCAAAAATGTTTCTTTTCTTTCTTCAGGCTAATACATGAGCTAATACAAGATTGGCTATTGACTAAGTGTTTCTTCAGTCTCATGACGACAAAATCCATGATAGATTGTGATTGTGGGGAAAACCAAACATAACATAAACATGTCATGAGCTCAGTCTGTAATCATATACCAGCCTGATAGGGAACAAGGCCCACTAAGCTAAATGGAACTTGTTTTGAGTAGACTTACAAAGGACTGTTGTTAATTAGATTGATCAACTGAAAAAGTAATAGCATGTCTATAAATGGAACATAGTGAATTCATACAATTATTTTCCATAGAAATACACCATTAGAAATCAATTGAAATTTCCAGTAGATTTATTCTACTGCCCTTCATTTATTTCCTCTTAGAAAGCCTGCTTTAATGAATACCTAGGCATAATTTTATATTGTTTCAGTTCATATAACAAAATCCATATCAATTTCACTTCCTTGAAAGGTTTTCAGGTTTTCTGAATGAAATCTTGTGAATAAACATGAGATGAAATTAATATATTTCCACAGTGAGAAGGAAAAGAAAAAAAGAAACTCTGAAATAATATCTCAAGTTTTGGGGGGAGATAGGGACATGAGAATTGCTGATCCAAACCACAATGCTAGGAACATAAAAATCTGTTTTATATTATAACTGAATGCTTGTCCATCAAGTCCTATCTTGTCTATTCTGACTGGTAGCATTTCTCCAGGGTCTCAGCTAGCAGAGAGCTCTTGCCCAGCATTTGGCACCTAAGTTCTTTTTATTGGAAATGTTATGGTCTATAAGCAGGACCTTCTGTAACAGGACTGAGCAGCTGTTGTACTGCAACTCCCATAATTCCTCGCCATTGCCTATATTGGATAGGTCTGATGGGAACAACAGGCTGCAAACATCTGGACAGCCACCACTGCCCACCTTATTCTTTATGACAAGTGTAACATTATGTTAAAGCAGCTCCCTAAGTGTTACAGCAAGGAGTCCAAAGACCATTGATTGGACCCTAGCAACATGCACCTATGTGTTGTGTACTGAACTGACTTCTAGTCATTTCCTGTTGTTAAAAAGGCCTCTCCTGGGCCTAAAATGGAGGGACGATATATGAAAAAAATGCCCTCCATGCTCCCTATACAGTATCTGGTGAAAATAGGAGACAAATTGTATATGTGTGTGTGCGTAAGGGTGAGTAGTACGTCCAAGATCTCCTGCAGGGCTAGTGGGGCCCCCTAATCTCTCACAGTTGCCCATCCCTGAAGTGTTCCTTTAACTAATTAACAGGGCAGTGGGCACACTTTACTGAGAGCTTGGTGTACATGGAGGGCAGGTTTATCAATTCCCTTCCCAGAAAAATCAAGAATGGCCACCACCTTACTCACCACATATAGTTAGATAAAGGTCTCCAATGATTTCAACAGGGACTTCTCTTATCTGAAGTGTTTTGACCACGTACAGGGCAGTGGTGGTGTTCCAACCACTTTAGGGGGTGAAAAAAATAAGCTTTCCGTCCTGGTACATCACACTCCTAGCAACCTCTTCCCCATCTTTTATTCATTCCAAGAAAACTTAAGAAGTAGCTGCACACATCATAGCAAAAGAACAACCAATACAGTAGCAGAACCATAGAAATGTGAAAATCTAAAATAAAGACAACCATGAGTGAAAGAAAAGAAAACAGATCTCATTTGTGATCTCTAAGTATCTTAAGACAAAAGGCTTTCCTGTTTTCTTGTACAGTATTCTGTGCCAGATGTGTTGAGTTCATTGGAACAAAAAGTAACAATTTAAGTTACTTTCCCAGATTGTACCTAATTATGTCATCTCAAGGCTGTAAGAACACAAACTACAGCCAAAAACTTGACATCATGAACAACATATGTTTCAAGTCTCTGTCTTCCAGTGGTGAGCAGAACATCTTTGTTTAGCAAGTAAAGCAAAAAAAAAAAAAAAAAGGGGAAGGAGGAAGAAGAAACTCCTGGACCTTCTGTTTTACCCAACAACATTGTGTGTGTGTGTAATTATGGGAAATGGGCATATTTTACTTGAAACATAGTGTATAGGGAGAAGAAGTATCTCTCCCCAATTTAGACAAAAAGTTCCTTCCAGAACTCAAAATCTGCTTTCTCTGAACAGTTGGAATAGAAGAATATTAATAAAAAGAACAAAACAATGACAACCAAAACTAAAATAAACAGCAGCAATAATAATGAATTGGGGTCCTTCCACAGTTTGATTGCCATTTCAACATCCTACAGAATCCTGGGATTTGCAGTTTGGTGAAGCACTACAGCTCCCTGGCAGAGATTTTCCAATTGTGTTGCTGTGTGTCTTCAAGTTGTTTCTGACTTGTGATGACCCTAAGATGAATCTATCACAGGGTTTTCTTGGCTAGATTTGTTCAGAGGGGGTTTCTCTTCCTTAAACTGCAAATCCTAGCGTTCCATAAAGTGAAATGATGGGATGATTGCACTATGGTGGAATCAGCACTATAGCTGTGTAATATGAAAGGATGCCAGGAGGGCGAGGCCTAATCATCAGGCATATCTTTCTGAAACAAGCTTCGAAAACACTGGCGAGCAACATGTAGCCCCCCCAGAGCTGTTGGACCATGATCCTTCACCACTGGCTGCCTAGGGATGAAAGGAGTAAGAATTCAACAACAGTTGGAGGTCAGCAAGTTACCCACTCCTGATCTAAAGAACATTGCTTTTATCAGATTTTTATCTGCCTGAAAGCACACAAAAAAGACATAACTAGGTCTTCAGGTCAGAGTGTTTCACAGCCTGAGTGCTACCACTAGGAAACCCAAATAACATGTGCCTATCTGTGTACTCTTTTGAGAGATACAGATTAACCAAGTAAAACAAGGACTGGTAAGTACAGAAACAGTGGAAAAGAGAATCAAAGCAAAAGAGGACGAAGAGCTGAGCAAGCTAAATAGCATACTTCTGGGGGGAAATAAAAATATACTGGCTGCAGCCCAATAATCTTTACTTCAAATAAATAAATAAACAAATGCAACCAATTCAAAATTTGTATGTATGAGTTACTCTTCTGATTAATGAGATAGTTAATGTGATGGCAGCTTATCTCAAAAGGTGTTTTTAAAAAGCCAAAAAATGGCAAGTGAGAAAGAATGCAAAATACGTTTATCACTGCTAAACTAATCTCATGATCCTGAAGTGCATCATTAATTTGAACCCAGGGATTAGGTATGCCAAGAAACCCATCTGGAACATTCAGATGGTGAAAAGAAACTTTCAGATTTCCCACCGCACCAGCTTTGTTTCCCAAAAGTGACATGACACACGGAATAGAAGATGAAAGAATTCATTGTAGACCGTATGATAGAATGAGTGTAATAGTCCACAAATGGCATCCCAAATGGCTGAATATCTTATGCAAATTACTTCAACTCTAGCAGCACTAAATGCTGCACATTCCTTCCTTCCCCCTCCCTGCTCCCTCCCTCTCCATAATCTTGTTCCACAACTTCCAGTTGTTACCAAATGTTCTTCTCATATACGGTGATGTCATTCAAAACAATTAACAACCAGTTATAATTTTTTTGCCCAAATTTGTACATGTTAACCAAAAATTTCCAATTGATGTACAATTCATCATTGGAGAAATGTGTGTGGATGTGGGCTTGCCTGCAACAAATGTGAAGGGAGGGATCCAGTTCAGACGATCTCTGGGTGATCCTCCCTTTCTCATTCTCCTTTCTTTATTCTTTCCTTCTGCCTGTGAGATCAGTTCCCTTTTCTGCTCTTCCTTAGCCTTCCTCAGCATCATATACCATCACGACAAAGTCACGGCTGGCCAGGGAAGCTTTCGGCTTGCTTCTGCTGGAGAGGGTGTCTGGGAATGAATCAAAGCATGAGGCAGTCAGAGGGCAAGGGCACAGCAAAACTTTTTGTTTTCTGTCTCCATAACAAGCAATTTGTGGAACCCAAGAAATTTTAACAGCCAGTTTAGGCAACCTGGGACAAATCAACTGAAAACACCACTGCTCATACAAGAAAGAAACAGAGACGTTAATATCATTTAGCTTCTGAATTATATTTTTTTTTCTTCATACCCTGAATCCCCACCATATGTATGTGTTCGTGTGTATTCTCCTTTCAAAACTGGCAAATTAATCCTAGCAGGTCTTATGAAATTCTTCTGTACCTATAACAAAGCAATCCAATTATGTTCCTTCCCATCTCCCCCACCCTTGTGATTATAGCAACACTTGTCAATGAGCTATATAGCATATACAGCAAATCAAATCAAAAACTTATTAGCAGCTTCCAAAAGGATGTGTTGATATGTGGTCTTGAACTCTGGGCATTTGTTCTTGTTCAACAGACTAACCCAAAGGCTATGCTGCTCTGGCTATGGCCCCAGTAGCATCAGAGTACCCAACCCATCTGTAGACCAATAGTGAAGGCATGTGCCACTCAGCAACAGAACAGCCCTTCACTACTTGCTCCCTCTCCTGAAGGAGGACAACCATGAGTTTCGCCCGTTCAATACCTTCAAATGGACTATGTGGACTTGCAACCTGCAGAATACAAGCACCACCTCCTGGAAGAACTCAAACAAGGCTTGGGCATTTAACATAACCTACATACCCCCTATCACTCACAGTCATCTGGTAAGGTAGAATGCATGAACCATCAGATTAAAACTATGTTATCTGAGTACTGTCAAGAGACAGGTTTGCACTGGCCTCAGGTATTGCCTATTGTGTTGTTTCATTTACTCACTCACCCACTTAAACAGTTGAATCTTTCCCCCTTTTGAAATGTTGTATGGCAGACCTGCAAAGAAGGGCTGTCCTTTGTCACGTGTCAATACCTCACTATTGGGGGGCAGGAATCACATTACTGTGTCTCAGTTTTTGTTTTTACAGAAATGACTATGCTACAATTTCACAAGAAATAATTTCACAAGAAGTCACTGGCACCCTAAGTGGGATGACCCTTGCCTGGTTCTGCTGACTACATAAACAGTAATTTTTCTGGAAGGAAAGAAATCTTGTGTTCATCATTCCCATGTTAACCCAGCAGTGCCACTGGAGACATTGATTCTGTAAAATCCACCTAAAGCTCCTTGGATCAGACGAGTGGGAAGCTGCTAACTTATTCTTACTCACTTAAGAACCTCAATATCCAGAAGAATAAAGGAAAATAAATGAGGACATAGACGGTAGCATCATAGACTCATTTGTAATGTCCTACATAATCCTTAATATCATATTCCATTTTCTGTTGTCTACTACAGTACCACAGCCTAGTCTTCCAAGAGATCAAAAACTATGGGGCTATCTGACACAACATTTATGGAAAGCTGATGATTTTTATGGATGGGAGGATACTCCACATGAGGTATACCTATTTGCTCCCTACTGTTGCTGTAAAAACTGCAAAAAAAAAAATTGCTTAAAGTTAACAACAGATGCAAATCCTCTAAATTGTACAGAAATGCAAACTACAAGTTTCTTGTATGCTCAGGTTAAATTGCCTGATGGATGGTCCTGGATATGTGGGTTCACAGCAATTATATGCCTCCTAATGCTAGTGGTGGGCCTTGCACAAACTTGGAAGCATATTTGTCACAGTGCTTGGTTTGACAGTTTGTTGTTGCATTTAATGTACCCCAAAATTACCTTTTTGTTTAATATCAATATGCAAAATTACCAAACCACCTTATGTAAAACCAAAGTATTATAAAGATGCTTTAGAATATATGCTCTTTACGAAACAAGTAAATATGACTCATGGTCTTCAAAAACTATAAAGGTGGTACAGATCAGACCCTCTGGAGGGATAGTCCTCACAGCACCAAATGGGGGACTCTTGGCTTAAAATATACATGAGGGATGTTAGAAGATTCTCAATTGCCCTCTCATTGGTGTGATTAACAAGAATATTGATCAACTGCTTCTATTGACCAATTATATGAATAACCTCTCTTTTGTTAACTCCTGTATGAAATTGGGAGTACATTTGTTACATCAGTGATAGACTTGTTTGTGAACATTATGATAGTTACAGATAGTTACACACTGCTCTGTTCTTTCCAAACAGCTGACAAAAGAGTTAGATAAGAAATAACAAGTAGCCTGTCTTAAGTGAAATGCTAGTCTTGCTGATGTATGTCTTATTCTGCTTTTCTAATCAAGAAAATAGTATAAAAATGTGAAGCTTGAAGAATAGAGTTATCCTTTTGGATCACTACTGCTAGTAGGTTGGACTGAACACAGTTCTGATTATCAACAGGATCTTTTGGCCAAAGAAACTCTTTTCTGTGTTTTATTGTATTGTATACTTTGTATTCAGTGTTGCTGCCTCACTTCCTACCTGATTTCAGAGCTCATCCCAGCTCCGTGTCCAACCCGTTCGGATACCGTGGGTATAAGATTTCAACTCGCTCACACCATGCCACTGGACTATTACAAGAGTCTTTTACCAAGCATGCTGCTATAGGAGCCAGTATTAAATCAAGTCTCTGTAGCAATCTAGAACTCTGGTTCCTAGTAAAATAGATAATCTGGACATTATGACAGAGGTAATGGACATAGGATATAATAATCTGTTCCTTAGGAGAGGCTAACTTTTACTCCTAAGTATGCCATTGCTCCTGAACAGGTAGAACTATGTAAAATGTAAGATGGTAGGTAAACAGTTTCCATCTGAGGAACCACTCTAGTTGTTGCTCATGAGTTGGCATGGCTCCATACCATGCTGCCTTGCAGTAAAAGGTACTATCTGTAGCTGAAAAGTGTTCATGTAAAAACAGTGTCTGGAGCAGGAATGGGAATCATGTAGCATACCTGAAATTGTTGGGGTGCAAGTTTCAGCAACTGTACCTGCTGGTGAGGAATGCTGGGAGCTGCAATCACACAACATCTCAAGGGACAAATGATTCCCACCCCCACAAGAACAACAACTCCACAGGAAACTAGCTCATCAAATTAACCAAAATTGTCTACTGGTATAATGACTCTCTCTGGTGAACTGGATATTTACCAATAGCATAAGAGATAAGATATTTACTATATAGCTAGATCAGTTTGATGCCAGCTTAACTGCCATGGCTCCATATTAAAGAAACCTGGGGTTTGCAGTTTAATTAACTACTAAGAACTGCAGTTCAAGAGTGCACTAAACTCTAGTAGAGAATTCAAAGTACTTCACTGAACTAAAGATCATCAAATTCCTTACAATGGACACATGCTAATTAAACTGGTACTGAACTTTGTAGTGTAGACACAAGTTTATTTTAAATTTCCTTGACAATCACCATGATGGGTTTTTAAATGATGATGTAACACAGAGATGAAAAGCTATGTCCTGGTTCCAGCATTCATTAAGGATAAATTTAGATATCATTCTATGTGAACAACTGGTTATAATGATGGCCTTGTGTGCACAATTTATCTTTCTCCTCCTCCAAAAAAAAAAGAAGTCATGAAAACAAAAATATGAATGGAAATTTCATGTGTTTGGCCATTTGTGCAGAAGGTTTACACTACTCTGGCACAATGGTATATTGCTGCTGCTGTCATTGTCATCACCACCACCACTAGTTTCTATACCACTTCCCATAGCTAAACATATTTCATGTTAATGCTGGTGAATGTATGAAATAAAACCAAATGTATACAATGTTTATGACAAGGGATTTGTATCTCTTAACCAGAAATGAGCAATCTGTGATCCTTTAGATATTCTCCACTGCTCTATACCCAAGCGTGGGCAGCTGTGGACTGGGTTGAACTGGGAACAAAGGAAGTTGTGGTTTTCCAAATGTTTTTATTCTACAGGGTCTCTTTCAGACTACACAAAGATTACACTTTATTACCACTACAAGTGCCATGGCTCCACCCTACAGAATCATGGGATTATTTGTGAATTATTTAAAATATTCTGCCAAAGAGCTCTAGAGCCTTACCAAACTACAAATCTAGAAATCCATAAGATGCAGCCATGACCATTAAAGTGGAATCATAGCATTGTAATTGTGTAGCATGATAAACACTTAGTGGGGGTGACGGGTTGCAGTCAACAACATACAGAGGATCTCATGTCATCCCCCCAGTGATGTTGACATCTATGTAACACGTAGATCTGTAGAATGTTTTGAAACTGCCATGTATGAAAAAAATCTGTACAAAATTTAAACAGAGCTCCCTGATTTAATTTAGCATCACATGACTTCTGTTCAAGCATAAACCACATAGGGGTAGAAGCACAGCCTCTAGGATAATACTGACATGAATGCGCCCATAACTGAGGACATTTCCACACTAGAGTGTTATAGTGCTATTATTCCACTTTCAACATCCTATGGAATCCTGGGGTTTGCAGTTTAGGGAGGGGCCAGCTGGCCCTTCCCGAAACTGCAAACCCCAGGATTCCATAGGATGTTGAAAGTGGAATAATAGCGTTATAACACTCTAGCGCAGAAATGGCTCGAGTCTGAATATAAAAGCCTGCAAAGCCTGTGGTAGAAAAGATTTGAGTATTTTACAATGGAGAAAACAAAGCTAACATATTTGGCATTGAAGATTCCTTGTGTGGTGCAGAATATATACATCCTGCAGGGCTTGTCAGGAAAACAATATATAGTCTTCTCCTTTGACCTAGCTTTATACTCATCTTTTCTGTACAAATGTTATCAGATAGCCTCCTGGAATAAATGTAGCAGTCTCCTGGTGGCTGGGAAAGAGCAAGGGTAGTGATTGCAGCCAGACAGTAGGAAAGCTCACACAAAAGCAACAAGATTGTCTCCCCGCCCCCCACTTTCAAGATCTGAGATTAGCACAGTAGTGCATGATGTGACTGGTTTAAAAGTCAATTCTTTCCAGAGCAAGGATTATAGAAGTCACTATCTTCTTGGAAACAAACTCATGGGCACATTTTTAAATGCTGTTGTATCCTGATCTGACTACCCAGTTTTGTTTTCTTTACCCAAGGGTGCATTTTTATTGCTATTGTGCAAAAATAAGGAACCAGCAAAATTTACCAGAAGCCAACAGGGAGGAAAGGAATGATGTTGACTACACACTAGAGAAAGGAATAATCCTGTTCTCTGGTCTGTCTCTTTTTGCCCAAATACAAACACAGACAGAGATTCAGAAGGAAGGGGAGGACATACACAGTTGGCCCTCCACATTCACTAGGGTTAGAAGCACAGGCCCCTTACAGAAGTGGAAAAATCACAAATATCAAAATACACATATGTGTGTCTGTGGAAAGGGTACTGAGACCTGGTGGGGAGAACAGGCACTCAGGGTCCAAACCAGGTCAGAGAAAAGAGAAGGAAAGGGATGGGTCAGCATGATGACCCTATATTTCTTATTTCATGCCCATCTCCTTTCTTGGGTGTGGGGGAGGCATAAGTAGTGGGTTGTGAGCCATCCTTAGCTGGCCAGGTAACGGATGGTGAAAGAGGAGGAGGAGGCAGCGGAGGGGGTTTAATGGGTTGCGTGGCCTGAGAGGGAAGGTTCCTCTGGAAAAGAAGCACCTCAGCTGGGAGGGGTAGAGGTTGAAGAAACTCGCAAATAATAAGATCCATGAAAGTCAAACCTGTCAATGTGAAGGGCTGATTGTAACCTTCTTTTCAAGGTACAGCTTAACCAAGAAGTGACAGTACTCAGATACTACCTGCTCCTTTTTTCCCTCCACTGCCAAGTTAATTGGGTTCAAACTTCTCTGCAGTTTAAATTCAGTTTGCAGCAACTGGACTCAGCTGAGGACAGAGGAGGGAAAATAGGAAGGGAAAGAAGGAATGAGATATTTTAAAAGGAACTGTAAAGGTAGGATGACAGAGGATTAATCTGGACTGTCTCTGCCAAGTTAAGACAGTTGGAATGTGCGCAGTTAAAGTGGAATCACAATGAAATATTTGTGTAATGTGAAAGGGCCACACAACTAGCCCAGTAGCAGCAGTACTAACAGGAAGAACAATGGTTGTTCTGACATCCTGTTTTTCCACTGAGGACCTCAAGGCAGACTTCTCCCCATTTTTGTCCTATCATATACATGGAACCCAAAGCAGGAAGCTCTGTTGACCTTGAGGCCCAAGACATAAGAGGGAGCCTGTGACAGCGAGGAGCAACACTAGCTTTTCTCATTGTATGAATCCTTCAGTCTTTTCCAGAGCTTCTGTCAGTATCCTTACCCTGATTTCATTTCTTGTCACCATGCAGGGCTCTCCTTAACTCTGGGTTAGTTCATGGTTTGCATGAAAACATGGACATTTATGGCCAAGCAACATTATAGTATGTTCAAGATGGTGAAAGGCTGAAAGCAAAGTGACCCTACTGGAAAAGCAAGATTTTTCCTCCCCCTCCCTCTCCCCCCTGCTGAGTTAATTGACTGCAAACTATTTTTGCACTTTGAAATTGGTTTGCCCCAACCAAAGTAAAGTGCAGACAAGGGGGGAAAGTGAGAGAGGAGAGAGAAACTGGGACATTTTAAAAACAGCTGAAAGAGAAGGATGACAGAGGATTCATCGAGACTGTCCTTTCGAAATAAGGACAGTTGGAGAGCATTGGTTTGCCAGTGCCTATTAATGTGGGAAGAGGAGTCAAGATGTAGGGCATTGCTGAATGGGTTCTGCAGCAACACAGGCCCAAGAGGGATGCTTCAAGGTGACTTGCTGTTGTTAAGCATCTTCCAGCCCCAGCATCCAAAGAAGTTCTGCAAATGTGCCTTGGGAAGCCCTGACCCAAATTTAGCTGTTTTCAGGTTAAATCCATTAGACAAAGGAAGAGAAAAGAAGAGGGTAAACAGAAAAAAAAATCAAACTCATTAGGCTACAAATATGGGACAGAAAGAAATGTGGGAACTGGGAGGCACTGAGTAATACAAGTAGAGAAGAAACATAATATGGTTCTAAGAAAGATATAGGAAGGAAAGATTATGTAGACAGTAAAGAAGAGTGAATTGGGGCAGAAGAGGATAACAAGGTAGAATCATGTTAGGAAACGGATGGTGGAAATGAAAAGAGATGGGAGGATTAAACTACATGATACAGTGCATATCATACACTTCAGGATCTTTTTATTTCAACCTGGAGTAAATACAGTATGCCCCAGACCCAGATCAAGACCAGTATTGGGGAAGATTCTAAACTTCCCCCTGATCTGATTATTAGCCTTTTTTAAAAGAATCACTGTCACGCAAACATTATAAAGATGGTTTCTCTCCCCTTTCTAATTTCCCTCCAACAGGAGAGATTTCTAAATGAAAAGCAGATGGGGCAAGAGCTGAACCTTCTATGCTGGTCTCAGTCCATGTTAAGGCTGTTTGCACTACATGTTATGTGCCTTCAGTTTTTTTCCAATTCATGGCAAGATTTATTCAGCAGAGATTTGCCTTTGACTTCCTCTGAGGCTGACAGTCTGTGACTTCCCAAGGTCAACTGGTGGGATATCCATGGCAAAAAAGGGATCCAAACCTTCCACTCTAACACCCAAACTACTATACCACTTTGGCTGTCCATGCTCACACTGACTCTGGTGTAAAACAGGAGCAAATCTTAAACCGTATAATGTGTATTTAACATACATATTTTAACTCTAGGAAGAGAAGTGAATCATAAAGAGATCAGGAATAAAGTATAAGATTAATATCTTATCTATAAACCCACCCAGACAGGGGAAAGGAGGTCAAAGAAGTAAAGAAAAAGAAGAGAATTTAAGAAAAGACTGAATTTTGAAAGAACTTGTGCATGGAGGTACTGTCTTGCTCTTTGTCAAAGCCACTCATAAAACTTCCTGATCTCTTTCTTTCATAAAAAGACAGTGGCTTTAGGTAGAATGGTTTAATAAAAAGATTGCTGCTACAGAGAAGACATACAAAAGAAAGACCCTTAAACCTAAAGCAGAAAATGAGACAAAACCTGCTCATAAGAATGGCAATTATTTTCTCCTGTCTGGGGAAAGGCTATACCCAATTTTGAAACAGCCTGAGGCACATCCAGGTAGACATCACTAGCGGTGGGCCTTCTCCCCAGATGGACCATGATGGGTTCCAGCAGGGCTACAGAGTAAGAAGGTTGCAGTGGCTAGTTCCCTCTGTTTGTGAGAACACAAACACCTCCGCTCAGTAAC
Organism: Iguana delicatissima; assembly: GCA_948472985.1. NCBI lineage: Eukaryota > Metazoa > Chordata > Lepidosauria > Squamata > Iguanidae > Iguana > Iguana delicatissima. The sequence continues at coordinate 91,874 of CAOKZL010001113.1, read as the reverse complement.
CGAAGCTGTGATAAAAGTGTTGTGGAGCAAAGATAGTTCACTGGGTTAGAAAAGAATGTAGTATAAATAGAAAGGCATCATTCAAAAAGAAAGCAGAAGAGGACACGGATTTGCATACAATTTCCACAAGTTTATTTATATGGATAGATGTATGTTTAGAAATAAGTGAAATTTAAACAGAACATCTAACAACAGGGTGGAGGAGTCTGAGCAGGTAACTTGTGCTCAGTCTGTCATCTGGGTGCTGTTAGTGGGCAACCCTATTTGGGGCTTTAAGGCCTTTTCTTTCCCTTTGCATGGTTCTTCATCCGTTAGTTAGACTGGACAGTCGTTTAAACAGAGCAGGTGGAAGTAACTTGAGACCCGCTAGATATTAGCAGACTGTAGCTCCCATCAGTCCCAGCCACTATAGCCAATGGAATATGGAATCTAAGAACATGGTTGGAACCCCAACATATCCAGAGAATCCAGCCACCCCCACCCACGTGAAGCGGGTGGTGGGGGGACGCCATTTGCCGTCCTCTCGCGAGAGGAGAGCACAGGCTGAAGGGGGCGGGGCGCTGAGGCTCTATTTAGGGCAGCCCCGCCTCCCCTCCAGCCTCTTTCTCTGAATCCCTGCGAGGAGGACGGACGTTGCTGCTGGGAGCTCAGCCGACCACGTGGTCGGCGAGCACCATTTTGGGCAGCTTTGCGGCTCAGCGGCGGCACGGGACGGGTGGTTATCCCCCCCCCCGGCGCCACCTCCAGCTCCGGATTCAGCTTTCTCTGAATCCCTGCGACCCACCCTCCCACCCTATGGTTTCAGTGTAAGGACTGCTGGTCGCTTCGGGGCCGGGTAGGAATTTTCCCCCCTTTACGGGGGGGTTTTCGCCTACCCTACACTGCGCCAAGGGATCGGGGTAATTGGCTGCTTCGGGTGGTGTCATAAATAGGTGGTTAAATAGGTATCCACATTCAATTGCAGGTTCCCTGGCCGGTAAGGGGGGGTCCATGGGTTTCGGCGTGTACCTATGGCACCCTTTGGTGTAGGATAAGGACTATCCTTGAGGAGGGCCCGGGACTAGCCCTTACTGGCTTGAGCCCGGGGGACTCGATTTCGGGCTTACCTTCCAGACAGGGGCCGGCCAAGGTCATGGTCCACGTTCTGGGCGTGACTTTGGGGCCTGGTATCTCGTCCTGCGGCCAGGGGAGATGGTCTGAGGCTGACTCTTGCCCTGGTCCACCCAGGTTGGTGGCCCCCTCCCTCTTTTAGAATAAACATCATTTGCACGCTCAAGTTCAAGTTCAAGTTCATGTTCATTACCATGTATGTTAATTAGGCATATTAATAAATTGCCCTTAATTCAACCCAAGCCCTGTCTGTGGTCTCCTCATTTCGTGGGTGGGCGGCAATATGTTTTGTCCACCTCTGAAGATGATGCTTTCAAATAGATGACTATTCTCTAATAGCCCAGTAGAGATTATTCCCTACAATACAGGACACATGGCCACCATAAGTAGAGAGGAAGGAAGGAAGGAAGAGGCATAGAGACACAGCCTACTTAGGAAGCAAATTCCTGTCAAATTCAGAAACCTATGAACCAGTCACCTAGACCAGACTTCTTGGGATCCCTTGACTCCTGGGCACTGGAATTTTTCCACATCTACATTTGGGGCAGCTTCCTCAAATCAGCAAGAAAAATCCACTGTGATGAAGGCTTGAAGACAAGTAAAACCAATCATAGCTGCTTCCATAGGAAGCAGATTTTCATTTCAAAGAACTGCAAAAAAGGATCACATCAAGAGAGTGATCAATAATGCAAAAATATTTCTTCCTTTCTCTCTTAACAGGAAAGGATAAATGACAATGAACAACCAACAACTTAACATTTTAAAACTGCAGGCGCTTTAGCATATTCCAAATCATGAGAGACAGACAGCCTCCTGGACTCTTTTCTAGATAAATTCTATTTGGTTTCTATCATAGTTAGGATTATTTATTTTAGTTGTAATTATTTTTGTAAAGTTTGATGTTTTTTAAGGGACTGAACATAAAAATGCAGCAAATAATTAGGTGAGCATGGAGTTTATAGCTTAAGAATATAAAGTGTAATGTATTGCAGCAGCAAGAATAGAAGGGGGAAAATTAAAGAGCACAAAACTATAACAACTAGTTTTGAAGGGGCTCAATGTGAAACAGACCAGAAAATGATTATTCTACAGCAATAAATACACAGTACTAAAACAAAGTCTCTAGCACTGTGGAGGGAAAAAACCCTATAAATAAAAGAGACACCCCCAAAACCATTCTGGGCAAAGTATTTAGTGTGGCTATAAAACAGCAAATTTGTTTTCTTTATATTAAGTGTAGCTTTGATTGAATCTGTAGAATTAAACTCTAATGTTATTATAAGTTAGAAGCAGAATTTCTGTCTGGCACCAAATCAAGCAAGAAATAAGTGTGAGTCACCAAGTCTTAAGATGTGATTTGCCTTTATATGGCTTAGTTAGGGTTACTTGGGATGCACTGGAAAATAAAAGTATTCCTGACGTAAAGAAACAAAAATGCTCCCTCTTTAAAATACTTCCACAGAATGAAGTCCATGCACCAGTGATGTCTCTGTATATATACACATCGCTTCCTAAGAAGCCCAAACAGATTATCATGCTTAACACATTTTCAGATGAGATTAAAATGTCAGATTAGGAGATCCTCCATTTGATGACTATGGGGTTACATAGCATCTTTCTTTGATCAGCCATACTATCTTTTTACTCAGTGGAAGGAGATACTCTCTTTCCTGTTCTGTATAGCCAGTACACTATAGGTCACTGTACAGGAAGCCAGATCCTATAGATGTTGAATCAGAAACAAAAGTTAAAGCCAACATCTTGTAAGCATATATCTATTACATTTTAGTGAACTATATGCGTAAGGAGGTTTGGGGTGGAGACAACACTCATCAGAAAGACTTTTCACAGGGAGGGACAATTTCTGTCTGTCTTTTCCACTTCTAATGGAGAATGATGGCTAGTTCACTGATTAGATATTTACCAAACATCTTTTGGCACTGGAAGTATATCTGCACGACCCATCTATATCAATTAGATATCACATTACCATCATCCATTCTAGAGAATCTTGGGATTTGTAGTTTAGTACAGACATACATAACAGATCCCTCCTACTTTGTCTGTTCTTTCCTCGTTATTAACTTTTGACAACTTGACCATCCCTGGCCATATGTGTCCCAGTTTTCATCTGTGGAATGTTGGAAGGAATACACTAAAGGCACCAGATCCCATCTGATCTTGGAAGCTAAGCTGGATCAGCCCCTGTTAGTACTGAATGGGAGACCACCAATGAATGCCAGGTTCTGAAGGCTGTATTTCAGAGGAAGGCAATGGCGAAACACCTCTGATTATTCCTTGACAAAGAAAACTCCATGAAACTCATGCCATAAATTTTCAGGTGACGTGAAGCCACATACAACTCCTGTTACTTCTAAGGTATGTTGTCCTAGGGAGACCTGCTGCATCCACTGAACTAGAGTTTTCAGGGCACCTGATTTAATCCTTACTTCCTTTTCTAAAGGTAGGTCTGGGGAATGCATTACTCCTGTATTTGGGACTTTAAATTAATGAATATTCCAAACCTCTGGTCCTACATTTAGGGCCTGCAGTAAGAAAACCCTATGCTTAGTACCCATATTTGCAGTTTCAAAGGCCAAAATAAGCACCTTGAATTAGGACCAGAAACTAACAAGCAGCTAATGTAAATAACACAAAATAAGGGTAATATGATCTGTGCCTATGACTCCCACAAGTATTCTGGATGGCACACTCTGTTTGGTACAGAGGAACACACAGAACAATTATTAAACTCCAAGGAATGCATGAAAAACATGAGTTAAAATGTGAAATAACATTACACATTTTTTGATCCAGTAGTTTTGAGAGATGCCTGGAAGTCCAACAGAAATAGGACAGATTGGATTCAGAAAATAGCTCATGTCTTTCTAAGCAATTCCATTCCTGCATCTTCACCCAACTTTCTCTGGGATCTAAAAAACAGTTCCAGGCCACACAAAATGGAATTACAGGGATCAGGTGGATTCTGCAAACACCAAGGCCAATCTGATTGATGATTTGTCTAAACTGTAGCCCAAATGTCTAGGGAAAAAGGGTCCCTTATCCCAGATGTCTTAGGAGTTCTCCCAGCGAGAATAAACAGCTAATGCTAGAACAGGAAAGTAGGAGAACTCCATATTCTACATCTCATCCCTTCTTTCCACTATTTCAGCAATGCTTAGATCATAATAGTTATAGGTGAGTGCAGGAAAAGTCTGAAGTCTCCTCAGGATGTATGTCATCCTGTAATAAATAGGTCAAGAGAGTTTCAGAATGTCCGTATCGCCCATGATTTCTACTTAAGATATTTAAAGCCACTCGTTAAATGCATATAAAGAGGTAACAGATGTCTAAGTACACCTTGGGATGCTCTGGTGCCCTCCCCACCTCCTTGGAATATTAATCATGTTTTCATATAGCAGAAAAACTCACCTTGCAGTGGACGAATGAGGCTGTGCTTATACCTCCTCTGCTCATTTTCAGAACTAGAGCAGCAATGGTGTCTCTCCTTTATTGCAAGGAACAATAGCTCAGGACAGAGTCATTTCAACACCCTCCTAGCTAGGGATCCTGCCCTCGACACACACATCTGATGCTTAGACATGGTCTCCTGGCTGCCTACACTGCTGCCCATCTGGTGGGATGGCGCTATGCCAGCTTGCAAGGTAGCATGCCAGCTTCACTTGCGCAAACAAGCCAAGATACCAATTTGTTTCGAGACATACTGTCTTCATTATAAGTTGGATAGCCTTTCCCATGAGAACATTCCTGTGAGGGTAGTTTAAAGGACATCAGGCCAGTGCCATAACTAGACATCCTTTCTGCTCCTGTGTCAGGATTTCTAGTTTTCACCCTGTGGGACCCAGCACAACACACATTTTTGAAACAAATCATAATTGGGCCAGTTGTATATAGTAGGTAAATATGGACAAAATGGGAATTCTCCTTGGCCTGACCCTGAAGATAGTGACTGATAAACTCTGGGGTGACCTAAAAACAGTTCTGAGCCTTTAAGTGCTTTCTTGATTGCAAATAGCCATCTTTTGTTACCATTGTCTGATGTTACTATTCTGTTGTTTTGTACTAAGTTTTAAATCAAGTTGGGCAAATTCCAGGGTTTGGTAGCCTATATGGGTCTCCCTTGAAGCCATCAGCAACTTTCGCCTATATTGCTGTGCTGCTGAATATGCTATGGCAGAGGCACCCACAAACAAACCTCTTTTCCCCTTTAAAACAAGTCAACATGGGAAGCACGCACCTGGTTTTTAAGCTGAATTGCCTTGAGTGGTTCTCAACCTGTGGGTCCCCAGATGTTTGTGGACTTCAGCTCCCAGAAGCCCTGAGCATTGACCATAGTGGCTGGGGCTTCTGGGAGCTGAAGTCCACAAACATCTGGGGACCCACAGGTTGAGAACCACTGTTCTAGAGTAAAATTGTGCTCACTCAGGCCATTTCTGCACTAGACTGTTATAGTGCTGCTGCTGCTGTTATTATTATTATTATCATCATTAGCCCCTTCCTAAACTGCAAACCCCATAGGATGTTGAAAATGGAATAAGGGGAATAACAGCACTGTAACAGGCTAGTATGGAAATGGTCTCACTCTCTCATCACCACTGAGTTGTAACAATGGGGGGGGGCAGAGATAGGTCTCAAACATGAGAGGGGGCATGTTGTCTGCAAACCCCATGTTTTCTATCCCCATTGTAAATCATTTACTATCTTTTAAAATGTAAAGCAAAATAGTTCACTGCTACTTCATCTTTACTTGCCTTGTCCTTTCTATGCAAGGTCAATGAATAGAGGGAGCACAGCAACTGATAGAGCAGCATGTGTGTAGAAGACCAGAGGTGGGGCTGGGGCCAGTCACGCAGGGACGGGCAGGCAGGAGGGGCAGTTCACCCTGGGCAGCAATGTTTTTGGGGCATTCTGGCCCATAGCTATGCCCCACACACGCCCTGGCCACGGCCCCACGCACAGTGGCCACGCCCCTGGTGCTGTAGCTCCCCGTCCCTCCCACCCGTCCCCACTCCACACACGCCAAACTCCGCCACTGGCTAGGTCCTGCAAAATATGGGCCCAGATCTTCAAAAATCTACTTTCTGGGCTACAACTCCCAGAATTCTCCTGGATGGCATGACCACTGCTGTCCATAGTTTTGTTCAGTTTGTTTTTAAAGTAACTTTACTTTCCTAAGTTTAGCATGGGATTGGGTCCCACAAAAACCTGAAGCCCACATTGTGTCTCTGGTGCTCTGGTGAGATTCTGCCTCATTCAGATGCTCCTGTCTCCCCACAGGCGTTCTGAAGAGACCTGGAGCACGTATTCACACTCAACCTTTCCAGAACAAAAAAGGAATTTGAGGGTCACTGTGTTTCTGAAAAAGCCCTCCACAATTCCAAAGTTGGGGGGGGTCCTCACTTGGCCTCTGCTGTTTATTGCCAAATTCAGCTTCTGCTTGAGCTGCAGTTTCCATTTGAGCACTGATCCTTTGCCTGGTACCAGTGGTATCATCATGTAGGCAATCAGATTTCAAGGTTCAAAGGCTGCAAGAATAGCCCTGGGGGCTGCATGTGGTTCCAAGGCTACACTTTGCCTACCTTTGCCTTATAGATGAGATAAATGGGGCAACTTTCTTCTTCTGCACTGATTGGAGGGGACTCTGGCAAGATTATTGAAGGAGAGACAAACAGAGGTAAACCAAATAAGCACAAGCAGATGTTCAAGGGCTGGATGTGGCCAATAGGACAGCAGCTGGCCAGCCATGCCCAGTGCTCTGGTGGAGAGACAAGGAGTTGCATCCAATTACATAAGCTCTATGGGGAAGAGGAGAAGTTCCTGGCAGTAATCACAGCCAAGCTGGAAGCAGCCATCTCTTGAACAATAACTGACAAGCAAAAACATATCTGTCTGCTCAAGTGCTCCACACATCTCTTTTCCCAAATGCACCCTCTGTGACTCCAGCCTGCCAGAAGCCTAACCTTCTCAGGAAGTTTTATTTGAATTGATGTCACCTTTTAATAACCTCTCATTGCTGTTCCCACAACATAACCGGTTTCATTAAGATTGCTGTCACAATGCCAGGATTTTTATTTGGAAACATCTATTTATTTTGATCTTTCAAGAGGAAAATAAATGGAAACAGTCATTTTGTTTTCAAAGGTGTCGGGGGACAGGTACATGATTGGCATCTCATGGTTGTTTGTGAAACTGTATGAACAGATACATTCCCAATGTCTGAGCATCCAAAAAGAAGTGTGTGTGGGCACACGTGCGCATGTGTGCATTTCTGATGTACATGTGCATTCATATACATGCATAGATATAGATACAGGAGGGTATTTTTTATGAATGATATTCTGTAAAATATCAGAGAGAGGAGAGAGAGAAGTGTCTGACATACATTGCATAGCAATTGAGGGCTAATGAAGATCCAGGTATTAAATCAATTAAGAAGTATCAAAAGCTACCTAATCATCAAGGAACAAAATTGGCACCACAATATGTAGTGAGTATGGGAAAGCCTAATTTACTAAACATACCCTGCAGTCACATAATTGCATGTAATTTTACCAGCATAATTAACTAATTTAATTACCACTTCTCAAGTGCATCAATTATTGACATTACAGAGTTTTCAGACAGCAGAATTACTGTGTGATACATTCAGAGAATGCAAAATGTTCCTCACACTTGCATCTCTAGTCACAGGCAACAACTGAGGGGATACAGAAGGAACAGCTCATCTCCTTTTGCCCCACCATGAGAAAAGGCACTGGAGGGAGCATAGCTGTGTGGCCAGAACAGAATTCAAAGGAAACCTCAGATAAATTCTGTTTCATACATAAGACTGTATACAAACAAACATTTTTGGAAACAAGTAGAATTTCCAGAATGTACCATTTTTCTTGACACCCTCCATGATATTGGATCATGTGATTCTGGAAGTTTTTAGACCTTCAAAATCCTGCAAAACCTATTTGATGAGAAATTATAGTAGGGCAAAACCAAATGACTATCTATACACCGGACGCTCTTCAAGTCTGAAAAATAATTTTCTATAAACAGTCATATATAGAAAATGAAAATACTCAGTGGAGTATTCAACAAAACAATAACTAATGTAGACAACATTGTTTGTGAAATATTCATTGGTATTAGAGAGAGAGAGAGAAAGAGAGTACGTGTAGGGTGGTGGTTTGAGCACTGGACTAGTAGTCTGGAGGCCAGTATCCAAATCCATGCTCAGCCATTGAAAGCCACTGGGTGACCGTGGGCAAGTCACACTCTCTCAGCCTCAGAGGAAGGGAAAGGCAAACCTCTTCTGAACAAATCTTGCCAAGAAAACCCCATGATAGATTCACCTTAGGGGTCACATAAGTCAGAAATGACTTGAAGGCATACAAGAATTCTAAATAGAATCCAACAGGTATCAGCTGTTATCATATTTGCCCAGTGCCAGTTCCAGGTTTTGGAGGAGCCTGAGTGCAGCATCTTTAATGGTATTTACAGTATAAGTCCTATAATGTAATGTGATGGAGGGCAGGGGGAAACCATTGTAGTTTTAGGCTGTATCTATAGAACTATAATGTGCAGATCAAGAGAGGTAATTATACCATTCTGTTTAGCTTTGGCCAGATCTCAGTTGAAGCACTGTATCCCCTTGTAGGCATCACAGTTTAAGAAGGATATTGGCAAGATGGAACATATCTGGGAGACAGTGAAGATGATGTAAAAAGAGTTTGGAAACCAAGTCCTGTGAGAATGGATGAAGGGAGTGAGATTGTTTAGCCTGGAGAAAATTGAGAGGTGATACAATAGCTGTCTTTAAATACCTGAAGGGCTGTCACATCAAAGATGGAATGAGCTTGTTTTCTGTTTTTTTAGAGGATAATACTCAAACCAATAGATTCAAATAACAAAAATGAGATTCCAGCTAAATATTAGAAAGAACTTCCTGATACTACTTGCTGTTTGCTGACAAAACAGAAGATGGCGGACACTCCATCATGAGAAGGTTTTAAACAGAAGTCAGTGGTTCATCTATCATGTACTATATTAGCAGGGTGTCAGACTAGATGACCTTGGTGTACCTTCCAATTTTATGATTCTCACTAGCATTTTCACCAGCTGCTGATGTTCCTTCTGTTCCTCATTACTGCTTAACTGTCAAGCAGCGTGCCTTTGAGAAAGCGGGCAATGGCACTCATCTGCTCTTTCTTCACATGACCTTTACCTGGGCAACAGCAAGAAGCAAGCATATAAGGAGGGTGGTGAAGAAGATGAAAAGGGGGCTCTTACCAATACCCCTGCCAGGTTCACAACCATGCCATCCTTGGATTGGTCAACAGTCCTGCAAGCACATTACTTACACCAGGGTTCAACTCAATGAACTTTTCTTTAAGACAATGGGACAGAAATAGTTACTCCAGCGTGGCTGACAAAGTTGCTTCCACTGTAAACATAAACAGAGAGCAATCATATACACATCTAGCCAAAAGTAAGTTACATTGCCTTCAGTGGGACTAGTGCCCAGCTAAGTAAAGATAGGACTCCAACTTCAGCTCCATAGTGTTACTGTACTTTCTAGTCTGAACTTGTGGTATATTAGATATCATTTGATATCAAGAAATTGGCCTTCACTACCCATTCCTCTCCATGTGCTTGCGAGGCCTCTGGACAAGCACACACAAGGGCACGGCCAAAAATAGCTGAACTATTCAAAACAAATCCAGGCAGGCCAGTATTTGCCAGACTGCAGCTTCAGGAGACCTCCAGGCAAGTACCCTCTTAAGATCATATTATGTATGCATAAGATCCCCTGCCCTGAGCAGGCAGCTTGACGAGCCGAATATCCAACTGTCAAGCACTCGGCATTTGCATACTGGCTACACTATTGACAACTCTGTCATAATTCAATCATGCAAAGTACTGACCTTTCGGAGGCTTTGTCTCCAGCCTGAAACCCATTGTTTTCCCTGGGAACAGACTAACCTACAGGCACATTTTCCCCTAGAAGACCCCCTGATTTCGAGCGTCTCTTCGGATCGTTCTGACTTCCATCCCGCCTTGCTGTCGCTCCGTTCGACAAGCCTTCCCCTCAGCTCCATGTGCTGAGAATTTTCTGCTTCTACTGATTTTTCTTCAGACTACCTTTGCTTCAGGACAGGTGTAGTATTTCCCAAGCAAAAATTTTCTTAAAACCCTCTATCCAACTCCTACCTTTCTTTCATTAGGTCTGTGTGAGTGTGTTTGCATACATACATTGTGACTGTGTTATCAAAATAAAGGGAAACAATTATTATTTACTTCTGTTTGCTCATTGACTCAGCCTGACCCCGTAGACATTGGGTTCAAGATCTCACTATGTTGCCCTGCCTCTCGTATTGCTTAGCTTGTGCTCTAGCTAATTCCCATTCCCCATTATTTTGAGCACGTTGAGGTGTCCCTCACGGGACCCCAGAAATCAGGGTAACAATATTATCTCAGCCTATTTATGTCCAGGGAAGTTTACTTCAGATGAGTTTTCATCCTGAGTGACAAGCGGGAGCTTGGAGTGGAATTCAGTTTAGAGCATGGTGGTAAGCTCAAAGGCCTGGAAGATATCAAAATGTCATCTAGACTAGGTTTTAATTAAAGTCATTGCTCAGTGTAACTGAGTCCAGTGAGATAAGTGGTGGTTTTGACAATATCCTATTCTTCTCAGAGCAACACTCAGAACATCTTTTGGCAACAAAAATATAGCATACTTACAAAGAAATACAAAAGCAACAAACACAAGAATGAATATAACCCCCCTTTTTAAAAACAACATGTTTACATATGGGCTGAGATCTTACACTAGGTTGCATAGCATCTTTTTCCCACATGTGGAGTTATGCATCAATTGTGCTACATCACAACTGTGTTGAATGGCAATGTTGAATGCTCAACCAAGTGCAGAACAAAATGTACATTTGCATGCACAGCAGCACTACATACACAGCTATGCTTCTATGACCTCAAATTGAATGCAGACATAGCATGTTGGACAAAAATCCCAAACTACTGGCGAAGTTAGTTCAGTCATTTCTAACTTATGGCAACCCCAATGTAAAGTTATCACAGGGTATGTTGGCACAGTTTGTTCAGAGGGGCTTTGCCATTGCCCTCTTCTGAGACTGAGAAAGTGTGATTTGTCCATTGTCACCCAGTGAGTCATGGCCAAGTAGGAATTTGACCCTGGTCTCCTAGTCCAGGTCTCAAACCAGGGACTCTGGAAACATCTGTGTGCATAAGACCCTGGTAGGGTTCTGGCCATGGACTATGTCAAATATCTTACATCTTTGCAAATGTTTCTCTACTCCTTCAGTTTAATGTTACACCTGCAGAATAGCCTCTCTCTAATCTCTTAACATCACACCTTGTTTAAAGTTGACACCCACCACTCACACTTGATGGTCTGCTTCCAAGCTTGGTTTATAGATAGCTTCAGTGTTTCTCTCAGGTGATGCTCACAACTGGAAGGTGTCCTATCTCAGTCCTGGCACAGCTGATAAATCAAACAAAACAAACTGAATATCTCCCAGCTTGTTGCTTACTTCCAGGCAATAAGCAAGGAGCCAAAACTAAAGTCCAACATAAACAAAGTCCAGCAGGGTTTCACAGCAAGAGAGTGTCCAAGATCAATCCAAGCATTTGTCAAGGCATCCACCAAGGTAGCAGGTCAGAAAAGCTCCGACAATCCTGAAGGGGAAGAACGCCAGCTAAATAGACCCAAAGCCTAACGCAGCTGTGCCTTGATTGTTGCTGGTTATAAATTCTGAGAGAGTGACACTAGGTCTCTCGTTGCTGCCTGTGCTGTGTGAAGCTGGGTCAAGGTAAGTGTTCTTCTGTATCTGAAGAGGCAGGACTCTCTGTTGGAGCTGGCACTGCCCCCTGTTCTGTTTCCAGCACTGCGCCCTCTCTCTATACAGCAGGTCCTGACACACACCCTGTTTCAGTCTCTGGCGTGCCCTCTACTTCAGACTCTGAGTCAGAGTCCATGCTCTAGAAGCAGGATGTGACAGAAAGTTTTAGTGTCATATATCGTATATACACCTACATAGGAGGAATTCCCACTGAACTCAGCCACACTTGTAGATATCTATAGAATTAAGACTTGAGAATACAAAATATGAATTAGGAACTCCCTAATTTAAAACTCCTAGCCAAGTGTACCTGTGACACACACTAAAACCTTGATACAGAATGAAATGAAATGAGCCTTCATTTAAAGCTGAGTGGGCAGAACTTTAAGCTTCAAGATTTGTTTAGTACCCTCTCCCCGAAATCCAAAGTCACTACTGGACCAGCCCAAAAAGCATACACATAGACTTAAAAAAAAAAAAAAGATTCCTGCAATTTGTTTTGAGTTCCACAACTGAATGGAACACACACATTCTGTCTTACTTACCCCAAGCTTTCTCACTTTCAACACCATTGTTTAGAGGAGGACAGGAAGCAGCCATTTTGTTTTCATTTTTTTATCAACCTGGAGTCAGAAATCCCTCCCACTCAAATGCCAGTCACCTCAAAATCTACCAGTACAGTGAGATTTTCTTCTCCCTAATTTCAAGTAATCAGAAGCCAGAAGGAAAATAAAATGCTGAAATTTATGGAAGAAATTCTTGAAAACAAGGACATATGTGGCCATGCAATACCAGAGTGTAATCAAGAAGGTAAAAGTTATTAGTGAAGAAGTATGTACAACCTAGGAGAGGCTGCAGCAGTTTGCCTTTGCCTGAGCCAGCAGGGAAGGGCAAGCCTCCACTCGCTCCGGTCCTCTCCTTTCTGCTAAGTTGAGGACAAACTGCTTTTGTGCTTTGAACCCAGTTGGCATCAATAGAAATAAGCTGAAGAGAAAGGGGGAAAGTGAGAGGAAGAGAAACTAAGACTTTTCAAAGCATCTTAAAAAGGAGACGACAGGATTAATGGAGACTGTTCCTGCCAAATCAGACCAATTGAAGGGTATGCGTATGGAATGACTACAGAATTTCTATGCAGTTAGGAGCTTCAAACAGCAGTAGAAGGCACAGTTTTTATGCAAGCTTGATTTTCATGCTCCTTTAAAAAAATAAAAGTATTTACTGTTTTATATTTTCCTCTTCCATTGGGTTCTTGATGTTCTCCTACCCAGAATGTTGGTCAGATCCATATCTTCTGAGTTTCAGGCATTCTGAGACCATTCAGTGTACCTTAGCCCCCTCCTTTTCTCTAACCACCCCACACAGTCATTTCTACAATGATTAAAAAAAACAGTCATAATCCTTCATCTTGTTAATATATCTACAGAATATGCCTTCAAGTTGATTCCAATGTAGGGACACCCTATTCTGTGATTTTCTTGTCCATATTAAGAGGAGGTTTCCTATTGGCATGATCTGAAGCTGAAAGAATGTGACTTGCCCAAGGTCACCCAGTAAGTTTTCATGGCTGAGGGGGGATTTGACTCCTGATCCCCCTGAGTTCTCGCCCAGACTCAAATCAATACTCCTCACTGGCTCTCACTTATGAAAGTACTTCTACATAAGAAGAGTGATATAGCTGGCTTACAAGAGACATTTTTTCCCTTGGAATTTCATCATCAGTTCTCTTTTTCCAACATTCAGTACCCAGCTGAGAACATCACAAAGATGCATTGTGAATGGCACAGACTCAGAGAACCCCCGCCCGCAGTAAGCCATGTAACAACAGTATGTAAATCTTCACCTAAAACTGTTCCATTTTAGCAATGAGCTTTTTAAAGTCAAGAGAGATGTCAGTAGCAGCTCCCTCCAGAGCCCTAAGAATCAGTGTCAGGGAGAAGAAAAAAAGGCAGCGTCAGTAAAAATTATGCCCCATGTCAGTAAATTTGTTAACAGGGTGGTTAGAAACCCTGGGAGCTGTGATTTTCTTTTCACATTGCCCTCTTGGACTTGACCTCTGCACAGCTGTTTCACAGTATCTGGAGATGACTGAACTGTGAAAGGGGTATTTTAATGAAACAATACAATCTAGACCAGGGAATGCCAAAGGATCCTTCCCTTTTCTATCAATCAAGATATCTCGTGCCTGTTTCTTAATCCAGATTAAAATTACAATTCAATTGTTCCCAATTAAAACATAATTACCATCTACATTTTTTTAAAAAAAAAGAGAAATAAAGGCTCTCAATGATTTTGCTTTGTAGTGATTTCTTTTAGATAATTTCACATGGTGAATGGAAAGAAAATTGTATTATGAGGAGGAGACAAAAAGTATACAGATTACCAGGGTGAGCCAAGTCAAGGGTCCCTCCCATCCAGAGTTCATTTTTCAATAATGGTCAAATGCTCAGGGATGCACACAAGCAGGCCACGTTATTGCTGAATCATATTGTACATGTTCACTCAGAAGTATGCCCCATTGAGTTCAATAGGCCTTCTTTCCATTTTCTGTCTTACACTGCAGACAAATGTCTCATGCTGTGTTAAGTCTCACTTATTCATGAATCTAATATATTTTCTCAAAAGTATGGGGATGAAATATGTGAGGAGTAATTTATATAGGATTCAGAAGTTATGGTATCTCACTTCTCTTCCAATCCTTGTTTTCACAAATACAGGGCCTGAATCCTATTGGTAGGCCTGGCAAAATTATATTCACTGAATAAATTGTTGAATGATGAATCAACATTTATGTAAATACTATTATTTCAGTATGTCTACTCTAGTAGTTGGACTATCAACAGAATTCAAGCCATGGTGCAGTATTGTTTGTTTTAACCAAATATCTTTTCCGATAATTTCAGCTCATTTGTTCATAGAGCATTAAGATTTTCCCACAGAAATACTGCACATAGGATCTGAAAATGTGGCTCACCGGATGTAGCATTTATGCTGATAATCCAAATGAAGGGGAGAGAAGAGAATAGATAGATTTCTCAACATAATGCTACCTTTAAAACTTCTATGTGTAAGTCTGAAACCAGTCAATTTATACACACTATTTCCCCCAGCTCTACATGGCTGAAGTATACAGTCAGCCCTCAGATTTTCATAGCTTCTACACAGAAGCAGAAGACTGGCTGAAATATATCCATCTATACCAAGCAAAATGGAACAAACAGGAAACCATATTGGGCCCATCAGCTTAGCAGTGTCCTTCAGCTAACCCAGGCTGTTGCAGAACTCCCAGGAAGACAAGCATTAATTACTAACTATTTTTTTTTCCAGTTGTGTTTGAGGGGAGAAAATAAGCTGAAGTTAATCCTAATGAATTGGTGTAAATATGATAAAGGAAAGTTGGATTTTTCTTGGGAGAACTAACTCTTTTGGTAGACAGATGCCAACATACCTGACAAGGAAAAGCTGTAAGAATCTGCTGAAGTACTAAGCTCAAATTAACCTGAAGAAACTATGTGGCATTCTTGGGTGGTTATATATTGTTGGTTTGGAAAGAAGTCACCACACAATAAATGAAGTTCTGATTTATTTATTTAGGACATGTATACATGAAGCCCCCACGTTTTGACACTCTATTATCTAATGATTCGCTCTTCTGATGCTTCCAAAGTAAGGACAAGTTCCGTTAATTTTATGGGGATCCTGCTCTTTCATCAGTTCTTCTTGTCTACATCCCCATGTTCACTTGGAACTGCGCACATGCACATGCTGCTTGCAAAGCGAACAAAGGGGGGAGCGCCAAGTCAGCTGAGAGACTTTGAAAGCAGCACATATGTGGTTGGTCCCAAGTGAGGCTCTGTGAGTTCTTTAGTAGAGTACATGGATTCTGCTTTTCAACCAATTTCATTTCTAACAGTGGTCTGGTCCCTAACCTGTCAGATAAGTGGGAGAAGCCTGTACCTTACCAACGTGGCTTTTAAAAGCTAACAGAGCATTAGAGCCACAAAGGAATTTATCAGTAAATTAATAATAAAAATAACACATATTAAATCAGAAAACGAAAAGGAACGTTCTCGTGATAGATATGTTAAATTCACAGTGGCCAAAATCATTGATTGAAATAGCTGTCAATTAC
Source organism: Iguana delicatissima (assembly GCA_948472985.1). Lineage (NCBI taxonomy): Eukaryota > Metazoa > Chordata > Lepidosauria > Squamata > Iguanidae > Iguana > Iguana delicatissima. The sequence goes on along the minus strand of CAOKZL010001113.1, from coordinate 75,746 downwards.
CACATATTCACTGAAAACAAAGATCTTTGCTGATTTACCATAATGGCCAGTGAAATGAAATTTCCTATGAAATGAGTGCTACCAACTAGAAGGCTCTGTCCTTGTGACAGCACAAGGTTATCATCAGATGAGGCAAGCTCACAAAGTGAGGCTTAGTCCAGTGACTTCAGAACACGAGGATGTTCATATAGAAGACAGTTGTTCTTAAGATAGTCTGGCATGATGAATTGATTTGTTATGATTTAATATATTGTAATACTTAGAATCTCTTCTTTCTCCAATGAACTTGCAACAGTGTACATGGTGTTCTACTTCACGTCTACACTTTTTCCTCACTAGAACCCCGTGGAATAGGTCCAACTAAGGAAGAGTGACTGATCCAATGTCATCCAACGAGTTCCATAGTTCATATAATCTGGATCTCCCAAGTCTCAGTCCAGTGCTGTACAGTGCATTACAGTATAGTGCCTCCCCAACTTACTTTGATAGCTACTAAAAATCTCTACATCTGATATGCTAATTGCTGACCAGTAGATCTCAATTTCCATTGTGAGGTTAGTGTGGTTAATTGTTATGTTATTGAGTCCTGTCCTGTCTTGTGTATATGCCCAGAAGTTCAGGGACTATTGATTTGGTTTCTTACATATTTCATCCAGAACTGCAAGTCCTTCATTCATGCCTTTCTGCATAGGGCAACAATGATGTTCACTAAGGTAACATTGCTCATCAATTATCATGGATCAATGCCTCCCAGGGTCTTCTGCTTAGTAACCAAACAATGTCCATCATCACAACAATGTCCCTTCAGGGATACTATTGCATAAAAATGGCTTCCTCCCTAATGGGGCATTGGGGGACCCTTTATTCTCCAGTAGTGTTTCCTACCCTCTAACCATCCTGATCTAGCAAGGATAGTCCCTCTGTCATCCAACTTTTTAGCTGCTTTTAAAATGTCCGACACCATTTCCGCACTAGGCTGTTATAGCCTAGGATTCCATAGGAGGTTGAAAGTGGAATCATTGTGCTATAACAGCCTAGTGTAGAAAAGGCCCTAGTTTCTTCCTCTTCCTCCCACTCCCCCCACCTTTGTCCTCAACTTACTTCAGTTGCCACAAACTGAGTTAAAAAGTGCATTAATAGTTTGCACTCAATTAATTCTGAGGAGAGCAGAGGAGAGGACAGAGGCCATTTCCACACTGGGCGAGGGAATCGCCCCGTGCCTATACTTACTGGACTTCTTGGCTCCCTGGTCTGGACCGCACTGCTCTGGGGATGAAAATGGCGGCTTCCGGTTGGTCGAGGGTCTCGACCAACCGCTGAAGCTCGTCAGCCTAAAGCCCACCCCCGGCAGATCCCAGGTTCGCACAGGTGCCGGAGAGCGGGCACAGAATGGCGCACTCCATGCTTTTGAAAGACCTGCTTTAAGCAGTCTTTCAAAAGCACACTTGATGACCATTTGGGGTCGTTCTGGAGTGGGCTGAGGTGCGGATCTACGTTAAGTAGATCTGGCCCAGTCCACTCCCAGGTGCAGACATCCTCTCTGGAGGACGCTCTGCACCGTTTCTATTAGCCCATGTGGAAATGGCCAGAATCTTGTCTTTCCCTGTAGGCTCAGGTGAAAGAAAACTGCTTCAACTTCTCTTTGACTATGTATTCTTCCTCATTAATAACTTCTGCTATCTTGACCACACTCTGATGTTGCTTGGCTTCATGTGTATTAATCCGTGAAATCTTCGAGAGTATGGTGTGTCTGAAAGGATGCTATGTTCTTCTATGGAGTCATTGCCAGGCTAAATGGTTCCAGAGAGCCCAGGAGCATTGCATTGCCTTTTGATAGTTGGAAAATTCTGTTTTGATTTTTTAAGGAAGAGAAAGTTGGTGGCAGAGAAGCAACTAATGATGAGCATTAGGAGTTTCCACTGTCTCTGAAGTTTAAAAGTTCTGCCCAACCACCGCTCAGAAGCATTAAAAACGCTTCTTTGGCTTCGTAAAGTTCCTCAAAAGTTTCGTAACTTGCTTTTCTGGCTTCACAGCCAGAGAAGCAAGTTGCAAAAGTTGAGAGGCACTTTTTGCCCTGCACTAGTTTTTATATGGAGGGCAGCAGGAATAGACTTTAAAAAAAAGAAAGAAAGGACGAACGAACGAACAGGTACAGATAATTGAGAATCAGCATTAAAAGGACACTGGACTCCATATCTTACAAATATAAAATAACTTAAAATCTTGTACAAAAGGATAACACATGAATAAAAATATAACACAAATTCCTTAGCTCTAAGCATATTACTTACGTATTCACTTTATATTCTACTTTTCTCCCAATACAGGACCCAAGGCAGCTCCCAATATGAGTTAAAACCAAACAATTTAAATCATGGACAATACAAGAGTTTTAAAAAAATTTTACAAGTTAAACAAACAATTGCATTAAAGCATTCATTCAAAACAGCTTTAAAAGGCCACTGGAATTATTAAAATACAACACACCAATTAAAAAAACTTTCTGCCTCAGATAATTCAAGGCTTGAATAAATAGAAAAGTCTCAGGCTGCCAGCAGAAAGGGAGCAGAAATGGGGCCAACCTAGCTCCCCATAGGAGGCCATTCTACAGTCTGGGAGCAGCGACTGAAAAGGCTTTCTCTCAAGTCCTCACCAAACATGCCTGTGGTGGGACCAGGGCCGTTTCTGCACTACACTCTTATGGTGCTATTATTCCACTTTCAACATCCTATGGAATCCTGGAGTTTGCAGTTTAGGGAGAGGCATTTAGAATTCTCAGCCAGAGAGCTCTTTGGCCTCAGTAAACTACAAACCCCAGAATTCCACAGGATGTTGAAAGTCGTATAATAACACTATAACAGTGTAGTGTGGAAAGGCCATTTATCTGGGGCTCCCTTTGAAAAGTGCTTGGAAACTTCAACTCTGCTAAACAGCTGAACAGCAGATTGTTAACTAGGGCTGGCTTAAAGAAAGCATACAACTTTTTTTTTACAACAGCTCCATGACTGCTGGTCCATTTCTGGGCAAATTTCGAAGTGCTGGTTATGACTTATAAAGCTCAGCTCAGGTCCAGGTTATCTGAAGGACCATATTTTCCAATATGAGCTTGCCCATGTTTTGAGATCCTCTGGGAAGCTCCTTCTCTCTGTCCCACCACCTTCCCAGGTACCTCTGTTGGGAATGAGGGACAGGACCTTCTCTATGCCTGCTCTGAAATCCTGGAACTCCTTTCCTAAAAAGATTTGGCTGGCACTCTCCTTGCTATCTTTCTGCAGACAGGCAACGACTTTTATGTTTTGGCAGGCTTTGGGAGATAAGACATTTACTTTAACCATTGTAAGCTGCCTTGAACCCCAGACTGGGGAAAAAGTTGGATGATGGATGATGATGATGATGATGATGATGATGATGATGATGATAAATTGTGATAAAGGCATGGAAGTACTCAGGAAGCCTTGTTGGTTTTATGCAACCATGCTTCAAACTTTATCTTGGCTCAGAAATCCAGAGTCAGTGAGAGAAATAAAGAAGCACCTCAGCAGTAACATCAGTTTTGTGCTGTTGAGAGGTTTCCTTTCTGATACCAATTAGCAACACCCAACAAAGAATCCTTATCATTAAAGTAAACAAGCCAGAGCAACACATACTGTGTGGTATACTATATAATGTCTCTTTGGCTGTCTGAGAGTCTAATTAAATGTTGGGGGTGGGGTGTCAAGAGACAGTAAATAATTGTGCATGGAACTCATTTTACCTTGGGCTATATACTCTCTCCTTTAAAACCAAAATGAGATGCTACTGGCTCTCTACTGAGAGCAGTGCTGGTTTAGAGAGATCCATATTGCTTTTGCAGCTCTGGCTTTGTGCCAGGAAAGCAGCTAAAATGTGCTGTGTCTTCTAATGACAGAATCAACGGAAAACACCACAGAAGATAGTTATCAGTGGTGTAGTAGCAGGGTGTGCTGGACCACACACAGACGCACACATTTCTCATGCTTAAAACACTCAAGAGTGTAGAGGTTTTCACACATTTTGATTGCTTCTGTTGCAGCAGAGAACTACTGAGCTGGCCACCAAGGGCAAGAATTCCCTTGCTTGGTGGCATTTAAATTTTCTTGCACTTTATAGCTTTACTGTGCACTTAACAGCACTCCTGTCATTGAATTTATCCCACTTTTCAAGTGCCAGATGTTAATCACACACTACAGAGAAGTATTTCTAAGTGATGCATGCTATTAAGCGAGAGGTATTATACTGAACTGTCACTCAAGCTACTGGATTTCTTCTAATGCTTCCTTTCCAAAGTACCTACCTTGTTTTCCTCACTTTCAATGCCAGCATCTTCACCACACCACTGCTTCAAGTAGACTGAACACGCAGACAGAAACATACACAGACAAACAGTGCCATTTCTAGTAATCTATCTGTCTCTCCAATTAGGTTTGCTGGAATGAAAACTGGAGGGAGTTCCTGTACCTTTAATGGTTGTGGAGAGGGCAAGCAACACCTGCTGAAATTCCTTCTTCTACACAACCATTAAAGATAGAGGAGCCCTCTCCAGTTTTCACTCTGGTAACCCTACAGTCAACAGCTTTCCTACTTGACTAAGAAACAGATCATAGGATGGTGCTACACAGAGGAGGAGGACAAGGGGCCATAGTCATTGTCAAACCAAAGGCCTATCTAGTCCAGCATTATGTTTCCACAGTGGCCAGAAGTCAAGCAGGACAGGAATGCAATGGTACACTTCAGCAGGTGGTATACAGAGGGATCTTCCCTCAGATACTAAAAGATAAATTTGCTTGTTTGTCTGATTGATTGATACACCACCCTTCTCCATTAACAACTCAGAGCAGGTAAGCATGTAGTTATAAGCACAAGTTATCTAAAATACCTAAAATCGCAAGTCTCACAATCACAAAATTGCATATCTAAAATAATATCTAAAATCCTAAATTATATTCACTAAAATACCATAAAGGTAAGACAAAGAGCAGCAGTCAAAGGCAAATTAATAACTTGTATTATTTATTGTAAGTTTGTGCAAATAGATATGGGCCTAAAAGATATCATTTCTCTGATATTCAATTCTCTGGTGAAAGTAAATTCAATAACCAGGGGGCAGCTACTGAGAAAGCCCCGCTACATGTGGTAGCCCTATGGGCCACACTATTTAAGCACCACCTGTACAATCTCCCCAGCTAACCTTAAATCCCAGGTGGGTTGATACAGAGTCAGGGGATCCTTTAGGTCCCTGGGCCCTGAGCTCCGGACAACTTTGTATGTTTACGCTTACTTGAATTAGGCACAGTGGCTTGCTTGCAGCTAACACAGCAATTTCAGAGTGGATGATATATGTTCAGTTTTTGCTGCCCGTCACTCCCTGTGCACCAACCTGGAGACTCCCAGACCATCATCAAGAGACGCCCCCACACAGAGTGCATTGTAACAGACCAGTGAGGAAGTTATCATCGCAGGGACTACTGTGGCCAGATAATCCCAGCACAGGAATAGTTGTGCTTCAAACAGGCACGAGGAAGCTATTCCTGCTGCTCTCTTTGCCTTAACTTTACGCCAGACATAGGTAGCCAAAATCAGTCATTAGTACTGAGGTGACCTGGTCTTCCCATTACAGCTTGAAATCAAGGAATGTTCCCAGACTAACTTTCATCTCTGCTGAGGGGAGGCTGTTGCCTCACTCCAAACAGGCCATCTGCCTATTTTCCACAGATATATACATACGCCATGGGCCAGGAGGCATTGATAGTTTTACAAATGAATTTGCGTTTTAAAGAGTTTCAAATGGATGAGCATCCCTACATCCTGTGGTAGTGAGTTTCACAGTTAAACTATGCGCTTTTTCAAGAAATAGTTCCTTTTATCTGTCCTGCACTTCCCACAAGTCAACTTCAGTGGCCAACCCCAGGTTCTATAATTTTGTGAGAGGAAGAAACACTTTCTCCATACCACATACAATTTTATACACCTTAACAGTGCCAACCACAGTAATCTTCCTTCAGAGGGAGGTTCTTTAGCTCCTTAATCATTTTAGTGCCCCCTTCTAGCTGTACAATATCCTCTCTGAGGTGGTGATTGGAACTGTGCACAGTATTCCCAATAAACTAATAGCATAACAGGATCATTTCCCTGCTATAACTACCTACTGGATTCATGAGCAGTGCTTCCACAGAATGTCTTAAAGATATGAATTCAGTAATGGATGATTACATAGTTGACACTTCTAAAGATGAATAATGGCAGTGATGACTGAGAAGGTATTATAACAATATTATTTATTGTATTATGGCTGTAACTTACAATATGGAGTATGTCTCATAATGGTCTTGACAATAAATTTGAAATTTAGTTCAGTTCAGTAAAATTCAGTATTATAGCTGAACTTGCACCTTTTTAAACATATAGAAAGAGTGCCAGGTATTGCTTATTTATTATTTCCTTATATTTAGCTCATCTTTATTTCTATTCTGTTATTATGACTTGTTCTGCAACGAAATCAACAAGAAGCTATTAAAAACCTAAGCAGCCCTCATTAGTATATGTCACCTTGGGATTTTCAGTGCTGTGTTCTGGATTAGAGAACTGACTTTTCAAATAGCATTAGAATCATAAAGCAAGAGTCCCGGAAGACTATGTTGTCTCATCTGCAGATTGGAAAGTCTGCCTCCTTTAGCTGTTTGTTTTCTTTTCTTTGCCTATCTTCTCAGTTTCCTGTTGGGTTTACTTCAGAATCCTCAATCATACATTTGTGGTAATTATTAGGAGCTGAAGAATGCCAGTATTAAACTTCAGAGGGTATAGAGAGAGAGAGAGAAAGAGAGAGCGACTCACACTGTATTATTACTGAAGCCAGGATTTCCATGCTGTCATATTTCTATGTATGGTTGTGAAGGCTGGTCAGGGCAGAAAGCTGATAGGAAGACAATCGACTCATTTGAAATATGGTGTTGGAGGAGAGTTGTGTGGATACTATGGACTGCCAGAAAAAGACAAACAAATGGGCCCTGTAGTAAACCAAGCCTGAGCTCTCTCTAGAACCCAAGATAATTAAACTGAGACTGTCATTTGGGACATATCATGAGCAGACATGACTCACTAGAAAAGACAATGCTGCTTGGTAAGTTAGAAGGCAGTAGACCACATTGGAGATAGGTAGACCCAATTAAGGAAGCCATGACCCTAAGTCTGTAAAACTTGAACAGAATTGTTAACGACAGCATGACTTGGAAGTCTTCCATTCATAGGGTGACATATGTTGAAGTCAGCTTGATGGCAATTAACAACAACAAATATTCTGAGCTTGATTGGTACTTTATATTGACCCTTGCCAACAATTTAAACTGTTCATTCCCAGCCAGTGCATGCCAACTTCCACTGACTCATAACTGGCATTGTAGTCCAACATGTCTATATGTGTCTGATTTGGGGAAGGCTGCAATAAGCAATAGAAAAGATCACTTTCTTCCTGTAGGAAGAATTTTAAATAATCAAGGAAGTTTCGTGAGATGCATCATTCTATGATGTAACTTTTTTTTTTCAAAGAGGACTGCTATTACTTTTATACTGTGGCTTTCTTCCATCATGGGACTCAATATGTCATACATGAGGTCCCCAGGTAGTCTCGCATTCAAGTACCAACTAACCCAGACTTGCTAAGCTTTGGTACAATAGGAAAAGCTACTTTTCTGGGTGATAATTCCCCAAATCCCACAGCTAGCTATAAAGAAAACCTTTTCCAAGCTCTGTGCCTCATACAAAATACCCATTCTTTCCACAGGCTAGAATGCTTCTTTTCTTCTTGACTTTTATGTGCAACACAGCAATCAACAACTCACTCCTTCATTTTTACCAATTCAGTATAAAATTTACCTTTTTTTTTCTCAAAGGATTCTGCCATACAGGTTTGTTTTGTAAATACTTCAGGATGAATCTACTAACTGTTTATTTCACCATTTCAGATACCAACATAATGAGCCAGAACATTAATAAAAATTACAGGGCAGACAGACCTAATTCATTCAAATAACAATGGGATAGTCAACAATTATCTTTATTGCAGTTATCTGCAATATATTATCTTTATCTGTAGTTTGTAAAATCTGTAGTTTGTATAAAATACACATGTAAGGCACTAATAATTTTACCTGTAACAATGAGAGATATGCAGGTTGAAAGTACATGCTTTCAGTGAGCAGACTCACTGAAATCAGTGGAATCTAAGCCAGCCGCTACTACATCTGTATTGATTTTAATGAATTTATACTATGTTTGATTATATTGGAGCCAAAACACTGACAATAGGGAGCAGGGGCAGAAATATCTAAGGGCAATATTTGAAAAGTGTTTGTTTTCTTCTCTTTGGCCAAAAATTTTCTAATGTCTTGCACTCTGAGAAAGTTTGTAGTTTGCAGCTCCTACTGTGAATTCCTGTGTGTCTGCAAAAACTCCATGGTATGCTTTTATGAGAGATTTTCTTTTTCTTCCAATCCTAATCACAGACAGGGTCCTGAATCAGACAGAGAACTTAGTGCAAGCAGGGATTTAAAGACCCTCTGTTTCCAAAACCGCATGTGAAAATTGCATTTGAGGAGCGAAGACCATTACTAGATTCTAATGTGAATGGGAAGCATTCTCCTTTGGTGCCCCAACACTTCATGCTGATTGGAAGCCTGCATTTAATGCTCACCTTTTTTTTAAAAAAAAGGCAAATAGAATCTGTTGTGGAAAATACGATTACAAGGATTGCAGCTGGTATAACGGAGGGATATGGCCCTTTCTTTTCGTGCTTTGGCACTGAGGGAATCCTCCTTTTGAAAGTAATATTTATGTTGGCAAGAAATCCAGAATTGGCTTCAGTTTAATGTCCTATCTTGTGTGCCCCTCACATTGAATATAGTCTTAGTCAACAATCACCAAACCTACTAAGTTATCAAACTTATTTTCATGATGACAAAGTAACCATAAAACATATGTGGGGTTGTGAGTGGGGGAAAGACAATCACCATCACAGATTAAGGAGTTGTCATGTACACAGGAGACCCCAGCCCATCCCGTCTGCTGACTCATGTCTATTACCACCTCACCGGAATCTGGCCATGTTTGGAAAGTCACTTGTGATTGGAAGAAACTTCATACTACCTGCCCCTCTGGAGATTTCCTTACATGGTCAGAAGTCTCTGGACCTTTACCCTTATATGGTCAGAAGTTTCTGGGCATTTACCTAATATGGGGTGGGTGGCTGCAATGGGTGTGTATAATGTTTACCTGAATATTGTGATTGGTGAAAAACGCTGCAGTGGGTGTGCACCCTGATCACCTGAATCCCAGATTATAAAAGCATGTCCTAGCCTTTTGTTCAGGGTTCCGAATCTCTATCGGCACCCTGTTATAACAGAACCTTTCTGTATTTTTGCATTCAATAAATATAACCTCTAGCCTTTGAACCAAGAAACGCCTGGCCAAATTTGCCTGTTTCTCAGAAAAAGCTGTCCTTCGCCAGGGCAAGAAGGTGACAGGGTAGCCATGTTGGCCCTGCCACAAAATACCACAAAATCCAAAATTCACCAAATAGTGATACCTTTATCAGGCCAGCTAAAAAGCACAAAATACATCATGTAAGCTTTTGAGGCTTCACTGGCTAATTCATCAGACAATGATGTTAAAAATCATACAGGAGAAGAAAGTGACAGTGTTAGAGCCACAGGTCTACCTTTTGTCTCCGATGTTACTGCTGTTGTCAGTTAAGGTGGTCTGGAGGGGCACTGATGGAGGCAGGGGCTACTCCTCTTCTTAACCATGTGGGGACTAGAGACTCAGGGTAGTAAAAGACAGGTCATAAAAACTGAACTCCATTTGCAGCAGCAAAGTAACTTCCCTTCACCTCCAGGCCATCTCTATTGTTTGCATTTCCCAAGAATTTATCTGTGAATTTCTCAAGAAGTCTTTGCACTACTACATCTGGGAAATCTTTTGGGTGTTGTATAGTATTCTGTAAACATAGTGTCATGACTATGAGTATCTTACCATTTGTTGTGTCAAATGTGCTCTTTAGGCTTAGCTTACCAGAATTTAAATAGGCTGCCTTCTTTCTCCTCTACATAGAGACATGGGAGTTTGTCACTGCAACATCTCTCCTTCCTCAGAGCAAAGTTTCTCAGCTAAAAATAACTTTAGTACTTTGACAGGTGCATCTGCAAATTTGAAACCCTCATCCCATATTGATTGACTGATTGATTGAATTTATATCCCACCTTTCTCCCAAAATGGGATTCAGGGTGATTCAAGGCACCTCCCTCATTCTATCTAAGGGAGACCTTTTCTTCTTTCTCTTTGAGTTGTAAAAGTGCTGCCTGGTTGCCAATATGCCACTGCCATGATCTAAGGAAAGATCACAGCAATGATTAGGGCACATAAAGAAAAGAAAATGAAATGAAAGTGCAGAGATCATATTAACTCGATGAAGGAAAACACTTTTCCAACTACAATGGTGGCTGAAACCCATAAATTAGATGACTGAAGTAATAAGACATGTGAAATGGCTTTTAAGTCCACTAGCAGCTCTGTGCAATAAATTTCCAGTGACATCCAAGCTTTAAGTGGAGGGTATGATTTATTGCTGTCTACAGGAAGAGAGTTTTCATGGATTATCTCTGGCAAAACTCTATTTTGAATTTTTCAAAATTAGTGAATCTGTACATATGTTATTAGCAAGCAAGATCCAAAGCCTTTTTTGAAAAAGAAATGTAAAAGTGCTCTTGTTAACAAAGACAGTGAATGTATTTTAGAAGAGCTGTAAACAGCGACTGCTCCAAGGAAACCACCGCCAACATGACATACACAAGTATGTTTCCAGCTGTTTTATTGGCCATGTTTGGGCATCATGATAAGCCAGGGAACCATGGGAATCCTGGCTTACTGAAATGAGCATCATACTGATAAACACTTCCCGATCACTTGCACTTGCAGTAGGATCAGCTAGACAACCAGAGACCTTTGGTCTATGGATTGTTTATTGGAATATCCAAACCCAGCATCTACTAGTGCTGTAGTTTCTTTCTCTCCCAACAAGCCAGAGAAAGAATCCAGGGTTTGTTCTGTGACATTTCCTCAATCAATCTGTACAGCAAAAAAAGCATTATTCCTAGGAAGGTGGCTGCAAAAAAGGAAGGATGAAATTGGGGTCACTATCCCAAGCATCTGAAGCTCTAAGGCCAAGTCTCCCCACAAGAAAAGGGGCAACACATTCTTGGCTTCCCAGACAGTGTTTTGAAGCAAGCTATGCCAATAGATGTAATGTGCTTCTTCATGCTCACATGCTTCTATGTGGGGCAGTTCTATCATCCTCTGTTTGCTGATCAGGGCTGTATGCATCATTGTATTCATGAACATTAGTAACTTAATGCTCATAGACAAAGGGCCTTTCTGCACTACATTCTTATAGTACTATTCTTCCACTTTCAACATCCTGTAGAATTCTGGGGTTTACTGAGGTCAAATAACTCTCTGGCTGAAAATTCTAAATGCCTCCTCCCTAAACTGCAAATCCCAGGATTCCATAGGATGTTGAAAGTGGAATAAAAGCACTATAACAGTGTAGAGCAGAAAGGCCCAAAGTCACCCATCTGTGCAGAGAAGAGCAAGGGCTCTCTGCAAGGACAGTTCTGAGGCCAAAGCAAGGCAGTCAGCAAATCAGCTCTCACCTAGGGATCAGTTCTCCCTACTTCTTAATGCTATGATCACTGGAAGGCCAAGTCCATCCATGCAGCAGAGATCAATCCAATATTCCATCCTAGAGGCCAAGGTGGGGACCACCCGCTTCTCTGCCCCATGCGTCTGCCTCTCCCTGGCCCAGTCTCTCAGAGTTTCGATCTACTTGCCTGGAAGAAAGCTATGACATGTCAGCCAGGAATGGAATCTCCTTAAGCTATTGCCTTGGTATAATCTTTCCATCCATGATCCCTTAGGTAGGTTAGCTCTAGTAAATCTCTCTAGGAGGGCTGTTCTCTGTTGACCCAGACAGAGTACTGACCTCCACTAGGGCTTTGGAAATCACACAGCAGACTCATTTTTCAAGGCACTCCCCGGTTCCCATCTTTGGTTTCCTGAGAAGCTCCTGGCTGAGAAGCCCTTAGAGAAATGGTGAAAGTTTGTAGACTACGACTCCTAGAATTCCCTAGTGCAGCATGCCCTTTGCATATTAAAAACAAAATTGCTGGACACAATGTATAGAATCTCTGGCCAAGATGGACAATAGGCACCTTGTGGGTTTAATCCTGCAAAATAATACCAAAAGTAACATTTCTAACTTCTGAGTATATCTGTTTAATTTTTGTGGTGCACATTGTAGGTTGTATAAGCTGACCTGGGGTACAATGGGGCGCAAGAAGGTGGCTGGTGAGGGGATTGATATGTCCTGGGATTCCAGAGGAAGTCCTTGGGGTCCCTTCCAATGCTATCAAGTTCTGAGAACTACTAGAGTCAATGTCATCCACTGTCATTTAAAACTGTCCATGCTATTTAGTCAGTAAGTTCTATATTCTCACAAAGCAAAAGGGATTCTGCCTTTCTGGACTTTGAATGGCACTTTTTAGTCAAAGGTCAAATGCAGACATAGCCCATCTCTGCATGAGGCGAGGGAATCGCTCTGTGTCGTTACTCACCGGATCTTCTGGCTCCTTCGTCCGGTCCAGGGTGAATCAGAGCAGTGCGAGGTCTTAGATCCGCACTGCTCCGGCTTCCAAAATGGCGGCTTCCAGTTGGTCGTGGGTCCTGACCAACCACGAAGCTCGCCACGCCTAAAGCCTGCCTTCCGCAGATCACAGGCTCACATTGGTGCGAGCCTGCAAATCTGCAAAAGGGAGCAGGAACACAATGGCGCGCGCCAGAAAAAGAGAAACCTCTTTTTCCCGGTCTTTAAAAAGCGTGCTGGAGGATCAGTTGGGGGTGTTTCGGAGCAGACTGAGGTGCAGATCTCCGGCAAGTAGTCCGAACCTAGTCCACTCCGAGGTGCAGATGACCTCCGTAGAGGGCGCACCGCACCGTTTTAATTCCCCCGTGCAGAAAGGCCTCAGTTTGTTGTGGCCACACAAGAGGAGTGAATGTTCCTTTGCCCATAGAAGCTCCAAGATAGCCCTAAGCCAGTCACTGGCAGAGTTTCTGTTTTCTTTGAGTACCCATTAATACCCTTGGAGAAATTGTGAACACAACAGTTCTTTATAGGAATGAGGAAACAGATATAGAGTTACCTGAAGGGAGCCATTATAAAAGTACAGCACTAAGTACTGATGAGTAAAGGGCTATTTTAGTGACATCTCAATCCAGCAGAAGGCTGTTATTTGGCATGGGAGTCTCTATATCACCTTTACTTAGACCTAATTTCCTCTGAGGCAATTAACCTAGGTCTGAGCTGTACTATTTTATAATAAGAGGTGAGATAATGTAATTGAACATTTCTTCCTACACAAAGATTTCTTGCTTATAGAAAAGTAGATGTCAGGGAGCGAAATGGTTTAATTTACTATACATAGGGATGCTATTTTAATGGTAGAGGTGTCTAATAGTGTAGGTGTCTTGTACAAATCTCAAGTGGTACAGTCTAGATTCCTCTTCCATAAACACACACAGAATTAACATTACAGTGAGGCATTCACCTCTGTTAACAACCAATTTACAGAGACACACAGGCACGCCAACTGTGGTGCCTGAGTCTAAATTCCATTGAAGTCTGCCCTTGGAAGGATTTGAAGCACTATTTTATACTCCCTTGATGGCAAGGACCAAGATGGGTTGCCAGACTGCTGGCAGAAGGCACTGGGGAGAAGGCCGTGAAAAGTGCTAAGATTGTTTATGATGAACGTTGAATGTAGACTAAATACTACCAGAACACAGTTGTGAGCAGAGAAACTAAATTCTATCAGAATGTTGAATGTAGACTAAATTCTACCAGAGAGAGTATTTTGTATTCTCTTTAATACTTTTCATCGATGATGTTTCATTGATATATTAAATGTAAAACTGATCTAACAGCATTATAGACCTCCTTATGACACAGAGTGAAAATAAACATCAAGCCCAATTAAAATGGGGAGGGGGGAGGTAGGAGTTGTTTGAGCACAATTTAATTAGCCAAGTGGGAATCTAATGAGAACACCAAGCCAAATGGATCTGGATTTTTTTTTTTCATGTGCCAAAAGCCAACAGAACAAGGGTGGTGCCAAATATATGGTTTTTATCTGACTTCTCCATCAAGAGGCAAGAGACTCAAGCAGAGCAATCTTTGAGAATCATATGCTACGACATTTGTTCCATACTGAGTATGAGTTATCACTTCAAAAGAGTTTGCATCTGAATTTGTTTTAACAGCTGAATTAGGATTAGCTACAGCTATTTGCCTGGAGTAATGTGTCCAAGTTTTTAATGTTATGTAAAAAGATCCAAATCCAATATGAAAATATTGGGATTAGAATCTATCAAGAGTTTTGGCTCACAATTTCTTGAAGAATTATAGAACTGTAGAGTTGGAAGGGATCCTAAGGATATTCTAATCGGACCCACCATAGATGCAGAAATCCACATCTAAATCATCTCTGACAGATGTCCATCCAGCCTCTTCAACAAGATAATCTATTCCACTGCATTTGCCAACAAGATGTACTTTCTAGTATGTAAGCCATAATTTCCTTTCTTGCAATTTGAGTCCATTGGTTACCCTCTGGAGTACCAGAATAACAAGTCTGTTCCATCTTTCATATCACAGTCTTCTTCAGATATTGGAAAATGGCTATTATATCATCTCTCACTCTTCTGTTCTCCAGACTAAACATACGCTTCAAACATTCCTGATATGGCTTGGGTGCCAAATCCTTCATCATCTTGATCACTCTCATCTGTACACATTTCAACTTGTTAATGTTCTTCTTAAACTCTGGATCCCAGAACTGAACACAATATTCCAAGAGAGGCCTAGAATAATACTAGATTTCTTTGCTGCCACCCTGCACTGTCAACAAATGTTTGGCTTGTGGTCTAATGATTATTGTCACATGCATTGCTGTTCAGTCAGGTATCTGTGGTTCTGATTGTTTTCTCTCTGGCTACTTTACATTCATCCTTGTTGATATTCATTTCACTTGTTTTAACAGATCCATTTCCCTAATCTGTTAAAGTCATCTTGAGTCCCAATTGAGTCTTCTAAGGTACTAGCTACACCTCCTAATTTTGGTGTCAAATCCAGATTTGATATCACCTCCTCTATTCCTTTATCCAAGTCATTTGACTGGAATTAACTAACAGAAAATTGGTTAAAGTCCATCTTCAGACCTCTTTGGACAGCATGAAGTGGGCCCTGTGCTCCATATTCAAAACATCCTTTTCTTTATTATTTTCATTTCCGGGTATGTTGCATACATTGTTCTCAAAGATTGTTTTCTTGTTCTGAATTTTAATAAAATTCCAAGGATCAGTCTTTAACTATTTTTAAAGAACATTAAGTGTCTAGCCCTCATGAATACTTAAAAAAAAAAATCACAACAGAAGAGTCAAGAAGGAATGGTATGAAGATTAATTTTTAATACTTTTTTAAAAAAATTATGCAGTCATCGCTGCATATAATTAATTATATAAAATTAGTTCAACATGCCACACAGGGTTCCAAGCAAGTAAAAGCTTCCTTCTGTATAGAGCAAGATAGAAAATCACTCCTGATGTGTTTAGAATGGAACTCCCAGCATGTCTTACCATGGATTATGCTGTCTAGGTAGAGACAGATAGAAATGCAGTCAAAAAAGTTTTAAAACACGGTTTTTGAGTGTCAAGAGGAAAGACCCTGAGGAGAAGAATCCCAGACTGACGGTAACCTTTGCAGTTTGGCACTTATTCTGTGCAAAATTTGTGCAGAAAACAGCATCTTCACAGAACTATTATTTTATGTGCAGAAAATGCTTTTCCAGTGTATAATTTTTTTTTCCTGAGAAAAGTAGCTATATGCCACTTTTGCACAGAGTAAATCCCAAATTGTGAATAGGCTCCAAAAGCCATAGTTGGGTTTTTTTAATGATTTTTAATACAACATAAAACAAAATTTGAAAAGACAAAGAACATACATACATAGCTATATCAGATAATTTTCATGTAGATAGGAAGATCTCTAAAATTAAATTTAAATATAATAAATAAATCATAGTAATATTATCATATTATAATATTAATATACACATAATGGATGTAAGACTTAATTCCTAGGATCTGCCTACCCGCTTTCTTGCTTCTTCATTTCAGTTCCATTCATTCCTCTTCCTCTCTGGCTTCCTGACTAGTTTGTCCTTAGTATAACACAGGAGCTATCCGTTTCTCTTATTTACTTACATCAAGGCTCTACAGCAGTGGTTCTCAACCTGTGGGTCCCCAGATGTTTTTGGACTTCAGCTCCCAGAAGCCCTGAGCATTGACCATAGTAGCTGGGGCTTCTGGGAGCTGAAGTCCACAAACATCTGGGGACCCACAGGTTGAGAACCACTGCTCTACAGATATTGTCCCTTGTATAATATTCATCTTAATCTTTATACAATATCCTAATATCTTTGTGCTTATCAATATCTAATATATTTAAAATATACTTCTTTTCTCATATCTTCCCTTAATCCAAAAATCTCGCTACCATCGAATCTCGCCATTTGTTTTTAAAAAATTGGATAAGAGGGTCCCATTTTTTAACAAACTTCTCAAGAGAGATTCCTCTTATTAATGTTGTCATCTTATCCATAATTGCCATGTCGTACAAACTTAATTCCCAATCTTCTATATCTGATATGTCTGGTTTTTTCCAATTTTTGGCATAATTAATCCTTGCCGCGGCAGTCACGTAGAACAGAATTTCATCATATTTTTTTTCCAGTTCATTTTCTGGCATTCCCAACAAATACATTTGTGGTGACATATGGAACTGTAATCCCAGAATTTTTTCTATCTTCATATGTATTTGCTTCCAGTATCTTCTGGCTTTTTGGCATGTCCACCACATGTTGTAGAATGTACCCTTTTCATTTTTGCACTTCCAACATTTTTCAGAACATTTATATATCTTTGCCAATCTCTCAGGAGGGAGGTACGACCGTATATGCATTTTGTAAACCATAGTTTTAAAAGACTTTCTTGCATCAGGAATAAAACTGATAAAATTACTTTTTGCTACCTTCAAGCTGAAAATTAGTGAAGAATGTCAACCCCCATGTCTAGGCCTGGAGGGACTTGGTATGCAAAACTATCAAGGGAGCTGTGTGAATCCCAGATCCAGCCTAGAGACTTGCACCCTATTGATAAAATCATCTCTCCTGCACTATTTATAAAAGCATAGGGACCCTGAAATCTTTAGGTGTTGTTTCCAGATCTGAAAATCTAAGGTAGCAATGAAGCCTAGGAAGGAGTGCAGGAATATCCAAAATTCACAGTTTAATGGTTGGTTGGTTGGTTGGTTGGTTGGTTGGTTGGTTGGTTGGTTGGTTGGCTGACAGGCTGGCTGACAGGCTGGCTGGCTGGTTGATTTCTATGTTTTTCTGTCCTAGACTTTATTTTTAATAAATACTTATGTTTCTGAAAGAGGTGTAATGTATACTCTTTCTATTTCTATTTCTCTCTCTCTCTCTCTCTCTCTCTCTCTCATACACAGAGTCACATACACACAGATGTCCACATGTGAAAGAGGAAGATACTAGGAAGATTGGGACTGCAGAAGTGTTGACGGCACCTTATGAGGGGGAAACCCACAAATCCAATTCAGTAAGAACCAGTGATGTAGACTCGAGTTGACTGACTCAGACTCAAGTTGGACTTAAGTTGCTTCAGTGACTTGACTTGGACTCGACTCAGCAATAAATGATGCACTGACTCAACTCAAGACTTGTATATTTTTAGTGACTGACTTGATGGCCTTGGTTCATTAACATAACAAATTCGTCCAGAAACCTTACAACTTTGAACTATGTTTCCATTTCTTTTTGTCTACTAGTCACATGGCAATCTGTCTCAACCCCAAAGTGTGGGTGCATTTCTGAGGCCCTTTCCGCATGGGCAATCGTGAGGAGCGATCTGCATGACGCACTCACAATTGTGCGATGCTCCAGGGGCTGGCAGGCGCCAATCGCGCACCTTTTCATTTTCAGCTGGACGCTGAAAATGGTACATGATCGTGCATTGCTCCAGGGCCCCCCCACACTTACCTGGCATGCAAACCCTCCAGAGCCATGCCGGTCACACTTCCTGCCCCACTGCGAAAGGAAGAGGCAGGGCTCTCACGCAAGCAGGCAGCTCGTGCAGAGCTGAGGCAGCAGGGATGCGAGAGCCTCTTGCTGGGGGCTGCTCGTGTGATCCCTGCACCCCAGTGCCGGAAAAAGGTAAGGTGTGTTAAAGGCCTGAGAGGGGAACAGGAAACAGGTTAGGCAATGGGCTTGAGGCCTGCTCAGCAGCTTGTCCCTGCTGCATTTCAGAGGAGCCTTCTAGAACTTTTCCTAAGAGAAGAAGACAAGACTCACCCCAGAGTTGTAGGGTGCATTTCTCAGAGAAGAACAGCAAATGTGTTAGGCAACAGGCTTGGGGAGGAAGGATCCTTCCTGTTAAAGCTTTTGAAGCTTCAGAATTGGGGAGTAAGAAGGATTCTATTCCCCACTTCCAAAGCTGCAGATGGCAAAATTGCAAATGTGGTGGGGCAACTCTGCTTAAATTGTTAAAAGTGACTTTATTTGACTCTGTCCAGAAATTTTGGAATATAGGTTGGGGTATAAAGTTGGCTCCCAAACTTGAGACTTGACTTGAAAGTATCTTCAACGACTTGAGATTTAAAGGTAGAGGCTTGAGACTTGACTTAAGACTTGGAGTAAAAGACTTAAGCATACCACTGGTAAGAACTCTGTGGAGTCAAAGGTCACACCAGCTAACTGAATGCTTGGAGAGGAAATGTAAAAGTCACAATGTTGTTAATTTCCATCAAGACAACTTTGACTTAGCTGACCTTATGAAGGGGAGACTTCCAGTTCACTCTGTCATCAACCACCCTCTTCAGCTCTTGCAGACTCAGGGCCATGGTTTCCTTGATTGAGTCTATCCAACTGTAATGTGGTCTTTTCCTTTCCTATTGCTTTGTGAAAGACTGGAAACCATTTCTGGAATTTCTTTTTGAATGATTTAATAACTGTTGTTATGGTTATTACTAATTTTAGTAGGATGATTTAGCTGGATCTATAAAGTTAGAACAATATCTTTTTTATTTTTTACTCTTTTTTTCCCCCTTACAAACAGGATTGGGAGATCAGAGCCCTACTGGGAATTAGTTATTTGGCTTTCCCCCTTCTTTTTCTGTTTTCTCTTTTCCTTTCTGTTTATTTTTTTGAAGGCATATTACTTTGATTGTAAATTAGGTTGTTTGTGTTAAAAAGTAAAAAAAAATCCAGAGGGCCACAAATTGCACACCCCTCTAGTAAGCTAATGATTATGCCTTTATTTTGAGACGATGAATATTGAATATTACCATTCCCTTTTCCGATATCCTTTGTGTGTACCTCTGTTCTCTACACTGACAGTTTAACCAAAATCTTTTGAGAAAAAGAGTCTCAAATCTCTCCCCGCCATTCTCTCTCTCTCTCGGGGTGGGGGGGCATTGAATTAAAATGGCACCACTGTAGTAGTAACATTCAGAGATACCAGCAGGATACAATAGTGGCACAGAAAAAATAATGACAGACTTTGCAATAAGCAGCACAAAACATGCTGTAATGTACTGTAAAAGAAGTGGAGTGGGGGGAGAACCATAGATGGTAATAATAGTAGACTACCGTATATTCACACAATGAATGCAGCTTCCAAGCAATACAAGATCATTGCCTTTTACTGAACAAAATGATGCAGGAGCAGCACATTCCATCCACATCTTTATCAGTCAAGCAATGAGCTTCCAGTAATGCAAAGAGTTCTCTGACCTCAGAGAATACAAATGCAGGTAAACTGAACTGATGAAAACTCCAGTAAAATATCCCAGCAGAAATAGGATGATCTGAATTGGGAACCAACAGCAGAGAAATTCATCATTTAAAAAAAAACCACACAATATATGCTAGGTTTAACATCATATCAAAGTAATAATTTTAAAAGTTATAGAATTTTAGAAGCTTTCATTCAATTTATTACAAATTTCCCAAGCTAGCTTCCTTAAGTTTGTATATATCTTCAGATATAGATACACTTCTCTACAGTCAATTTTTTCCACCCCCAACTCACCAGCCTCTAAGAGTTAGAGTCCTTTTCTTTTCAAATCTTCTATGGAAATTCATTGCAAAACCTTATTATATATAGAAAATGCTGTGATTGGTCTAATACAGCATCTGATTCTATCTCTCCTTACCCCATCCCTTCGGGATGCTACTTATTTGTTCATGATTTATATGCCATCACGTGGTTCCAAAGAAGCTGCTCTCCCTCTAGGCAGCTTACTAGAAGTGTAACAATCACAACTGTATTCATCAAAACCTCCACAGCACAATGTTATTACAAGAATGTAATAACTAAATTAATCAGGATGTAATTTGCAAAGGTTTCAATCTTTTCCAAATCAAATGTAGGTTTCTGACCAGATGAAGTGCTGCCCTGCTTCCGATTTGACTCTGAAGCTCATGGTTTTTTTAATTTTTTAAAATCCTTCATTAATTTTATGGATAGCATTTGGAATTAGGTATTTTGGTGAGGAAGACTCAACAATAAAATATTCTTCAAGTTATCGAATTTTAATTTACTTCTCTAGTCATGATTGTTTGAATACATCCTACTAGGAATACAGGTTGTACTATTATAAGCTCTTCAATTTGGCATTAATGATTCTGATTGAAATTGGCATCAACTTAATGGATGTGGGTGCAGGTGATGCTCTGAAAACAAACAATTTTATGAAGTTGTTCAAGCTAGGATTACTTTACTTTCTTATTTTTCATATTTTAATCTTGAGATAGATAATATATCAATACATTTGTTTTGGAATATCTCTTAGAGTTAAGCTAGATGATATACTTAACATGTGGGTGTGGGGGGTGCTCCTTAAAGTGATTGCAAGATATCTGCTTGTTACAGCACAGGATTTTCCTCACCTACAAACATCACATTTAGTATGCTTCATTTTGCGACTACCCATTGGAAGGTAAATACAGATTTAATTTATAAGTCTGATTGCTCAGAATTGTATCTCTGAGAAAATCCCACTGTGATAAGTGAAACAGGCTAATTCTAGGTAATATATATCCCCCTTAACATGTAGTTTGACCCCAAAATAAAGCACCTAAGATAGGAGTTTCCAGCTAACAGGTTTCAGGGTCTGAAGCAGATGGATGTTAGACTAAAATATAATGCTGAGTCTGTAAGTGGATTTGCACAAACAATTTCCCCATCCAAGCTTTTTCTATGGCACTCTTTTGAGACAGTAACATGAAGAGCTTGAATCTTACGTCTTCATCCTACAACTCCCAGAATCCCCCAGCCATCTTTCAGAATGATTGAAAACATTCACATTGTTAGATCTTTCTGTTGTGCACCTACAAAACAGCTGCTGCTGAGTGCCTCCTGTCTTCTCTGAGGGTTTTCTGTGCTACACCCTCTGATCACAAAAGTCTAATCCAGGCACTGCCCTAAGATTAACTGGGTTCTGCTCAGAAGGTTTCCTCACCAATCTTGAGGATGTCTGGATTTTTGAAGAAAAGAAATTGGGCGTAGCAGGTGCAGCTTTCCTTTATGTGTAAACTGGGTGCAGCCCTATGATAACAGGAGCTGCTTTGGTTTTGCTTTGCTTTGTTGCAGTAATAGTTGTTTAGAACCATGCATCTTTTTCC
The DNA here is from genome assembly GCA_948472985.1 of Iguana delicatissima. Lineage (NCBI taxonomy): Eukaryota > Metazoa > Chordata > Lepidosauria > Squamata > Iguanidae > Iguana > Iguana delicatissima. The sequence continues at coordinate 53,871 of CAOKZL010001113.1, read as the reverse complement.
CCTAAGTATTTCCCAAGAATCATTTAAACAAGGCAATACCTTAAGAGAGGAATACATTCTTTGGATGAAAATTCTATAGAGAATCTTTAGCAAGGCAAACTGTGACCTTCCTCAGATGTCTAACAAGGAAAAGTAGGGCAAAGCAATGCATCCCTTTCCCCTCTATTGGTTTAATAGCTATCCCTGATTTGATTGCAATTTGAAACTGCCAGTGGCACTTGCCTACTTGATCTTATTTAGTTTTGCTTTTGCATTAAATGGATTGGCTTTATTTTCACAAGCAGCTTTGATTTAATGTGAGGGAAGCACTGCTTTTAAAGGGAAACACACTGTGCTACCATCAGCTATGTGCCCTGTAACACAGCAGCCTTATTAGGAGATATCAGTATTATTGTTATGATCCTCATGGTTATAATATTATAGTGTGCATGAAAGAAATCTCATCCTCTTTGGCAGAATCCTCAATGGTTGCTTGTGAGGTTCAATTTTAATTACAGCTGGATAAAAACATCTTTTTAACTATAACTGCCCAGAATACCCCAGCCACCTGGGCCACTAGCTGTGCTGGATGGGGGATCCTGGGAATTGTAAGCCCTGAATTAACTTTCCCAAACTCTGATTTTGGACTATAAGATCTTTCGAGGGAGAACCAGCATGTATAGTAGTTTGAGCACTGGACTATGATTCTGGAGATCAGAATTCAAATTTCTGCTCAGCCATGGGCAAGTGACATACTCTCAACCTCAGAGGAAAGCAAAAGCAAACTCTCCCTGAACAAATCTTGCCAAGAAAACCCCTTGACAGGTTTGCCTTAGGATCATTATAAGTTGCAAATGATTTGAAGACACACAACAACAATGTTTAGGGGGAAGGGTCTACCTGCTTTATGTAGATCTGTAAAGTGCTATGTATGCAGGTAATACCAGATGATGATGGTAATGCTGATGCTATCAGACCATAATGGAGCTACATATTTTTATTTCCAGGAAAGCTAAAAATTATTATTAAAATGGTACATTATTAAGGGGAACTTCTTCAGGAATATCAGATCTGTGTCTGTATTTCTCAAAATAAATCTTTTCTGTCTGTAAGCTTTAGACTTATTTTATTCAGTCCAGAAACAGCAAACAAAACACTACCCCTGTCTGTACAATCTGGTTCCATGCATCCAATTAGAATTAACACAGTCTTTTCCTAAATTGCCTTCAGTCCCTATCACAGATTTGAGGCAGGTATATGAGAGAGAAATTGTATAATAAAGCTGCAAAGGTGCATGCATAACCAGTGCCATGGTTAGGATTTGATACTGCTCTCAAGAGTCTGAACTTCTCCCCCTCAGTTTATTAGAAGACTAGATTCATAACCATTTCACAGAGACAGAAGTGCTCAGAGCATGAATATCAAAATGGCTACCTGGAGCCATGCATGGGATAATGGCTAATATTCAAGGTCATCAGCACTCAGGAGCATTATTCACACTCTGGAATACTTGCTTTATGGCATCCAAATCAATGATACTTACAATTTACAGGAAACCTTTCTTTCTTCCAAGGGAGAGAATGAGATTCAAAAATGCTCAGATCCTTCTCTCATACCAGCTGGATGCCATGAATTATTTACATTTCTTGGTATGCTTCTTGTAAAAAACACCCACTTTCCTTCCAATTTGACAGTTATATATCATGCTGTATTATCCCCCCAAAGCTTTTGCAGTTCTTAATCTGAATACTCTGCCCTACTACAACTGCTGGGTTTTTTTTCCAAATAAAAAACTGCAAGGGTTCAGCCCAAGGCCTGATTCTTACCCTTTCATTTTCTCTTCATTAGCTGTACATAAAGTTGCTGTTTATCTAATAATTCTGTAGAGAAGACAGTTGTTACTGACTACACATTTTGAGGATCTGTTGTGATAGACAATTAGAAATTAGCATCATTTCTAACCATGGATTCTTCCTTGATTACTATTACTATTAATAGATTTAATAGATTTATATTAATAGATTTATATTACTATCAGGTAACTATCAGGCATACAGCAGGTAGCTGCTAATGGGTCAAATACAAAATTAAAAACAAAATCTTTATTCAAAGATAACAAAAATCAATTAAGGAAAAACATGATTGAAAATACAATAACCAAAGGGAGTTCAATAACCAAGCAGTTTAACTCCATTCAGTAGTAGATTAGCTTACCTGCCAAAGGCCTGCTGTAATAACAGGGTCTTTGTCTGCCAGAGGAAGGACAACAGAGAGTGGGAAAGACTACCTGACCTTAGAAGAGACTTCCTTGGCCCAGGTGCAGCCACCAAGAAGGACCTCTGTCTGTGAGGGTGATGAAACAAAAAGAAGAACCTCCCTGAAAGATCAGAGGTAAGCTTGCATGGCACTGAGGAAGGCTTGTATGGGAGAAAGAAGTCTTTCAGACAGCCAAGACCAAGCTGTGTAGGGACTTATCTAAATCATAACAAGCACTTGGAATTGTGCACAGAAACAGACCATTATCCACTAAACAAGGAATTCACAACAGAGAAATCATACCCTTCTCAGTGTAACTGACCCAGTCCCTGGTCAACAGTCCATCCACAGTCTTCTCAAGTAGCTGAAGGTCCTGAACATTTTTGAGAGGTAGTCCTATGGAGGGCACATTACATTACAGAAGTTCAAACAATATGGATCTAGGATATACATCATCCTACTTCTGACATTTCCAAGAATGGCTGTATTTGGCGCATTAGCTTCAGCTATACAAATGCACTCCTTACCACTTCCAAAACTGTAAAACCAGCCTTCTGTATCTTCCTACCTCATTACTTTGGGTTGCTTCACATAGGCTTACATGTCACTGTAAAGCAAGATGCTCAAAATCTCATCATTGGAAGATACACAGAGAAACATGCTCACCAGATCTACTGAAAGGTATTGTTATCACAATGAACAAGAAGTTATACACTTGTGGTATTTGCTCTAGGTGTCTCTTTCATTCATAAAAGACACCACTTGCCGTCATGGCTGTCAAAAAACAAGCATGCAGGCCCTTACAATACAAATTGATAAATGTGTCCAGTGTGTCTTATTCCCAATTCCCAATCTCATACAAGTCTCACCTGTGATGAGATATCTGTGAACCTCTAGTGAACATCTCCCTACTGCCACTCAGTTGCATCCCTTCTTCTAAAAGGAATTTTATTTAGGAAGGACAAGAACTAACATCTATGGCTTGGTAGCAACAGGCAAAACCCCACTATGAGCTGGATTCAAACTCAGAGGGGCCTTTGCCTGAGTCAAACAGAAACAATCAGTCTAGTTCACAATCCTTCATCATTCAGTGTACCTAATGAACATTATCCACAGTAACATTTCCAGATATTCTCATCCACAAAATCAATGAATTTGTAGCCATCATACAGCAGCAGAACTGCCTCCAGTCTACTGCTCTTACCTCTCCATAATTATATTTTATAATCCCCTTTTTCACACAAGAACTCAATTCAGATCCTTCTCAAAGCATGAGAATCCCCTTCAAACCTATTAGCTCTATCAGAAGCTTTGCAGTATCACCCTCTCTTCAAAATATTTTATTATGAAGTTACTGTATTACAAAACTGTGAACTATGAATATTTAAGCGCTCTATATGTACCCAGTCACTGAAATCAATCTCACTCTTTCACCACACTAGTAAGAGTTGAAAGGCTCTTCCATGCGGTGTTAAATATATTTCACTTCCCAGCAAAGGACAAGGATCTGTTATTAATAAAAATGTGTCATGTAGTCGCATTGGAAATGCTATTTGAAATGCTGTTTTTCTATGCTGTACCACCTTCTCAGATTGACTTAAGAACACAAAACAAACATAGCCCAGGCTTCTTTCGTGAGTGTGTAGAATTCTTTCTCCCACACCTACGAGAACTGCCTTATCCGTTTTAGTGGTACCATCCATTTGTGCAAAGCACAATGGGTGCATGTGTCAAGTGATTCAGCTGTTCAACTGTTAAAAAACTGGTGGTGTTTACTGAGTGAAGTTGTTCAGAAACTTTGCACATGCCCTTACATTTCTTCTGTTTAAAATCAATATGAAAGCCAGCATGTGTAGTGGTTTGAGCATTGGACTACATCCCTAGAGACCAGGGCCGTTTCCACACTAGCCTGTTATAGTGCTATTATTCCACTTTTAACATCCTATGGAATCCTGGGGTTTGCAGTTTTAGGAGGGGCCTTTGGCTTTGGATTCCATAGGATGTTGAAAACAGAATAATAGCACTATAACAATCTAGTGCGGAAATGGCTCAGGGTCTGATTCCCTACTCAGCCATGGAAACTCACTGGATGACCTTGGGCATGTCACACACTCTCAGCCCCCAGAAAACCCCATGATAGGTTCACCTTAGGGTCACCATAAATCAGAAACTACTTGAAGGCACATAACAACAGTATGAATAGTAATGATTCCTGATTCTACTGTTTTTTCTCTTTCTTATTGAAGCAGAATAGAACAGTAGTCTGACTACGAGTGACATATTGGTGGTGGTGATTTTTTTTTTACCTGTTAGTTTACTTTCGGTTTATGCACATTTTCTTTAAAAATTTCACATAGATTTTTCTTGGATAATTTTGCTTGGAATACCTTTAATGTCCCACTGTGGCTCAATCTCAAAGATTACTAACTTCACCACTACAATAGGTTTTGCCAACCTATTTGTCTCAGTAAGAATCCCATATTGAGAGAAAGGTGAATATAAATTCAATAAATAAACAAATTAATAGGATGTGGATGACTGGCTACATAGATGATGTAAAAGGAAGACATTTGGCTTCTGAGACCTGGTCTTCACTTCTTAGACAGAATACTACTGGGTACAGATGGGCAGCACCTCATGGACACTGGGAAGGATGTCTTTGGTAGTAGTATGGCAAGTTTGATCAAGAGGGCTTTAAACTAAATCCTTGGGGAGCTGAAGACTACAGTCCAAACATCAGCCCAAAGGCAAGCTCTAAACACAAGGATGGGAATCTAGAGGAGATGCAGTCCATAGAAGAACTGACAGTAGATTAATCAGTGACAACAAACAAGGCTTCAAATGTGCAGAATATGGGAAGCAAACAAGAAGAGCTTGAAGTCCTAATACAGGAAGAGAAATATGATTTTATAGACTTGGTAGGATGAATTCCATGACTGGAATATTGCAATTGAAGGGTATAACCAATTTAAAAAGAATAGATGTGGTAGAAAATGAGGGGGAGTAGAATTATATGTCATAGGCAAGTTCATTGGACAGAAATCCGTGAGCAAAAAGAAATGAATAAAAAGAAATGGAAAAAGAAAAAAATGCAGCATTGTGGTAGGAACTTACTACAGGCCACCAAATGAAGAAGAGGCAGTGGATAATGCTTTTCAGAAGCAAATCTCATACATCTCAAAGATACAAGAATTAGTAGTTATGGAGGACTTATTTACCCTGATATCTGCTGGGAGAGTAACTCTGCTGAGGATTCCTGATGTGCCTTGCAGGTAATTTCCTGTTTCAAAAGGTAGAGGAAGGAACAAGGAGCTTGGCAGTCCTGAACTTGATTCTAATCAATAGAGAGCAGCTGATCACTGGAATCAAAGCAGTCAGTACTTTAGGAGGAAGTGATCAATTCACAGTTATGGAACAAAGGAAAAAAATAGTAAAGTCAAACATGAATCTTGGATTTCAGGGAAGCTGACTTTAACAAGTTCAGGGAAATACTGGGTGGAACCCCATGGCCAGACATGCTAAAGGAAAAACACACCCAACAAGGGTGGGAGTTCCTGAAGAAGGAGTCGCAAAACGTACAATCACAAACAGTTCCATGGAAGAAGAAAACTGGGAAACACACGGAAAAGCTCATGTGGATGCACAGCAAACTCAAGAAGAAAGTGAAAAGAAAAAAAAGTGTAAGAAATGGAAGGAAGGACAAATCACCAAGGAAGAATACAGATATGTAGCCCAGGCTTGAAGGAACAATATAAAGAAAACTAAAGCTTAGAATGAACTGTGATGGGCTTAGGCAAGCAAGGAGCAACAAAGGAAGTTTTCACTTACATTTGACCATGGAAACAGTAGTGCTGCTGTTCAGAAAGGATGGTAAAATGCTAACAGATCACAACAATGAGACAGAACAACTCAGTACCTATTTTGTTTCAATTTTTTCCCCAAAAGAGAACTGTGTGCTTGCATGCACCAATAGAAACCTTGGCAAAGGATCTGGATTGCAAATCAAGATTTATTTATCAGTTGATAGGGAATTAGTCGGGAATCACCTATCTATCCTAAATGAATTCAGATCTACAGGGCCAATGAACTGAATCCCAGAATACTGGAGGAACTTGCTGATGTATTCTTTGAAACACTTCCCATTGTTTTTGAGAAATTTTGGAGAACAGGTGAGGTGCCAGAGGACTGGAGAAGGGCAAATATTGTTCCTGTCTTCAAAAAAAGGCAAAAAAGAAAATCCAGGAAACTACAAGCGAGTCAGCCTGACCACAATACCATGAAAAATATTAGAACAGAATATACAGAAGTCCACAAATATCTTGATGGTAATGGAGTTACCAGTAGAAGCCAGCGTAGATTTGTCAGGAACAAATCCTGCCAGACTAATGTTCCATCTTTCTTCGATCAGGTCACTAGCTTAGTAGATGGTGGAAATGCTATGCATGTCATTTATCTGGGTTTCAGCAAAGTATTTGATAAGGTCTCCCTCAATATTTTGATTAGCATACTGATTAAATCTGGAATAGATGAGAACACTGTCAGATGGATCCATAATTAGTTGGGAAACCATGCTCAAAGACTTGTCATCAATGGCTGCACTTCAAACTGGAAGAAAGTCTCAAGCAGAGTTCCTCAGGGTCCTGTTCTAGGGCCATTACTCTTCAACACTTTTATCAGTGACTTAAATGATGGCGTAGAGGGAATCTTTATCAGGTTTGCAGGTGACACATAACTGGGAGGAGTGGCTAACACATTGGAAAATAACAACAGCATTCAGAAGGTCCTACAAAATTGGGCAGAAACTTATACAACAAAACTCAATAGAGACAAATGCAAAATTTTACACTTAGACCATAGAATCCAAATGCACGATTACAGGATGAGGGATACATGGCTTAGCAGTACTGTATGGGATAAGGACTTTGGGATTATTATTGAACATGAGTCAGCAAAGATGCTGCAGCAAATAAGGTGAATGCTATTCTAGACTGCATTAATAGAAACATAGTTTCCAAATAGAGGGAAGTAATAGTCTCGCTATGTACTGTACTAGTCAGGCCTTATCTGAGTACTGTGTTCAGTTGTTGTTGTTGTTGTTGTTGTTGTTGTTGTTGTTGTGTGCCTTCAAGTTGTTCCAATTTATGGTCCTGGTCTCCTGGCTCGTAGGCTAACACTCAAACTACTATACTACACAGGCTCTGTTCTAGGCACCTCATTTTACGAAGGATAAAGACCAGGTGGAGCAAATTCAAAGAACGGCAACAGGAAATAATAAGAGGCACTGAAAAAAAACATGCGAGGGAAGGTTGAAGGAGCGGGACATGTTCAGTTTGATGAAGAGCAACCTGAGGGGTGATATGAGTACCCTCTTTAAATACACGATTTCACAAAGAGGAGAAGGCAGGCCTGTTCTCTGCTGCCCAGAGAACAGGGCCAAGTCTAATGGTTTGAAGTTACAGGAGAGTAGATTTTGATTGAACATTAGAAGGTACTTCTTGATAGTAAGAGCAGTCAGGCAATGGAACCAATTACCTAGAAAACTGGTGGTGGGATGTCCTCTGGACTTCCTGAAGAACAGGCTGGACAGCTATCTGCTGGGAATACTTCAGCTAAAAATCCTGCACTTACCAAGCGACCGGACTTGATGGCTCATGAGGCCCCTCCCAACTCTATGATCCTATTATTCTAGAACCCCACCAGTACTCTCAATGGTCAGGAATGATAGTGAGTGTAGTTCAGAACAACTGGGGCTGGTTGCAATGGAAGAATATACAAAGTTTTTCTTCCATGTCTTTCCTCCTATTATCAAGATTATCATTATGATAACAAGCAGCATATTTTAGGCTGGGTATCCTTCCACAGTTTATGGTACAGTAACTTATAATGCCCTTTCTTGAGGAATCATCCTCTTTAGATGAACCCAAGCTTTCTGGCCCAGAGGGCACATAAACAAACAAAAGACCAGCTGATCCCAGACTATCAGGAGAGAGGACTCAAGGAGTCTCACCCCAATAGGTATGTGTTCTTAGATGCAATGATTTTAACACCTACAGTTCAACCAGTTTGCAGTTACAGTTATGCACATTTGAGCAGAATTAGGTGCCTAGAATCCCTTTGATGGTGTGTAGTTCTGTCTCCAGGGTGTTTTAGACAAGTGCTGTCAAGATCCCACCAATTTAGTCAGTGGTCAGTTCCTTAAGAGCATTATATGGATGAGACTAGATCAATGTCTTGTCATATTGTTATGGATACTTTTCAGTACATGCTGCCTAAGAACCTGAACATACCGCTTGGGGATCTTGAGAAGTTCTGCCCATCTTGACTAGTAACATCTGTGAAAGCTGGATTAAAGTTTGTGATTGTGGAAGGGCATCATGCTTCAAAGTGCAGGGTGGTCTCTGTTGCCAGTGAGACCTTAACTAGAGATAATAACCATAGGGTGGGCAACTGCATGGAGAATGGCCAGATTAGCATGAGCTGTATCAGTGCATGCCACATCATTTCTGCTTGCTATTTCAGCCAGTTTCTGGCTGATTTTCAGGGGGAAGGAAACAGCTGAAGTGTGTTGGGGTGAATTTGGGGGTGGGGGGAAGACCCAAGATCAGCTGAAAAAAACATGTATGGAAAGGCTGGGGGCTATGGTGGGGGTGCCAGGGTGTTTTAGAGGCCTCAAAACTCAGCTTCAGTGGATACATGTAGTCCTCAAGCTGCATTTACCCCACTCTGGTTCAGATCCTTTGGTTCAGGACAACAGGAGTTAGTTTGGTTCAGGACAATAGGAGTCTAATTACTCAAGCGTGCTAGCAAAGGGGGACATTTTCTGCAGTTTCTCCATGTATAACAGTTTTGTTCTTTCAAGTTATCAGCTCTAACAAATACTCTCTGACTCTTGATTGTGGAGACACACATTTAGGTCTGAGGTTGTGGAGTGAGCAATGGGGATGCAGAAGCAGCAATTGTGGATGACACCGACGCTAATTTTGATTCAGATGTTGTAACAACAATGTCAAGAAATTCCTATCCACTGAGGATTCTTGAAAATGAAATGCTTGATCCTGAAAAAATTATCAGTGTCCCTTTCACAAATTTATTAAAGTTGATTGTCATATCACATAGCAACCAGTTCCAGAAAGCTGAGCAATCTTAACCTTTCTGATAGAGAAACATCAATCACGTCTGAGTTTGGCCTCTGATAAACACACCAAACTTCTTACATTTAACTTGCATTGAGGTTTCCTCTTTGGAACAGGTTATGTTATTATCAAAGGCTTGAGCTGGTTTTATCTCAAGCAATTTGAGTTGCCCTTCCTTACAAACATTTTCTATTGACCATGCGTAGATAAATTGGTAGAAAATGGAGAAAAAAACACTCACAGAATCCCCTTAAACTACTCTTCTCCTTATCAAGTGAATTGCAAAGAACACATTTCACCAAACTCACATGTCTAAACACACAATCTATACTGTTTATTTTAAAAAGCAAGCAAGCAAACTGACCAAAAAATGTAGTTTGTCTTTTACACTATGATGTGCATTCCCAGCATTCCTCTTTTTGAAAGCTGTGTCATGTTCACTTTCTTTTTGTCCTTAATGCAGAATGTTGTCACACAATGTAATGTAAATCAATTAAAATAAAATGGGAAAGAGAATCAGAGAGACATCTCAGCCACCTATTGAGCATTATTTCATTTACAAAAATCTCATTTTAAATTTGAAATATGTTTCTAGATTTTAAGGCAGATTTGAGAAATACTTAGAAATGTGGTTGTACTTCACCTCAGCAGCAAAAACCAGAAGGCAAATCAAAATGATTCCATCTTAATTCAGTTTTTCTGAGTATTTACTGAAATGTTGGTGAAGGAGGCGTGTGTTTACTTCGGCTCTTTGACTACCACATAAAAAGAAAAAGTAATGGACATCCCTGCTGTTCACACACTGAATCAAACACAATCTGTAGAGGCTCATGTGTGGATTGCCTTGCCCAAACTAGGGTTAGTTCTGATAAATAGGCAATACCAACCCCTTTCAGCCCTGTGATTTTATAAAAGTTATGGAATATCATAATTCTGAAGCTCATTTTGTTACAGTTTAACTAATAAATAGGATAGTGTGGGATTAGTAAAGCCCCAATGTTTGATCAGTCCATCTGATTGACGGATTAACATGGAAAGACTAGATGTGTGCCAACTACATTGCTTTGCTAAGTTACTTTATGAAACTGAAAGCCTAATTCAAGAAATTGTCTCATATCATGGAGACAATAACTACATTCTTCAAATATGAGTTAGTTATCTTACTTTTTTGGGGGTGGATGTGATGGAACTTTTGAACTTGTATTCTGAGAGAATACAAATCACCACTGGTGGGATAAGTCTGAGGTAACAGTGGCAGAGTATTGACTCTTCATTAAGGATGTAATTCTTCACTCATTTTTTTCTTGGAGAAAGCAATGGCTAGTTTGTGCAATTTTCTTTTGCCTGCAAAACTATGTCATTTTCAAAGACTATTCACAGTTCTAGACTAATTCTGCGCAAAATTTATACTTTTTTTTTTCAATCAAGGAAGCCACAACTTTCAGTTTATAAGATTTGGGTAGGGCTGTTGGTGGCAGGGAGATTTGGAGCTTTTTCATTCATAGAGTCTCTAAAAGTCAAATTTTGTGCACAATAAGTTTTAGACTGTAAAGATTTTCATCAGCCCAATCTTCTTCTTGTCAGAGTTTTCCAAACTCAGAAAACATGTCTTTGACCATTGTTTGGATATTTTCAAATATTCTTTCCATCTCTATTCTTCATTTAGGGACATTCCCTGTCTCAGTTTGTAAGAAGGAGTCTCTTTATAGAATATTTCTAGGATGCGATGAGTATGATGTGAAAGCTGTTTGCTTCTAAGATATGATAACAGTTGCTATTTTTCTCAAATAATTTTGTTCTAAGCTCATCCAGAGCTACATTAATGACCTCAAGGCTGGCTTCTGCCATATTTAGGCATATTATACAGTACTGTGTGTGCACATGAAGATACAGATTAACTACAGTCCTTCTTTTTATGCTGTGCTTCAGATTGAGCCCTCTATGCTGCTTGTATCATCACACACCCTAAATATAGATCCATTAGGATGGGTGCAAATGTGAAACACTGGTGAGGAATTCTAGGCATCTCTTCAGCAGTTGCTGTGGAATTCCACAGCAAGTCGGTCAAATCTTATAAAATCAATTAAACTGAAGCGGTGTATGGCACTGAGATGAAGAACTGGAGAGTGGAGGTAAACAGCCATGCCTATGGGCATAAAAGGTTGTCATATATCCTTAAAATATGCCCAATGGAAACTGCCTAGGCTGCCTGTCCACAAGAGAAATGAATACATTACACATAACTTTTGTTGCATAAATGGAGGAGGCTGAGTTGGGAAAGACTGTGAAGACAAGTATTCGCTTTTTCAGACTCAGTAAGAGCAAAAAGCACCTTTCTAATTGTTATTATGATTGAAAGATATTTTGCAAGCATAACAACTGCTAAAACAGATCTGATAATTAGGCTGTCACATTCTTCATTGTATTCTAACACCAACTTGTTTTAACAGAAGCCATAAAACATATTCAGGGGTAGCCATGTCAGCCATGCAGCAAAATACAACAAAATCCAGTATCCACAAAACAGTAATTGGGCCAATTAAAAAGCCTAAAATACATCATGCAAACTTTCAGAGCTTCACTGGTTTCTTCATCAAGCAAAGATGTTAAAAATCATACAGGAAAAGAAAGATGATGATGTTAGAGTCCCAGGCCTACGTTGTGTCTCAAATGTTACTCTGTTGTCAGTCAACATGGTCTAGAGAGGAATATCAATTCAGGCAGAGGCCATTCCCTTTCTTGGTCATGTGGGGACCAGGGACAAAAGGCAGTAAAAGACAAGCAATAAAATTTCAAATGCATTAACATTAGCAAAATAACTTCCCTTGACATCCATACTGTCTCTGTCCTGTGTGAGGCTAACTGCCCTTTTCTTAGGCAAAGAACATTGAATTTCTCAAAAAAAAAAAAACACCCCACTCTGTACTATTACATTTGGAAGAACCTCCAGGTGATATATAGGTAAAAAATGTCGATTGTAGTCCAAATGAAAGAGTTTTACCTTTGTTGGAAACAGAAACCTCAAAAGATTGCAGTCCCAGTCCATTAACCTCCTCTTCTTAAAGGTTCCCCTGCTGTGGCTAAATTCAACATCTTCAAATCCAGGAAAGATATTCAGAAGCAGCTGTGTTGGCCATGTCTTTTACTGCCCTTTGTCCCTGGTTCTCATAGAGAAGTAACATCTGAGACAAAATGTAGGTCTGTAACACTAATACTGTGACTTTTCCTTTCCTGTATGATTTGCAACATCTTTGCCTGATACCAGTGAAGCTGTGAAAGCTTATATTATGCATTTTGTGCTTTTTAGTTGGCTAAATGAAGGTATCATTGTTTTGTGTGTTTTGGATTTTGTTGTATTTGGAAGCCATAGAACACTGAAGATCTATCACCTGCTGTTCACACCCAGATTCTAACAGTCAGAGGTCTGAAGATATCCTGAGATTAAGCAGGCATCAAAAGGTGGTGGGGAGGACTCTGTACTGAGCCACTAACAAATTCTGGCAGATTCTGTAGGATTGGTCTTTCTTAGCATCTATAGTGAAGAGAAGTGAGGCCATCCCATGTAAAATGAGGCAAAATAAAAGGTGTTGTGATTTTTAAAAGATAATTGCCCCTCCTTTGAATCCTTAACTCTAAAAATGCTGAGTTTGACTCCCTGTTTATTCAGACATATTTTTAATGCTGAAATAGGTTTTCCACTTCTTTCTCAGAGAGGCTTTTTGTCTTTAACTTCTGTATTAGAGGCAGGTGCAACAGGATGCCTTAGGGTAGCCATAAGTTGGAAAAGAATTGAAGGCACACAACAACAACGACAACAATGACGACAACAACAGGGTTTTCTCCACACTGGGAATAACTATACCTATTGAATGTAGCCAGTGAAGATATGGAGAACTTCATTTCAGTTTGAAGAATCCACCAAAATACATGAATCACACATTTGGGATGAAAAAGACTTAAAAATTACAACCATTAATTGTAAAAGAAAGCAAACTGACATGTCGTTATTTTCCTACAAGCCATTGTTAAGAACAATGTTTTCACCTCCAGTTCATTACAATAGTGATTTAGTTCGCATTGAGCATAAGTCATAACAAAAACTGGAAACTGTGTATAAGTGTTATAGAGCTATAAAAATTATTAGTAAAAACATTAATGCCAATGAAACAGTAATAGTTGCTTATCTGTCATCTTGCAACTCAGGTTTACAGTCAGTTGCACCAAGTGTTGAGAAATGTTTGCCAAGATTTAGCTGCAGTTAATTCAAAGCTAGTCCCTGATCAGATGATGTCCTTATTTGAGTCTGCCACTAGGTAATCAGTTTTCTGCAAATCTGACCAACGCTGTCCCTGCAGCAACTGATAAAGAAATTTACAATGTGCTTCCATCGCAGCATATAATGATAAATGTCATCCACAATTCTCTCCCCATGTAAACAGAAACGTGATTCAAAAGAGATTTCAACATTGCCCATCAAAATAGCTGGTGGAATGCTGCATTCTTAACTGCCAGCAGATGGGGAGAGGGAGAGGCAGAGAAATTACCATTTTTGCCTCCTATTGGGAAAAGAAAAGGTTTTATGTTATTAGTGATATGAGACAGTATGGCCAACTTTTTTAGGATTGCAGGGCTGAATGCACCAAATAGCAAAATCCAACATATCCACTAAACTCTGTTAAAGTGCATAATGAAACAACAATGCAGACTGGAAACTAATAAAGAGGTTACATTAATGAAAAGGAAAACATGGTTTTGTTCATTTCTCTCCACTAACTATTGTAGAATCTTTGGTAATGTTGGTTTTTTTTTTAACCACACAATACAATGTGATTTACCTAAGGCTTTCCATTCTGACTTTTGATGTTAAAAAAGTCCTTCAGCTTGTGCTATAGACCTTAACCTCGAAGCCAAGTGCAAATTAGCTTCAAATCAGTGAAGCTGATTAAAACTGCATTGTGGCTGATTCCTTAATAGGAAAGAGAAAATGAGAGGAAAGGCCCACTTGAACACAGCAAGAGTTGCCACTTGGAGCTTGGAACACATGTAAGCCTTTTCAGCTCTGCTTTGCTCAGAGAAAACCATGAAAGGTTTAAAGCTATTTACCTGCTGACAGAATGGAGCCTAATGTCCAGTTTGGTGAAAATAAAAGTCAAGAAAGAATCAAAAGCATTACAGAATTCACTGCAAACAGAGAAGGGCTTTTTTTAAGAGGGGGAAAAAACACAAATGGGGGTAGACATCAAATAACAAAAAAAGGTCAAAGCAGTCTTCTGAGTATAGTACTTTTATCAAGCTAAAAAACTGCCAGGTCCAAATTTAAGAGCAACAACATGGAAGAAAGCTTCAAACTTCTGAAATGAAATAAATTTATTTTATGTTATTTTATTTTTGCCTATAGCTGTCTTTTAAAAAGTTATTTACTGCTAGCAATCTTTTTGTTGTTGTTGTTGTGTGCCTCCAAGTCATTTCTGACTTATGGCAACCCTATCACGGGGTTATCTGCTGACTAGAGTGTGTGACTTGGGCCATTTCCACACTAGGCTGTTATAGTGCTATTATTTCACTTTCAACATCCTATGGAATCCTGGGGTTTGCCGTTTAGGGAAGGGCCACGTGGCCCCTCCTGAAACTGCAAACCCCAGGATTCCATAGGATGTTGAAAGTGGAATAATAGCACTATAACACTCTAGTGTGGAAATGGCCTTGGACAAGGTCACTCTGTGGGTTTCCATGGCCAAGCAGGGACCTGAATGCTGGTCTCCAGGATTGTAGCCCAATGCCCAAACCACTATATCATGCTGGCTCAGCAATCCTTTTACCAGCCCACCAAAAAGCACACAAATAAATAATGAACAACATCCCATGTTTAGCCATTCACATTCGACAAGTGAACTTTTCTTCTCTTTTCTGAATTGCTGCTAACCACTATGAAGATTATTAAGTGCTTTCATTTTAAATCAGTTCTTGCTCCACTCCTCAATACATTGGCCTCTCAAACCCCCAGACCCATAGCTTAAAAGCAGCTACTTAGAAAGGAAATAGTTACTTGTGCAGTCCTCTCTCCACATTGTGGGTTTGACCTTCACAAATCTGATTATTTGCGAGGCGCTCACGTGCCTCCCCTCGTTCTCCTCCTCCCATTCCTTTGCATCTTGCTGGGCATGGAGGAGGAAGGCACGTGCCCAGATAAAAGGCAACAAAATGGGAGGGGGAGCCATGAATGCATCTTCCTTCTCCCCTCTGGAGTTCCTCCCTCCCATTCCCTTGCCTGTGGCCCCGGCACTGAGAATTTGTGCTGAGGCAATAGGCAAGGGAATGGGGGGAGGCAAGCACATACACCTTTTCCCCCTAGAGCAGTGGTGCTCAACCTGTGGGTCCCCAGATGTTCGTGGACTTCAGCCCAGAAGCCCCAGCCACTATGGTCAAGGCTCAGGGCTTCTGGGGCTGAAGTCCACGAACATCTGGGGACCCATAGGTTGAGAACCACTGTCCTAGAGCTTCCCCTCCCATTCCCTTGTCTCTGGCCCTGGCATGCAAAAGGCAAGGGAATGGGAGGAGGAGCCCCAGAAGGGAATAGGAGGGGGGTCGCGGGGCAAGTTATTCACAGTTTTTCCACTTTCACGAGAGTTCTGCATGCTGAACTCTCATGAAAGTGGAGAGGGCACTGTCATTAGTTATTTCCATCAACAACAAAGGTATAACTATACCACAATTGTAACATAACTTCATTCCTTTTGTGATGTAACTGTAACTTTTGTTTACTTTTTTTAAAAAAAAATTATTTGGCTATAGAAAGAGAAAACCGAAAAAGAACAAAAGAAGAAAAACAAAATGTGATAAACATAAAAGTGAAAAAAGAAAATTTGTAACAGAAAAATGCTTACATTGTTATTTTTCTCCTACTCTATTAACATAACATACTTATTCCACATATTATAAATCATACTGCTTGTATGTGTGTGTATGTGTGTATATATATATTACATGTATCTAAATCTCATTCACATTATACCCATCATTATTACTTATTCTTATAATTAATATTTAGGAAAATATACTATTAATAATTTCATTCTTATTTCTATCCTTTTCTACTAAATTTAACTACTATTACTAAATATATTCTTATTACTAAACATATCATTACTAACCCAATACGTTAACCCATCTCCAGAGCCAATTATATTTCAGATTACTCTACTTTCCAAAATTGTAGTTCTTCCCGTGGAGGTATGACACATTCCTGTAACTTTTATTTACAGTTACAACCATGGCCTCATTATGTGATTCAAGTGTTAATTCATGTGCACTAGATTGGTTACCAAGCAGTGACGCAGGTAGTTAGGAAAAAATCAGTCCGGTTTGGAAAGTGACTTCAAAGTAATTTCTACCTTCAAGCAGATAAGTGCTACAAAACAACAATCCATTGTACATGCTGCTGTTTTTCAGCATTTGCATGTAGGTTGCAAATTCTTCAAGAAAGGACAGGCGCAAGTGTACTTTTACAAATGCACAAGAATTGCCACAGCAGTTCACTCACTATCAAGTGTACTATGAGAAATAGCTAAGACATTTTAATTTATACAAGAGATCAGAACAGAGTGCATTCTCTATATGCTAGCTAAGCCTACAGGCATGACTGCGATGAAGAATGAGGTGACAAAAACAAAGATAATAATCACTCACCATGCAAACGAGGCCCTACTAGCAAGAGAACGACTACAGAACTGCTGCTAATGTTGAATTATAGCTTTAAACCCTTCTTCGGCAATTTGCCACTATTTGTAGGTGGTCCATATGTTTGAGTTTTTATCATTTCATTTTTTTTTCTTTACCTTCATAAATCACTAGAAGAAAAGAGACATATGTATTGCACAAATATGAATGCTTAACCAAACCAAAGCTTTCACAGCAAAAATTAGTGTCAGTAAAGGATATTTCAGCAATTCCTACAAGCGGTTTTCCACTAACACACTCAACACAAAAGACAGGCCCTGAAAATCTATTAGAACTGGAATCTAATGAGGAAGCAGTAACTGGCTCCATTCCGTCTTACCATTCTCCATTTGAATGTTGTTAGATCTCTCTCCATCTGTTCCTTGTCTTTATGTGTTTTATAAAGCCTGGAAAAGTTGTAGTCCAAAACAACCTCCCAGAATCTTTCAAAGGCCCTGCTGCCTGGGGATTTGTGGAAGTTATGGTTCACAATAGTAAGTTGGTAAAACTCTGGTCAAATAATTTTAACTGTGATTATATCTTACTTAGTGGAGACTTTTCTGCAGGCATGGCCAGGGGGAAGAAAAAAAAGATTGCTACAACTACAAGGAAAATGTAGATATTCTTCTCCTTTCCTGGTCACTGCATGAAACAGGAGGAAATAAGGCAGAACCCCACTTCTTCCCATAATTTGCAATAACCTCAATGCATCCCAGTGCATTTACTATCCTGGCCAACCCTGCATAGTGACAAGAAATTAGTCTCATACTAGTCTTTTCCCTCTTTTTTCAAAAATAATCCTACTACTATCATAGGAATATTTGGTGAGGACACAGGAGACAGCCTTCTCAGGGGCTGCTTTGCTTCCAAGTTGTGGAACTCCCTTCCCAAGGAGGTCTGTTTGGCCCCCTCCCTGCTGTCTTCCTGCCAGAAGGCAAAGGACCTTTCTTTTTTGGAAGGCATTTGGTTTTTAAACTTGCTGTGGCAGATGGAGCTTTTAATTGGAAGTGTTGTGTTTCTATTTTATTATGCGTTAAATGTATTTTTAATCTGTTTTTAACTTAATGTTTTTCAAATAGAACAGTAATTTGTGTTATAATTTTTGTATTAACAGGGTTTTTTTTTTTAAAAAAAAAAGCTTTACTGTGTTTTTAAATGGTTGTAAACTACCTGGAAACCTATGCTGGGGAAAGGCATAAATAAATAAATACATACATACATATGTAGGTACATACCTAACATGCTGAAATGGCAGAAGAAAAGGAAATAAGGAAAAGTTATGCTCCTTCTGCCTTTGATGCAGCCCTTAGATGCTGGGATGCGTCACTGCACAAAGAGAGAACATGAAGATGAATGACTTGTTTTGTTTCATGACTGATACAGGCTTTGCAGCAACTTCTTGTGAATACAGTCAACAATCTTTTTGGAAGCTTCATTGTGAATGGTGAATCCATTTATTCCCACTGGGGTTACTTTTCAAAAGTTTTTGTAGTTCTTCAAAAGCTCTGCAAAATATGCAACGACAACAAAAAGATGAAAATGTATAACAAGGGAGATGTAGCTTCCATTAGGAAACCCTCAGTCTTTGCAGTATGGCTGCCTTTCTCAGTCAACAGTAGTACGGACTGCGTATTGCAGTGGTTACATATTCATGCTGTACGGCCTATTGATAACACTCTCTGGGCTATTTTTTGATCTGGGCAATATTGCCACACATATACATATCTATATAGTATCTTGTTACAGCTGTTCACCTGCCTTGCAGACCATTTTGTTGTGACTCTACCCCTCTTCTTTCAGCAATGTAATTTCTCTGCAGTGCACACAAAGGGATGGGAGGCAAGGAGAAGCGCTGCACCAGAGCAGTCAATAAGGTCTTGGCAATGATGCCCGCAAATGGAGCAATTCTTACTTTTTAATACATAGTCAAGCTGTTGACTGATGCACTGCAAGCAAAGGTGCTACAAAATCTACAAATTTCAGATGACATTATATGATTGAACCTCTCAGTTTTTCAAACTGCGATGGTATATCTTTATAAATGAGTATATGAACCTGCTATCAGCACCACACAGGATGTGACATCATCATTGTGTGTCCACTATTTTAGGACTAGAAAAGTCTATGGAGATAATGGCAACATAAAGAGAAGAAGCAAGGAATGACATCATGGAACAGCTGGAAAAGAACTTTTATATCGCTTTCCATATAACAGAAGAAGCATCTACAGTTTTGAAGCAGATGTGGGCATTTCATGCTTGTGACATCTAATTTATTATCTTTACCTACTACTTTGAAGTCCCTCAGTTAAAACTAACAGGTGGTGGGGTGGGCAACCTGCTCTTCTCACACATCACTACCTGAGCAGATGACACCCAGAATGAGCTTCTCCACACAGGCCACCTGTGCCTACAGCAGAGGGGTGGGAAACTGTGTGGCAGCTGGGGACTAATTTTTTGACCCAGAACACCCCCCAGCTCCCTCCCCAGTAAGCCCAAATACCTCTGCTTTTCTCAGCAGTCCATCTCAAAATAGCAACAGGAAGTGACATAACATCACCTTCCTGACACCATTTTTGAGCAGGACTGCAGAGGAAAATAGAATTCTTTTTTGGAGGGGTAGTATGGGATTCTGGAGTGTTTGTGGGGTTTGGGGTAATTTGCCATGTTTTCTATGTGCTCTGGAAGTAAAAAGTACCACCAAATAATGATGATGATTTTTAATTAATTTTTTCCTGGTGTTGGGGATTTTTTGGGGAGCGGTAGAGGCTTCAAAGGACACAAAAGTGGGGCCTTGGGGACATGTGATCAGTAGGGCACAAATTGCCCACCCCTGGTCTACAGATACCTCTTTCCTCAGTGTCTGGCTCTACAGGGTCTTTGTAGCAAGGGCAATACAGGGAAGGAGGCTTGGGAAATTCCTTGATGGAAGCCTACCTTTCTGGTTACCTAGGAAAACTAGCAATGTAAACTATAAATTTTAATGATGGGATACACTAGATCCAAACTGAAGAACTGGGTTTTTTTCTTTATTTTCCTGAACTGAGGCTATGCCAGCCGGGCATTAACCAGAGATGTTTCCCTGTCTACCTCACCCTGGATCTCTGACACAGATAGATATATTACAGCACATTTCACCATTATATTCTTCACTAAAAATTTGTTTAAAAAATTAATTAAGACTCACACATTAAAAAAAAATGAAGGTGGCAGCAAGTGAAGCAGAAAATGTTGAGGGGTGGGAAGTGAATGATGTAATATTTTTGTAGAAATATCCCTGATTTTGGACTTGCTCATCACACTCCAGTAGTAATTCCAGACATATAGAAATATAAAGACCTTATTGAAGAGTTGGTCACTAACTTCAAAACATTCAGGAGACTCATTAAAAATAAAGATGCACTCTTTCAAAGAAAAGAAATTAATACTTTTTCTCCAGTAGCATACATTTTAAAAAAAATTAAAAACCTGATTCCAATAATGTAGAAGTTCCTACAAAATTAGCTTACTTTGAGATATAAATTAGTTTTCTTTGTGATCTAAAATTGACTTGCCGTTCACTACTTAGTCAGAAAATAGCTGGTGAAAAGGCCCAGCCTCAGACCTTTTGGACTGTGGACTCCTTTCATGCTGTAAACAAACGCTTCAGATTTAAAGCTTTCCCATAATTGTTATGCTAACCTTGGAGTGAAACCTCTCCATTTGCATTTGAAGGAGCTAAATATTGGGCAGGAAAGAAAGTGCTCTTTTTAAAAGCATGAGAAAATGTTCCTTCTTTTCGGTCCTCAACCATCTGGGCAGGCTCTGTTTTTCTCTCACTGGCAAAGGCAGAAGAAGTGGGAAAGGGACAGGGATGGTAGTAATCTTGCTGGGGGGGAGAATTAAGAAATTCCTTCAAAGCATGAATGGGTGAATGAATGAGACTTCCTATAGGGGAAGGGAGAAACAGCGTTCCTAGAGGATGTAAGAGAAAATAAGCAAGAAGGCAGTGGGGAGGAGAGGAAGGCAGCCTTGGTGAAAATCCTTGGTTAGTTCAGCAATGTAAGGTACAGCCAAAGATTGATCCGTATTGTCTCCGTGGAGTCTTTGGTTTCCCCTGCCAGTTTTCTTTATAGTCTCACAAACCAGACAATAAAGTAACACTCATCACACATTTTCACTGTGGGCTAATTACCTGATTCGCTTGGGCCATCGTCCAGCCCAAATTAAGCCCTGTTTGAAAGCTTGACTGATTTCAATGTTAGAGGTTCAAGTTGCAGTCCTATACCTAATTACCTCAGTAATCCAAACTGAATTTAAATGGGATTTAACTCTCAGGAGATATGTATACGATGGTACACTTAAGCATGTGCATACTTAATTCCTCCTGGCTTCAAAATAATGGTGTTTATTAAGGGTGGGGAATTTGTTGTGCCCCAAGAGTTTATTTTAACTTACTGCTAGAAAGCAAAGTTTAATTTCAGCCAAGGCTTCAGTCTCAGCTCCAGTTGTACTAGAGAGGTAATAACATTACATTGCCTCTGAGCATTTGCAGAGTGCCCTTTTTCTTAAGTGTTCAGGAAAATGTGACAGGCTCTGCAAATTTGGAGTTAGAGGATAACTGCCATTCTGTGAGGGAGTCCAGCTGAACTGCAAGGAAGTCTAACTGAAGTCAACAGGTCTTACTTCTGAATAAACAAATAGTGAGTCAAGCAGTCAAGAGATTGCAATGGATATTTGGGGGGTAGGGCAGAGACTGTTGAGATTATCTATAGCAGCTTCTTCTCTAGTGCAATTTGACTCTGCAATTTCTTTTCTTTTTCATATACAGTAAATCTATACAGCAATCAAATGTGGCACAAAACATGTAGTTCTTCCCAAGGTGTGCTTGTATATATACATGATATTTTCTAAATGAGCATTATTTAGCATGCATGAATGCACAAAGAGAGAGAATCATCAGAAGGGCACAGCTATGAATTCCACTGCTATGAATTCTCCACTCAAAATCCCTTCCTTTCCCACCCTGATATCTAGTCTTGTATCTGATTCAGCCAGTTTTGTTTTTTAACAGGCTGAAATCCAACATGCCTGCTGTAGTGCAGAGCTTTCCAAACTGTGTGTCCACAACACGTTAGTGTGTCAGCTGCAGTGTGCAGATGTGCCGCCACCACTGCCCCAGGCCGAGAAAGACCCTGGCAAAGGCAGCAGCAGACCAGGCTTAGGTGGAGGGGCTGCCTCTGCTACCATGCTTGCCGCCATCGTGGCCTGAGAAAGACCTTGGCGAGGGTGGCGGTAGGCCTACCTCATCCTAGATATGCCTCTGGGTGCTGTGCATGTGTAATCAGGTTGAAACAGTGGAAGTGAACATGAGAAGGTGTGGCGCTCAGCAAAAAGCCACCTAGCTGTAAGTGTGTGTCACATGGGATTGTACTCTCACTTTATCACTGCGGGAGTGGAGTGCTGATACTGTTATTTTTACGTTTAGCTACTTAAATTGCAGTTGAATTGCCCCTAAAATTGATAAGTTTCTAATTAAGAATTTCATTTCTTGCAATTTTGTTATTATAATTTATGTATGTGTCCATATCTCTTATAAGGGGTTAGTTTAACCTCTAGTTTGTTAGTAAAACTAATTACTGTGTCACAAAATGATGCATGTCTAAAAAGTGTGTCACCAACACGAAAAGTCTGGAAAGGTCTGCTGTAGTGGCTTGAATGGCCAACAAAGATTCCAGAAGACTGGGCTTCAAATCCCCACTCAGACATAGAAATCCGCTGAGTGACCTTGGGCAAACCATACTCTCTTGTGCTAAAAGAAAGCAAAGGCGACTCTCCTCTGATCAGATTTTGCCAAGAGGATAGAAGCATTCTAGGTCTGAGCAGTGATGTAGACTTGAGCCGATAGACTCAGACTCAAGTCGCTTCAGTGACTTGATTCGGCCTCGACTCGGCCATAAATGATGCACTGACTCAACTCAACTCAAGACTTGTATATTTTTAATGACTGACTTGATGTTTTTGGTTCAGTTAACATAATGCATTCATCCAGAAACCTTACGACTTTGAACAATGCCTCCATCTCTTTTGGCCTACTAGTCACATGACAATCTCTCTCAAGCCCAAAGTGTGGGCACATTTCTCAGAGGGGAACAGCAAACAGGTTAGTCAATGGGCTTCAGGCAGGCTTGACGTCTGCTCAGCAGCCTGTCCCCGCTGCATATAGGAAGAGCCTTCTAAAATGTTTCCTAACAGCAAAAGGCAAGACTCAGCCCCAGAGTGCAGGGTGCATTTCTCAGAGAGGAACAGCAAATGTGTTAGGCAGCAGGCTTGAGGAAGAAGGATCACTCCTTCTAAAGCTTTTGAATCGTCAATAATGGGGAGTAAGATAGGATCGTGGGACTGTGCTTGTTTGTTTGTTTGTTTGCTTGCTTGCTTGCTTGTGTTTGTTAAGATTCCTTGTGCTAGCCGTGTGCTCTCCCTGAGCACACAGTCTAACTGACTAACGAGGGGGAGGAGTCAGCTAGGGGGGTGGAGTCTTATTAGGAGCTCCCAACGGTTGAAGTCCTCTACTTGAATCCTTCAAGTTCAACCCTTGGCAATCAGTAGAGCAGACATAGCTTATATAGCTGACTTTGAGAAAGAAAGCCCGGTTATTCTTTCTAAAATACTCTCTGTAGTATCAAGGATGGAAGGTGAGGGAGCTGCCACGGTCACCTGTAGCACTTCTGGGATGTTCCTTTTCTTGCCACATGATGTTCTTGAGTACACCTGCGCCATGTGCAAGCTGGTGACCTTCTTGGAGGAGAAGGTACGCCAGCTGGAGGCACGAGTTTCTAATCTTCATCTTATTAGGGAAGGTGAGGAGTTTTTCGATAGGGCGGAGAAGACCTCCCTCAAGACGAAATGCGTGGAGGAGCTGCCAGATCAGGAAGTCATCACACTGGGCCAGGAAACGGAGGCTTGGAGTAATATCACATGGAGGAATAGAAGGACCAGGAAGGTAACAGAGACTCTCACCATACACAATCGCTTCAAAGTTCTTGGTCCTACAAACGATGAGGAGCATGAGGGGGAGGGAACAGAATGTCAACTAGATCAACATTCCCAGCCTAAACAGAATGCCCAGGCAGTCCTAGAAGAACATGCTTGTCGACGAGCCCAGGACAAGCCTCAGAGGATGCGAATTCTGGTGTTTGGGGACTCCTTGCTCAGAGGAACTGAAACGGCAATTTGCAAACCAGACAAGCTCAATCAAGAGGTCTGCTGTCTTCTTGGGGCCAAGATCAACCACATAACGGAGAGACTAACCGGGCTGGTCAAGCCCACTGACCATAAGCCCCTCATTCTGGTTCATGAAGGAACCAATGACACTGTGAGGTGCAGCTTTTACCGCATCGCAAAGAACTACGAGCTTATGGGGACAAAGCTAAGGACCTTGGTGCGCAGGTGGTCATTTTGTCTCTCCTCCCTGTTCAAGGATATGGCGCACAAAGGGAAAGGGCAATAGAAGAGGTCGACAACTGGCTCCACACATGGTGTTGCCAGCAACGGTTTGGGTTTTTGGAACATGGCCTGAATTTCCATGAACGTGGGCTTCTGGCAAGGGATGGGCTGCACCTCACAAAACTTGGCAGGAATGTTTTTGCAAACAGTCTCACAAGGAGGATTAAGAGGTCTTTAAACTAAGTTCCGCTGGGGAGGGAAACAACATTATTCAGGGCAAGGACTCGGCGAGTGCAGAGAGAAAAGGCCCAAATGATATTGGCCAAGTAGTACAAGCGTCCAATGGTGGGAGGAGTGGAAACTATAGTACAGGACTTGCAGGAAGGGCCCGGGGACTTAGGTGTCTCTACACTAATGCATGGAGTATGGGAAACAAACAAGATGAACTTGAACTCCTAGTACAACAAAATAAATACGATTTGATAGGCATCACTGAGACTTGGTGGGATGAGTCTCATGATTGGAATGTAGGAATAGAGAGGTATAGCCTATTTGGTAAAAATGGACCTAATAAGAAAGAAGGAGGAGTAGCCTTGTATGTCAAGGATGTTTTCACCTGTGAAGAGATCCATGGCGTAAACCCAGAAAGCCAGGTCGAGAGCATCTGGGTAAGAATTAAAGGAGCAAGAAACAATAGGGATATTCTGGTGGGGGTTTACTACAGACCTCCAAACCAGACCGAGGACTTTGATGATGCCTTCCTCAGTCAAATGACTGCACATTCAAAAAGGAGAGATACAGTAATAATAGGAGATTTCAATTGCCCGGATATATGTTGGCACTCTGCCAAGACAGCAAGGTCCAGCAAGTTTCTTGCTAGTCTTGCAGACAATTTCATGGTCCAGAAGGTGGAAGAGGCTACAAGGGGATCAAATATTCTAGATCTGATCCTGACCAACAGGGATGACCTTGTTAATGAAGTAGAAGTGGTTGGATCTTTAGGGGGGAGTGACCATGCCCTATTGGAATTTGGCATTCAGTGGGAAGGAGAAGATAAGTGTAGCCAGACACTCATCTTAGATTTTAAAAAAGCGGACTTCTGTAAACTTAGGGAGCTGCTGGCTGGAATTCTGTGGCCAAGAATAGTGAAAGGGAAAGGAGTTCAGGATGCATGGGAGTTCTTTATAAGGGAGATACTGAAGGCACAGTCTAAAACTGTGCCAATAAGGAGGAAAAATGGAAGGCATCTGAAGAAACCAGAATGGTTGACTAAAGAACTCTCAGCTGAGCTCAGTGTTAAGAAAAACATGTACACTAGATGGAAGAAGGGGGAAACCACCAAAGAAGAATTTAAGCAAGTAGCCAGGAGATGTAGGGAGGAGGTCAGAAAGGCTAAAGCACAGAACGAACTTAGGCTGGCCTGAGACATTAAAAACAATAAAAAGGGCTTTTTCAAATATGTCTGCAGCAAAAGGAAAAAGAAGGAGACGATAGGGTCGCTGCACAGAGAAGATGGTGAATTACTAACAGAGGGAAGAGAAAAGGCAGAACTACTGAACACTTTCTTTTCCTCAGTTTTTTCCCAGAAGGATACAAGCACTCAACCTGGCGGTTGGGGACCAGGTGAGGAAGCAGGGGAAATGAGGCACATAATAGGTAGAGAGGTGGTACAGGAACACCTGGCCACACTGGATGAATTCAAGTCTCCAGGGCCAGATGAATTGCATCCTAGGATATTAAAAGAACTGGCAGAGGTCATTTCAGAACCGCTTGCTATAATCTTTGAGAAATCTTGGAGGACAGGAGAAGTTCCAGCAGACTGGAAGAGGGCAAATGTTGTCCCCATCTTTAAGAAGGGAAAAAAGAGGACCTTAATAATTATCGCCCAGTCAGCCTGATATCAGTACCCGGAAAGATCCTGGAGCAGATCATTAAGCAGTCAGTTTCTAATCACTTAGAAAGCAATACAGTAATCATGAGAAGTCAACATGGATTTCTCAAAAATAAGTCATCTTATTCTCTTTTTATGATAGAGTTACTAGTTTGATAGATGAAGGGAATGTTGTGGATGTAGCATATCTCGATTTCAGTAAGGCCTTTGACAACGTTCCCCATGACATCCTTGCAAAGACGCTAGTAAAATGCGGGCTGGACAGGGCTACTGTTAGGTGGAGTTGTAATTGGTTAACCGACCGAACCCAAAGGGTGATCACAAATGGCTGCTTTTCATCCTGGAGAGAAGTGACTAGCGGGGTGCCACAGGGTTCTGTCCTGGGCCCAATGCTGTTCAATATCTTCATCAACGACTTGGATGAAGGAATAGAGGGCATGCTCATCAAATTTGCAGATTACACCAAATTGGGAGGGGTTGCTAATACGCCAGAGGACAGGATCAAAATTCAAAATGACCTGGATAGATTGGAGAGCTGGGCCAAGGTTAACAAAATGAAATTCAACAGAGAGAAGTGTAAGGTCCTACACTTAGGTAGAAAAAATGGAATACAGAAAAATTGGATGGGGGACACGTGGCTGTATAGCAGTACGTGTGAAAGGGATCTAGGAGTCTTAATAGACCACGAGCTGAACATGAGTCAGCAGTGTGATGTGGCAGCCAAGAAAGCCAATGCAATTCTCGGCTGCATCAATAGGAGTATGGTGTCTAGATCGAGGGAGGTACTGGTACCACTCTACTCTGCTTTGGTTAGACCTCATCTTGAATACTGTGTCCAGTTCTGGGCACCCCAATTCAAGAAGGACATGGTCAAGCTGGAGCAAGTCCAGAGGAGGGCGACCAAAATGGTGAGGGGCCTGGAAGCCATGCCCTATGAAGATAGACTTAGAGAGCTGGGTATGTTTAGTCTGCAGAAGAGAAGGTTAAGAGGGAACATGATAGCCATGTTTAAATATCTGAAGGGATGCCATGTAGAGGAGGGAGAGGGCTTGTTTACCGCTGCTCCAGAGACCAGGACAAGGAGCAATGGATTCAAGCTGCAGGAAAGGAGATTCCACCTGAACCTCAGGAAGAACTTCCTGACGGTCAGGGCTGTCCAGCAGTGAAATATGCTGCCTCAGAGTGTGGTGGAGTCTCCTTCCTTGGAGGTTTTTAAGCAGAGGCTAGATGGCCATCTGTTGGGAGTGCTTTGAGGGTGTTCCTGCATGGCAGGGGGTTGGACTGCATGGCCTGTGTGGTCTCTTCCAACTCTACATTTCTATGATCCTATGATTCTATGATCCTATTCCCCACTTCCGAAGCTGCAGATGCAAAACTGCAAATGTGGAGAGCTGACTCTGCTTAAATTGTTAAAACTGAATTTATTTCATGCTATCCATTAATTCTGAAATTTTGGTTGGAGTATAAAGTTGGCTTCCAGACTTGAGACTTGATTTGAAAGTATCTTCAAGAACTTGAGACTTGACTTGAGACTTGAAGGTAGAGATTTGAGACTTGACTTTAGACTTGGAGTAAAAGACTTAAATACATCACCGGGTCTGAGTCAACTTGAAGGTACACCACCACCACCACCACCACCACAACAACACTACAACAAATAATGCATTTTTGTGCAGACTTCTGAAATTGCATAGATAGCTGGAATCTCAACCCCACCATTGACTAAACTGTAGTTAAGCGGTGTTTCACATACACATTTGAAATGTTCACTAGTTGTTGTAATGCTTTCCAAAATGTGAAAAAATTTTATCAGAAATTTTTACAGTTACCCATCAATGTGCAAATTCTTGAGAATAAATTACATCCAGCCTACAGACATTCTGGGATAGGCAAACCAAGCAAAGACTGTAAAAAAAATTAAGTAAAGCTCAGCTGAGGTGGTTTTGGATGATACAAGGAAATTGTTCTCAGCTCAAAGGCTTCAGTTTCACTAACCTGAGCTTTCCCAATATGGAAACATTCTTCAAAACCAAGCTTCATGACAGAGCAGTAGGTGTTTGCTTCTAATAAAATGTTGTATGCATTTAATATTCAGCCACTAAGTAAAAACAGTGTTCCTTGAAAGGACCAAAAAAAAAAAGGAGGGGGTTATACTGTAATTCAGGTTGCTAAGCAGGATAAGCTAAGAGTTTGTTTCTGTTTCTGTGCTTTCCACTTTTTTCCTTGGCTCTAACCTGATGCCAGCCTAGAGATTCTCATAATGTTATAAATGTTCCTGCCAGCCCAGCACTAAGGAATCAGTTGCTTCTTTCAGTCTTAATGAAAGCTAATGGGTGCAATAAACTCTTAACAGTGCACAAATACTTTTGCTCTTGAAATAAGTATGATCTAGTGCTACCTTGGAGGACCAAGTGCAACAAGTTGAACATTTTTTTTCTTATTAAGATGAAGTCTCTGTTCTTTCTATGATGATTCCAACTTCCCTCTAGAAACCACAATAGACCAGGGTGGGCAGACACATAGGGTTGATGGGTCATTTTCAACACTTCCTGGCCCTCTATAGGCCACGTTGACAAAGCCAGTGGTGAAAGGAAGTGATCCTTTCAGTGACTGTTTCAGGATAGGACTCCTTGAAATAGCATCTCCTGATTGTATCCCCGCCCCCCAAAAAAACCCACTGTGGAGGAGGTTTTTTTTAATTAGACTTGGGGGAGCACTACCCTAGAGCTAGATTCTGAGCTTCCTCTATAGTTCCTATGCAGTAGTATATCATCCAGACTACATATTTATTTGTAACCACTGAATTTTTTTAAAGTTGATTTTTATCTGTTTGATTGTTCATTGAAACATTCTCAAACTGACCTTCAACCTGTGCAGAATATTCAGAATACACTATGCAATGAAAACAACAACAAAACTTAACACATTATTATCATCATAAAACAAAAAAGCCAGCAAATGCAGCAGACAATATAAAGGAGTTCTGAAGGAATTGCTTAAAACTGTTTGGTTTGTTTGACTTTCAGTTATTTAAAAATGTAGGCTAAGGTCCCTCTTAGAACATGTAGCTGCAATATGCTTATGATCTCTCTCCCAGCCCCACAAAACCTACCATAAAAGCCAAGCAGCTGCACCAACGGAAAAGAGTTGTGCAGTGCTGGTGAGTGGGGTGCTGAAAAATGATAGGTCCAGCCCCCAGCCTCCTGCCAGCAAGTTATAGTTCTCTAAACACACAGGGATCCTGTGTATTCCTGTTCCAACTGTTCGTCACACCGAATCTCACTGGTGGGAGAGGTCTGGACGCATCATCATTCGGTGCTCAACTCATTAGCACTAGACTACTCTCTCAAATGGGACCATGATAAATAGAAAATGTAAAGAGCAAAAATTATGCAGTCATAAGTCTAGCTTATGACATTGTAAATATTGACTAGGATGCCAGTCCTCATATTTTTTTCTGTTTCAACAACAACAAAAAAACCAAATCTGATCTGATTATCCTACGAGACAAGCAATGAAAAGAAATGGAAAGGCCCTGTTTTCATTTGTCTGCTTTCCTCTGTTTCCTAGTGTAGCAATGCTTTTCCTTTCATTCGTTGACCATTTAGGGCTGGCACATAATTGCACATCATCATGACATCTCACTACTTAATAAAGTGCTTCTATTTTTCAAAAAATGTGCTGTGATTGATGTGAAGTGAAGTCAAAGTTCTTTCTTTGACATTTGATTGGTGATGGCAGTTTCACATATATAAGCCATCACTTGAAATTCACATCCCAAATGTTATTAAGATGAAAGGTAGCTGCTGGATTCCTTGTCTGTGGAGTGGTAAACCACAGGTTTCAGTTTCAAATTTCCCCCAAGTAGGTTCAGCACTTTGAACAGCTCCTTTAAAGTTCATATAAAGACACAGAGTGGATTCAATGTCTCGCTGACATGGAAGCCACCAGATACTGGCAAATTCATATGTTACTCCGATGGAGAAACCCTAGCCCGGGATCTATAATTTTGATATTAAAACCTGATTCCGTGTGCCTTAGAGGTCACCCGAATGGGCAGGCATGGTCAAACGACAGAAACCCAGGTCAGGCCAGTAAAATCCCTAGTCACATAGCCCCAGGAGACCTCAAGGTATGTACATCCCAAATAAACAAAGGGTCCTCAACCCCGAGACGCCGACTTGAGGGGGGCAAACATCCTATCAAGCAAGGACCATTTACATAAAGTCACACCACAAACAAACACAGCCGAAGATCCTGAGACTTTGGCAACACCTTGCAATCCCATCACACAAAAGAAATTACCATTGTGGAGCTTCATTATCGCTCCAATATCCATTGTTATCCCCGGGAACGGATTAGTTCTCCAGGTACCTTTTTCCCTACAAATAGTCCCAGTTTTTGAGCATTTCGTCAGATCGATCCCAGTCTTCCCAGCAGACCGTTACTCCGTCCGTTGAGTAATCCCCTCAGCCCTCCTCGTGCTGAGTCTCATCTCCCCACTGTCTTCCCGGATCACGGACTTCAGGACAAGGTGCAGTATCACCCCAACTACACCCCTTCAATACTCCCCTGTCCAATTTCCTCTCTTTTGTTTCTTAATAGCTCTTGGGTGCATGGGTGCATGAGTACGTTGGTGCATGAGGCTTGTATTCAATAAAATCATTTACTGGACATTTTCGTTTGGTTTTTGGCTTGGCCTGACCCCGTAAAAACTGGGTAAAAGACCCCACTAAGTTACCCTGCCTCTTGCATTGCTATTGCTTGTGCTCTGACTGGTGTCCATTCCCCATCACATGGAGCACATTGAGGTGTCCCCCAAGGGACCCCAGAAATCAGGGTAACACATAAGATACTTCGTTGGTAGTTTCACTTACTTTCCCAGTGTTATTACTAATATCCCATTAACTGAGCTGAAGATTAAACTATGAGTTGCTTTATAAATTTAACTAGCAGTGGCATCTTCTTCTTTTCATTCTTTCTAACCAAATATAGGTACAAGGTCTCCAGACCAGGCCAGCTTTGTGTTAGAACAGAGGTCTAAATATCTTGAATAATAATTTTATGATCGTTATTATTACCAGTACCGTTATCATCATTTATTTATATAGCACCATCAGCATATCTGGTTATTGACATGAAAGGTTTACAACTGTTAATCTGACACTTCCCTGCCTCCAGGCTTATAAGCTAAAAAGACACAACAAAGGGATGGCAGTGAGGGAGGTGATGAAGTCCAGCAGATGCTGACTGCTCTGCTCTCCCTCTGAGGCCACAGCAGTGGCAGTTGGGATGGAGAAACAGCCTTTCATTTGTTGGTGAGCCTAAGCATGATAGAGCTGTGCCTCCCTGTTCTTCTCTCCCTCTAGAGGCTACAACAATGGTACCAGATCCAAATGCACAGATCTCATCTGATTTTGGAAGTTAAACAGGATCAGGATCAGTTAGTACTTGGAAAGGGGACCATCACAGAATACTAGATGCTTCAAGCTATATTTCAGAACAAGGCAGTGGCAAGCAGCTTCTGATTATTTCTCACTTAAGAAAACTCTATGAAATTCATAGTTTCTGTAGATTAACAGGCAACTTGAAGGTACAAACACACAAGAGACATTAATCCTTTGTCCAGTACTGGGCCACATTTGCATCTTAACTGTCAGAAAGTGATCTATTTGCTGAAGCCAAGAGCCCATCCAGGCCTGCTCAAGACACCCACACAAAATCACTAAGGCAAAAATTCTCTCCCCACACCAAGCGAACAGCAAGTGAGAAGCTGAGCTCAAACCAGCCAAGCTCAAACCAACAGTGAGTATTTTAAAATGCTTCCCATGATTACTAAAATGATACCAGAGATACAATGGAGAATCAGAATATTTCTTAATGGAATAAATAAACCTATCAGAAAGTGGCCACTTGTGTAAAAAGTCTCTTCCAGCTTTCATTGACAGCAAGAAGGCAGTATATTGGGACACTTTTAATATGCAAGGAAATAAATGCAAATGTGTATCTTTCAAAGGAGATGTGTTAGATTGGCAAAATACCCACTACCTCCTGGATTTAAGATGACAGCATAAACACTTAGTAGTAGATCATTTTTCAAAGACTTGTTTCTGCATCTAGGAACAAACCAGACAATATATCTTAGTTATCTTACATGTTCATTTTGGCTTGTGGTATTGAATATCACAGAACCGAGTCTGTGATATTCGAGTGCAGTGGAAAATTGTGCCTGAAACATTTTGTATACAAATTGGGCCTGAAACATATTTTGCAGACAAAAAGTGGTGATTCACTGATTAAGGTCTCCCCCCACCCCTGCTTATGCAAGCAATTCTCTACATATAAAAAAATAGATTCCTACTACTAGCATGCACATTTTGTATATGCAAGGGCTTCCCTCTATTGCCTGTAAGGAATATACAATCCTGTGAGCCCACCTGTAGTCTAAAGTAAAACAACCCCCAGGCAAAGATTTATAATATCAGGGAAAACTAGGTCAGAGTGGAAGACTCTGGTGGCAGGGTTGAGAAAGTCCTGGTCAAAGTGTCCCCTCCATCCCCCACATACCAATACTGAAGGCTTCCTTGAAGTAAGCTCACTAACCTATACATGGTGATGGACAGCAGCTTTCAACATGGTGCTAAGAGAAAAAAGGACCAAACTAAATTGTTGTGGCAGGAGCCATCATCTCCAATTCCTCAGAATGACTTTGAGTCCTCCTGACATGATGAGGCCCAGGAGAATTCTGGGAAACCAAAGAATCAGTTCCTCTCCCTTTATCCAGTGTGTCTTTTCTCAATGCCACTCTGAGGAACACTATTTTACAAAAAAAAAAAAGTTTAAAGTAGGACAGCACTAGGTCACTCCTATTGGAAAAAAAGGTCTCTCCTGTTCCTGAGATGGGGAGGGGGGTAAAGACATGCTGAAATTTCCCCAGCGACATTGGGACCTTTTTTTCCCTCCCAAAAAACAGACCTGGGGCTGTAACTCCTCAGCCCTGTTTTAGACCATCATCAAAATAGTTGCACTCAGAAATGTCAGACCAGCAAATGGCTGGGTTATTGTTTCTGGAAACTGTTGGGAAAATTCCAGCATTCTCTCCCCCCCCCACATCTTGTTGTTAGAACAAGTGAGCATAGTTAGCATAGGGCTACCTTTGCTTCTGCATGCCAAAGCTCCATCTTTCGTTTTCCTGTGTTCAGGTGATCAGATCATGTGACCCAGGACAGCTGCTTGAGTCATTCGTCCTATAAAAGAATGAGACCCCTCCTTCCTCTCTCTCTTTGAACTCTTCGCTTGCTCCTCTCTGACCATGCTTCGCATCTCCATCATAAGATGGTGAGTTAGACTGAAGCTACCTCTATTCTTAGCTAGCTAGGCAGTAGGATCTCCAATACATATGTAGATGTAGAATTCATTAGTAAAGTCTTCTAAGTTTGTAATCTGAAGCTGCCTGCGCTTGTTTTATTTCTTCAGTCAGTCTGAGATCAGGTTATAGACAAAACTGGACACGTTTCTTCTGCTACTATGCTAATTGAGGCTGAATCCTCACAGTTTTAGCTTCAATAGAATTTCCCACATAGGGCTAACACCCTAATTTCCAACAGAAAACAAAATGTAAGGTAATGGTTCAAGATATGTGAATTTTGAGACAAATGTTGAAGGTATATCCCTGTGGTCATGCAAAGTGTAGGTTGAGAAGTGTCGCTCTTTTTCTAACTGAGTGCCCACTGAAACAAATTGTGAAAATAAAAATCCCAAGACTCAACTACTGGAAACTTTCAGGTGAGCACTGTGCCCACCATTCATATATTTCTTGTTTCATTGGAACAATCTGACCACTCACATACCTTTATTCTTCTCCAATATGATCAGATCATTCCCTTGAAGTGGATGAGAAGCCTGTACTCAAAAGACCTATGTACAAATCAGAGCATACCTCCACCAGGGTACTGGGGTGACATATACAGTTAGGGCAGAGAGCACTTTTGCTACAAGTGTATATGACAAAGACACACGTAGACATACAGTGCATGTGCAGCACCATAAACAAATTATTTATATATCACAAACTCTGTTATATATCCAGTAGCTTTGCAATCAGATGCAAACACGCTAATCAACGGCACTGTTGTTGTGCACCTTCAAGTCATTTCCAACTTATGGCAGTTTTCTGCAGCTGAGAGCGTGAGATGCACCCAAGGTCACCCCAGCTGGCTTCCATGCTGAATGGGGAATTAAACCCTGGTCTCCAGAGTCATAGTCCAATGTGTAAACCACTCCACCATTCTGGTTCTCAGTGCAATGGCATATTGCTCATTAACATCCAATGAATTTCTGCTATCAGCACATGCAAGCACCCAGTAAGCACCAAATGGGAATCTGAATATAAAGATCTCACAAAAAATAAGCCTTCACTTTTTTTTCTTTACACTTTAGAAGCATGCTTTGGAAAATTGTATTTATTTCTTGATGTTTGGCTGCACTTATTCCCTGCAAATCTGGTTCTGAAATATATTTGAATGAACAGCACATCGGTCATTGAGGCAAGTAATAAAAGGACAAGTTGGCTTCTTTTCAGACCTAGGATATTTTGCTGCCTAGGACACCTGTCCTTTGCCTTAGCTACAATTTCATGTGCAGTAACTGACCAAAACGGCAGCCTGACATTAATGATGAAACAAAATATCTGTCCTATCTCAGTCAGGCCACACAGCTGA
Source organism: Iguana delicatissima (assembly GCA_948472985.1). Classification (NCBI taxonomy): domain Eukaryota; kingdom Metazoa; phylum Chordata; class Lepidosauria; order Squamata; family Iguanidae; genus Iguana; species Iguana delicatissima. The sequence continues at coordinate 18,752 of CAOKZL010001113.1, read as the reverse complement.
TAACAAAAACAAACAAATCGAATAGCTCACAGCTTGTTACTTTTACTCAGTAAGGACAAGGTCATGAATAAGTCCAACAAAACTCCAAGCAAGCAAGTTCAAAGTCAGTCAGTGTAATCCAAGATCAGGCATGAAGTTCAACAAGATATCCAGCAGTCAGGAAGGTCAGATAAGCTCTGAAAACTCCTGGAGGGAAAGGGCAGCACCTAGGGCCACATCTATGGCAGCAGCCTAAAGCAGCTGTTGCCTGAGTAATTGCTGTCAGATAGAAATCCTCTGAGTCAATGCAGCTTCTATCTTTGCTGTCTGCACTCAGCAAAGGTGGGTACAGGTAAGTTATTTTCTGTTTCTGAAGGGGCAGAATTCTCTGCTGGCGCTGGCACTGCATGTCGTGTCCACAGCAGAGCAGGCAGTAAATCACAAGTGGCACAGCTTCTACTTACAAGGCGAGAGTCAAAGAATGTCCAAACAGAAAGGAAGCCTAGAGCAAATGAATCCAAAGGGGTAAATCCAAACTGTAGTCCAAACAGGCAGAGTTCCAAGACAAACAGCTCCAAGAGCACAGCACAGGGTTTCAGGGCCAAAGAGACCAGTTGCTGACCCTGGGAGGAAAGGCCAACTGGAGCCTTTTTTTAATCTATGGATGCTGTCACCACAGGTGTTCCCTCATTAGAGCTCGCTTGCTACTTAAACGGGCCGAGTGACGGAAGTCCTCCATTTCACGGCATCTCTGCTACAAAGTAGGTGTGTCAGCTGTGTCTTCCTCTATTTGTTCCCCTGGCTCAGGCCATTGTTGTTGTTGTGCACTATCTTCCTCTGGACCAGTTTCTGGGGACACTTTAACCTCTGGGTAAGCCTCTGCCTCAGAATCAGAATCCTCCTCCTCGCTGCCACGGTCTCCAAGGCAGGGCATGACACTGTACTCTGTTCTGTTTATGGCACTATAACCTCCTCCTGTACAGCAAGTCCTGGCATGTCCCCTGTTTCAGACTCTGAGTCAAACTCCATGTTCTGGAAGCATGATAGTATATCCTGCTGAGCATCAGGCTAGAGGTTCTCAAGAGCAGGCCATGTGGCACACATAGCTCTGCCAAAATTCACTTCTGCTGCCTGTCTCTAATGTTAATTAAATTTTTTTCAATGATTTTCTTGCTTATAGCTTAAAAATTTACAGTACAAAAAGATTTAACATGGATAAAAAGTTCTATGGGTTTGAACAAAATAAGTGAGATTTTGAAATGGAACTATGTACGTATGATGAGCATGTAATTGCTGAAATGTATAAAATGTTGTTGACATTTGGAATGGAAGAACAAGTTAGAGACTATGATAAAATGGGCTAGGAATTTTGGTTATAAAGTACAGGTGGATCGATGGGGAAATATATGGACGAAGGGATTGAAATTTATATTATGTTATGATCTTAAAGAGAAATTTTATAAAATGATGTATCATTGGTATATAACACCAAAGAAATCATCTAGAATGTATAAAAGTGTATCTAATGTAAGTTGGAAATGTGAAAAACATGAAGGCACTTTTTACTATATATGGTGGACATGTGAAAAGGCTAAAAAATTTAGATTAAAATACATACATTAATACAGAGGATTTTAAAGATTAATACTAAATTAAAACCAGAATCATTTCTTTTGGATTGATGGGTGTATGGCTGGAAGAGAGCCATGGTAGATTGCTTCAGTGTATGACCATGGCAGTAATATTGTTGTACATGCAAAGATGGAAGAATTCAGCACTATACATTATGGAAAAATGGTTGCTGAAACATAGTTCTAGCAGAAATTGATAAATTGTCTGATTTGATTAGAGAAAGGTTATTAGTGAAATTTCTTAAAGGCTGGAAACCTCTTATAGACTTTTTGTGAAAGAAAGAAATTGACTTGTTAATTTTTTAGCTTTAATGCTTAGAAAGAAGAGGCTGTTGAAAGAAGGGAATATATTGTAAATTTGGAAAGAGAAGTATGAATAAATATGTGCATATATAACTACTGGAAGGAAAATCAGAAGTCATTTTTTTCTCTTCTTCTTTTCTTCCCTTTGTTCTTTGAGTTTTGCACTTTTTAATTTTTATTTTATGCTATTTTAGTTTTCTTTTTTTCCCCCTAATCTTTGCAATTCTTATTGTGCTCTTAAAAATTCTTGACTTGTTCATGCCTCTAAAATTCTTTTGACACTCAGGTGAGGTAGAAATGTTTTTAAATAAATAAGGAAATAAAATAAATATAGCATACCCATCCTGAAGTCCAACGGAAGCATGGAAACCAGCAAGACCTATTAAACATGTCACACACAAAATGAAGGGATGAAGTGTTAGAAAGTGGGCTTGGGTCAAAGGCAAGCAAAGGAAATTGTGGAACAGCACAATAATAAGTGGATGTAGAATATGTGTTCATTGCTTGTCTGACTCCTTAGTCTATCCCTGTTGGCTTCTCTCCCCACCCTTCCTATTTTATGGGCTAAGTACAGGCGCAAAAGGGTGTGTTCTTTCAGGTTTATAGCCTTGACTAATGGAATTGCTCTAAATAACATTTTGATCTTGTAAGGTCATACAGAGTACTATACCTTTCCTTTAATGGTTCAGGTCTGGACTAAACATTTCCCAGAATTGAGATGGTAATGAAGTCATTAGTTTCTTCCTACTTGAAGCTCTGGTTTAAAAAGGGAATTCTATGGGTTGAGCCTGAGTGAGCCTTTTTCTATGCAGCTCATACCCAGCTGAGCTATAACACCTGTTACATTTTCCCAGGAGCTGCAGCTACAGGCTTCTTCCAATCTATTTGCTCTTCGTATTCTTCGGGAGGGCATGAACAAAAGCTGAGCAACCGTGCTTTCTAAAGGCAGTGTTAATTGAAAAAATTCTGACCAGTGCAAATGTTAGAGTCCCTAATAAGGCCTTGTTGGTTATTTCTCCATTGCCTTTCATGATACAAGCATAATACAAAACTCAAAGAATTTTTTTTAAAAAAAGCCATTGCCATTATTCTAAATTCAGGCAGACAAGCAGAGAAGTAAGAGGGGGAAAGATTTTTTTTCTTTAAATATCAAACCTGATATTTATGATATTATGGGTGTTGTTCTAAGAACATGAAACTGGATTTCAAAACAGAAGAGCCCTAGTAAAAAACAGGGGGGGAAATATATATAATTGCTTGGTTGTAGTCATTGGGTGATGAAATGCAAGATAGGCATAGAACAGTATCAGAACTACAGGTTAACTATGGCTTGTTATTTATTATACGCTGCTGTCACTGAATGTTAGAAAAATAACAACTCTAAAATGTCTTCTAGGAAGCTGGAAGTGTAGTCCTACATTGTAATGGGGAGAGAGGTGAATACAATCCTGATCTCTGTTACGAACTAATTCTCTGGCTCTGAATGATAATATTTCAAAATTTACTTCCTTAATTAGACATTGAGGCCATTTCCACACAAGACTGTTATAGCGCTATGATTCCACTTTCAACATCCTATGGAATCCTGGGGTTTTCAGTTTAGGGAGGGGCCATCCAACCCTACCTAAACTGCAAACCTCAGGATTCCACAGGATGTTGAAAGTGGAATCATAGTGCTATGACAGTCTTGTGTGAAAATCGCCTGAGATCTATCTGTTGCTCTTATGCATCTTCAAGGTGACTCTGATTTATGGCAATCCTATTATAGGTTCCATGGTATGAATTGCCCAAGACTAAACACAGATTCACACCTGGATCTCACAGTGTCCTATTCAAGTACTCAAACCATTAAAACATATCAATGCCTTTTACCTTTCTTTCAGAGTCCCTGACAGCAAGGAGTGGCATCTACCACCACCCAAGGCTTTAAGGGCATGTTCCATTAAAGCTCCCCACCTCTGCAGCTACCAGTTCCCACTCGCCCCCATTTCATACAAATCACTGTTGCTGCTGTTGCTATCAGTGAAGAAAAAGTTATCGGTACATGCAAGGGAGTGAGGACCAGTCTCTCAATTGCCTTCCACAGCAATCATCCTATAGACTGCTGTTTCCGCACTGGGAGAAGAAAATGGAAAGAACGTTCTTCTGTCCCTCCCACTGAAGAAAGTAGTGGGTGGGTGTACATGCGCCACTCAAAAGCCAGCATTATATTCAACCCATACAGTGAAATGCTTCTGCATTTGTCCCTTAAATTAAGGATAGAACTTGTGAAGTTAGTTTTGCTGAAAATTCAGTAAGTCTCAAGACAGTGGTTCAGCTCATAATGGAAAAACTACGGTTTCCCACCAGCCATACAAGCCTTGGGCTCATATGTCCCCCGCTCCCCCTCATTGTGTTTTGCATCTACAAAACATGTTTTGAAAGGTGTTGCTTTCATTTTTGAACCAGTGTGATAGTAATCCCTGAACTTGGGAACTGCCATTTAATCAAACTAGATCTTGGAATTAACCACACTGCTTTATGGAGGAGTGTGGAGGAGGATGGGCTAATAATGTTCATTTAAAAAGTAATATAACAACTCACAGCATCTTTATATTTTTGCTTTGCGGAACATTTTCAATTGTTTGGGTAGAAATGTTTTAAAATTCATGCTGGTTGGGCTGATGGGAATTTTAGACCAAGGGATCTGGAAGACAGAAGCTTCCCCATCTCTGATGGACCATTAGCTTTTAAACAAGGTGTAGGAAACTGTGATTCTCCTAAAGTTTTTCCATTGCAACTCACTTAATCCCTTACCACTGGCCATACTGGGTAAGGATGCTGGGAGTTGTAGGCTAAAAACTTTGAAAAGCAAGATAGTTAATTTTTCAAATTTATTTCTAAAAACCATAAAGAATTATAATCTTCAGTACAGTCATACCAACATAAAGATCTCTATATTCATTTGCACATGCTAAAGCATCAACTGGTGAAATTAATCATTATGCACATGCTCACATGCATATATGGTTTCTAAACTTGTCCATGGTATTTTTGATCAGCATTTGGGTTGGCTTATATTTTGAATACCAGTAATTAGTACTACACTGAAATCCTATGCAAAACAATTTAGAGTCAAAGCAGTAATTTTCTTTACCAAAAAAAAAATGTTTCTCTTTAAAACTTCTTGCACTTAATGTGCAACTTTGAATTATATTTTAATATAGTATTTATTTCTGACCCCCCAAAAAGCCCTAACTTGCTTGAGAACTATGTTGAAAATTAATTACATTCCATATATATAATCTCTCACTTTATGAATGCTGTCACTTTTTTTTGGTCAAGCCACTCTTAAAAACCTCCCCCACTCTTTATTCCTCTCTGCTCAGTCTCAGTCTCTCTCTCCTTCTCTCTCATCTTCTTGCCTCATCTCTTTCAAGGTCTTCTGCTCCTCCCATAATGTCAACAGTCCCCATGGTTCTGCTGCTGTCCATCTTCGGTATCAACTTCTGTTTATGGGTATGACACTGGTATCTCCTCTCTGACAAGTCTGTACATCATGTCTTTCTTTCTTTCTCTCTGCAGGTGCATGTATGTCTCTTTTTCTCTTTCTACAACCCTCCTATCCCTCTTTCTTCCCCTTTTGTTTAATCCCTCCCTCTACTCCCTGTTTCATCTATGTTTACATCTCTTGTCATCTGTCCGTCTAAGCCTTCCCTCTCTCTTACTCACTCAGCAGCTTCCTTCCTATGTGCACATGCTGCATCTTGCAGGAATATATCATGGGTTTCCTCTTCCAGCACCTCTCATTCTCATTGCTGGTCTTTGCTACCCATTATGCATAATACCACTTGCTGCCATCAAGAGCATCAAGGCAGATAAGTGAAAGAGGAGCAGATGATACAGTAAAAGAAAACATTATTTCCCATGTTGGTCCTAGAAAAAAAAGTGCTGTGGAATTTCACAGAGCTTGGAAGTAACACGATGTTTGTAATAAGTTACTTTGGTAACTAGTTACTTTTTGCATTCACAAGGTGTCATTTTTTTGCCTGTAATGCTCAAGACTGTAATTCACTACTGCTCAGTGAATGTAATCAGGTTTCTGCCTCTTACTAATTACTGGGTGTGTTCCCCCCAGCCTGAGCAATAGGAGGGAGAGGAGGAAGTGTTACACAGGTGGTTGTTCTTGTGTTGTCCTTTTGTAGGGTACTATTAGCCAGTGCAGGGCAACAAGCTAACAACAAGGGAGGGGGAGAAGAAGAAAAGGAGACATATTGAAAACATGAGCTGTTAGTTGGAATTCTTTAGAAAAACATGAAAGTTTGTCTGCATTTTCTGCCTCTCTTCATTAAGCCAAATGACAGAGATGGTTGTTGGAACTTCTGCTGCAACTGACAGAAAGAGAAAGCCAGTGTGAGCACCAGTGGCAGAGCTTGGAGTGTGTGGAGGGGGGGCTACGGCATGAGGAGTAGGGCCACTGTGTGTGGGGGCATGGCTGTGGTGCATGGGGGCATGGCCAGGGTGCACAGAGTCATGGCCAGGGTGCACAGAGGCATGGCTATGGGCTGGGAGGCCCCAAAAACACTGCCGCTCAGGGCGAATTGCCTCCTCCATGTCCCTATGCAACTGGTGAGCACAAGGTTTGATAGGTTGGATATTCCAGAAGGCATTACGGGGCATTCACTTAGATTGTCTGTGCTAGTCTGATCTGGGAGAGCAGGTTTAGAGGAGGACAGGTGTCTCTCTGCACTCTAGAGGCTGGCTCCACTATGAGATTTATAGCAATGAGAGGGCAAGAGAGAGGAAAGAAGATGAATGAGTGTCTGATTCTATGTGTGTGAAAGTGTGACGGGAAGTCAGAGAGCATTTCCCTGTATTTTTAAATGGAAAAAAGCAAAAACAATAACAAGGAACATGTGAGTGAGAAGTGATCTGGCATTTATTTTCTTAATTGCAGTAAGAATAACAAGTAATGATCTGTTTGGTAATCAGAGTAAAGAGTAATGTATCTAATTCCTTTTTAAAAAATAAAATTCCAAGCTCTGGATTTTCATGGGGTGAAGGGGTGGGAATTACTGTATACTCTGAGTATTAAAAAAGAAATGTAGCTGCTAACATAATATCAAACCATTGGTCCTGATATTTGGAGCAGACAGTACTATGCAAGTTTTTGAATAGTACAGAAAAGTAATTAACAAAATAAATAGCAAGCTAGATAGACAAATAATCTGTAATGACAGAGTTTCCTATGTAAACTCAACAGAGCCAAGGGAAATGGGTAGTCATGATCCTGATTTATGTTATTCCATACATTGTGTTGCAGTTACATACTGAAGAAAATTGTAGGAGACCACTCCTATTATAAGGACGCTGTGGCAGTGGGTGGCTGCTATGTCAGTGAGGCTCTGAATCCACTTAGTAAAAGAGCTATCCATGGTAATTAATTTATATCCCTAAAAATAAATTCAGGACCCTGGATAGTTCCTCTAAAGTTCAGACTAAACTCCAGAGTGAATTCTCTGTCATGTCAGGCATGGGAACCACCACCTACCACAGAAGGGGTGAGAGATCAATGCCTGCCAGAATTAAAAGAGGATCATTTAATACAAAGTAGTAATATAACACATGCTAGAGAACAGTACTGAGCTAAGTTATGCATACTATCTGGATTTTGTGTATTTAACCATTACTCTTCATTTAACATCATTGCTCTGTATGGATTTATTAAACGTTAATTTGACATTAACCTTTTTAAACTGTCAGGGACCACAGAGGTCAGATCTTTCCAATGTTTGCCAGAGATTATTATGCAAATATACTGACTTGGCTTATTATAAGAGCAGCGTTGGCCTGGTGAATGCAAATGCAAAGAGAAAGAAAGAGGCTGAAATTTATGAGTGAAGAGGAACAGTGACTATGACTGAGTGTCTGCTTACAGGAAAGAATAACATGAAGAGTTGGAGATGTGTGAATCTGTAGGTTTGGAAGGGTACATGAATGAGCAACAGCTAGTACAACCTCTTAACGTGAAGACTCATGACATCTAAATCAATTGCTTATATATCTCTATGTATACATATATATAGCTTCCTAGAACAAAGGACAAGACAACCACCTCTCCTCTTCCACACTCAGGAGCTGACTAGATTGCCAGTTGAATACTGGCAATAGTAGGGCATCCTCTACCATACTTCGGAGCGGCAAGCAAGTTTGAGGGAACAAAATATGGCATGTGGCAGCACACACAGGTTTTGTCCTCTAACAGAAGTGAATGGAAGAACAGCCATGGGAGTGCCATTCCTGTTGCTGCCACTAGAGGCAGTTGCCCCATTCTGCCCAACGATAGGGCTGGCCCTGACAAGCACAGGAGGTTTGAGCATGCAGTCTCATGAACCACCACATCAGTGTTCTTGGGTGGCTTCCACTTTATCCAGTACATTGATTTCAAAAATTGAAAGTGGCCAATCATGCACACACTTAAGAGGCTCAAAAACCAACAAAACCACTGTGATATTTTAATGTGCACCCATGTAAATGGCTTGGCAGAAGGAGGAAAGCTCACAGTGAAATAAAGCATTAGAAAGGTGCATCAAGAACCAATGCCACATACTTAGAGCTCATGAGAAATTTATAGTAATCCAAACATTCAAAAATCAGATATATTGGTGCTTCTGTATTGAGTGCTAGCACAAGGTAAATGGGACTACTGCATGCAAGAGGGGAGGATCAGGGGAGCAGAAGTGTTGGATGTTTCCCTAATTCCACTCCAGTAGATTAAAGCCTAACACACTTCAGTTATATGTGGGAGCAAAGCTTTATTCCAAAGGATTTAGACTTTATTTTAAGGCAGTATCCTCACCAATTAAAATAAAAAGCTCAGAAAGAAAGACAGTATATCTGTCCAGCCCTTGAAAAGTAAGGGCATGTGTTACCTACCATTCTGCTTCATATCCCTCATTCCTTGTGGTAGTAGCAGTTGTGCATATTTTTTAAAGGTGGGAAAAAAGTATCTTGGGGAAAGCAGAATGATGTGTTTTGTTTTGCTTCAGTGCCCCAGGGAAAGGCCTCCAAAGCAGAGCCATTTCTTTGAAGGGCCTCCAGTACAGAGGCATTACTTTTACAAATGCATCCCCTTCCTTCCTTTTCTCTCCCCTTTAAAAAAAAAGAAAAGAAAAGAGAATCCAAATTCCTCATTTGTTTAGCTTGAAATCCTCTACACATTCCCACAAACTACTTCCTTTTCTCTCCCCACTTTTTTCTATCATCAAACTCCCTCCTTTGCCCCCCCATCCCTCTCTCTTCTTTCAATGAAGAGAAGTTCAGAGAGTTTCTCTCACCCCCCCTCTCTTTTTTTAACCCCCATGAATAGATGGCAGGCACCTGGGAGTTATGAATTTTAAAGTGATCATTTTCTTTCAGCCGGTTGGGGACAAAGGGGATCTCCTTTTGACTCAGTTTCACAGCTTTGAGAGGCTCTCAGATCAGCCACATTCCAATCAGATTGGAGTCAGATCAGAGCTGTGTTGGACCGCATCAAGGTCTCTCACAGAAAGACGAGGAGCAGATGGCCAATACGGAGTTCTCCTCCCCTTTTCAGGCCGCAATGGACAGCAATGTGGGAAAGCGTTCTTCCAGCATTGCCTATTGAGCGCTGAATAGGACCACCACATGCCACCAGCCTGTAGGTATGAACCTCTGTTAACAGATGGTGAGATCATTATGAGCAATTAATTCCTTTAATGTATCAGTGGGAACATGTTGGAAAGGATGAGGCAGGCACAGAGTGAATAGCGAGTGTCTCGCTCCTAGGGGAGAGCAGCAGCAGCCGCCGTTAGCACACCACTAAAGGATGGACAGGAGCTTTTTTTTCCAAGGGCTCCTAGGAATACTCTGGGAACTGCCATTAGCTTGTAGGGCTTCAGGACTGAGCCATGGCTTTTATTAGCTACTAGCCCCTTCCTTTCCTGATCTGCTTGATTACTAACAGATTTTGGTTTCCTCCAGAGGTCATTTTTAATCACATAAACATCTCAAATAGAATGGAGTAAAGGAGGGAGGTGATCAAAACATAATACAAATATAAAAGATACAGTCAAAAAATAACTTAAAACTCTTCTTATTCTTTCTTTTAATTTAGTAAGAGATATTTGTGTACATGTGTGTGCATACACACACATGTATGTGCAGCTGTTTTGAACTTGTGTTAAAAGATAAAATGGGGGAATCCAGACAATGGAAGTATAAAAATAATAATGATTAAAGCCCACAACACTTATTTCACATTTCTCTGATTCACAATTCTCATGGACAACAGGCCTTTAACATAGATAAATATTATCCTCATATTGTAAGTGGGGGGAGATAGTTCTTCAGTTTGAATCCTAAACTAGTCTTGTAAAGAAGTCCACAGAAGCAAGAAAAAACATACTAGTCCTCTGGAAAACTGGCAGCAGTGGGATAGAGAGTTGCATCTCTACTCTGGGAGTGGAGGAGGTTACCTTCCTCCATATTTTTTGGCTGGGGGGGTATAAATAGTCTAAATAAATATTAGCTCAGTTGGCTCCCAGCTTTCCTCTGCCAGCCAACTCACTCACCTACACAGAATTCCTTGGGGAATTAAGGTAGAACTCAAATACAAAGCTACCTGGAACATTTCAGCAGAATCAGAAGAACTTTCTATGCAACAATAACATTAAAAGTGACAATCCATTAGGAAATTTCTCTCTGTGAGCCCCAGTCAAAGAACAGTGGGTCAAATAAACATTGTTGATGATGTAGTGTCTATATAGTATAGGGTCTATTGCATCCTAAGATTTCATCTATGACAGGACCTACCAAGACACTTTGCTGCCTGAGGCAGAACACTATATAGATGTCTCTCTTCACTCAGATCAAGGTGTATGGTAGCCAAAGCCAGCCAAGCTACTTTGGCACATGAACCAGCAAATCTCATGATCACCTCTCCTTGTCCTTGGTGGCAATAAAAATAAGTAATTATAAATAATAATTAATGACATACAAAATTTCCTTCTTGATGGTAGGGCTGGCCCAAATCTAAGAATGTTCCAAATTGCAGGCTATAATGCTCAGTATGCTTACCTGGAAATAAGACCACAAGAAGAGTTCTGTTGGACCAAACTACAGTATGTTGCTGTGTATCTTCAAGTTATTTCCAGCTTATGGCAACCCTGAGCCAAACCTATCATTGAGTTTTCTAGGGGCTGAAAGTGTGATGGGCCAAACATGACCCAGGAGGTTATCATGGCCAAGCAGGGAATCAAATCCTGGTCTCCAGAGTCGTAGTCCAATACTCAAACCACTACACCAGTGGTTCTCAACCTGTGGGTCCCCAGATGTTTGTGGACTTCAGCTCCCAGAAGCCCCAGCCATTATGGTCAATGCTCAGGGCTTCTGGGAGCTGAAGTTCACAAACATCTGGGGACCCACAGGTTGAGAACCACTGCACTACATGATACTGACTCTACAGTATAGCTGTTATCTAATCCAGCATTCTGCAGTGACTTCAGACTGACAGCAACCAACTGAATGCCTCTTGGCAACACACAAGTAAGGCATGGAATCCATAGCTCTTTCTCATGGTTTGTTCTCAGATTTAGAGAGAGGTTGCATAGATTTAATCTAGAGTTTCTCAACCTTTGGTCCTACAGATGTTTTAGACTTCAACTCCTAAGCACTCTGGCCAGTATGGTCCATAGCCAGGGTTACTCAGAACTGAAGTTCAAAACATCTGCCGAGCCAAAAACCAAGAACCATGGATCTAATCCTTTTTCTTAAAGCAGTGAATTACATAGGCAAACTATGCCCTTGCAGAATTCAACTCTTAGTCCTCAATATCCTGTGTCTACTTAACAAGGCACTTTGCAAAGAAAACAAATGTGGTTCTGTTTGTTAAATATACATATATGGCACCCCAGGTTTTTAAAAATAAGAATATACATATTAATAGTATACTTAAATATGGAATTACATTAGTACTCCTCTAGTGGGACTAATTATACAGCAAGCAGCTAAAATCAGTAGTCTGCTATTGTTCTATTTGTTTTACTTTTTTCAACACACCATGAGATACATGTGTTTACAAAAAGGAAAGGATGAAGAATCAATCCAGACAACCAGTTTTGTTACTGAACTTAAAAGTGCTACCACAGTGAGCAGGAAATACAAGCAACAATTCACTTATTCATATTTAAATGACTCTCTCTCTCTCTCTCTCTCTCTCTCTCTCTCTCTGTTTCTTCCTGTAATTAAGACACTCTAGTAGTGTTCTGTTTCTGAAATTTACATCATCATACAATAGGTTATGTAAGTAACAGCAAATGTTAACCTTGAAGTGCATTATCTTAATTGACTAAATCTGGCTTAGGTTCAATAAATTAAAACAGGGAGTTGTGGGGTTTTTAAAAAAAAAATTAAAATCACTTTTACTGCTGAAATCTAATACTCACTGGCTTATAATTTCCCTCAATTTCTTATTTGCACCATAATACTTTAAATATTTGGAGGTGCAGGGGGGTATCATTGTGCAGCTAGAAAGACACGGATACATGTTTTGTCACTTTCTCTTCATTCTTTGCACTTTGCATTTGTGCCACACTCTGGAAAGCCATGATAAGAATATCAGAATATTGAATCAAAATGTCTAACTTGCTTGTTTGAGATATCCCTTCATCTTTTATCCTCCATCCTCCTACAATTTCTCAGCTCCTTTTGGATTTCTGCCTCTCTCTTCCCAATACAATAAAACATACTAGCTGAGTACTCCCCGAAGCTCAGCAAAGATGGGAGAACAGAGACATTCACACAGGCTAAGATAGAGAGGGAAAACATCCCACAACTTCTCCCTTTAAAGTCGCTTTACATTGGATGATAAGCCCCCTTGCAGAACTGAACCATTTACAAAGGACATTCCGTGTTTTCCATTTCCTAAACACTATTAAACCTGTAACACCCCTGTGTAGGATGTCAAAGAAAGGTGGAACGAGATGCTTGCTCTGTATTTCCATTATAAGGAATCCCAGAAATTCTTGTGTTTGGTTTGCAAGACAAAACTTGGAGAATGGGGGGGGGGGGTGTGTGTTTTTTATATTAGTTTGCAAACTATCATTGTTAACTACTTCCAGCAATACATTTTAGCGGATAATGTCTGTGGGTTTGTTTGATATGTATTCTTATTTTTAATGAAATGCCTGTGATTACTTGGCTATTGAAAAAGCGGGGGGGGAGTACTGCAATTTGTGCTTCTCTTACAATGTACGCCATTGTATTTCAGGCAATATACATGGTTGGGGTTGAGCTCTAGCCCACATCATGGGAAGAGAAGAATTCACACTGTGAATTACCATTTTTCCCAGCATCTAGTCTTAATGCAGAACAGCACAATAATAAACTAGAAGCTCCTTTGTCTGCTAAAACATTGTTCTTCATTACAACGTGAAAAGCCAATGGAGAAAGAAGTGGTAGCGGAAGGATTCCAGATCAGTAACTGACCCACCCTGCACAGCAGAGATGCCAGCTGTCAATCTTTTCCTTCTGAACAGCTGCTCCTCAACTCCATGTATGCCTCTGCAAAGCGTTTCAGGTGCCATTAGGTTCACAGGTTCAATGCAAACCAAGATTTGGAAGAGAGTTTGCATGGGAAACTATCCCAATTAACACCCATAGAAGGCATATGAAAACCACCTGTGTATCTACTACTAGCTGGATAAAGTGTAGTAATTCAGCAGGCATATACTGCTAAGCAGATTGATTTAGGTAACCACAGGCAATTCAAACCAGCAATTTAGAGTGTAAATGCAAGCATCATATTTTTGTTTGATAAAAAATGGCTAATCAATCACAATTCAGCATTTCTATTCATCTAGGTTAGCTGTTCTACCATGCCCATTGCCATAGTTCAAAACCTGCTTGAAGATATATATTCTTATCTCCAGAATCAATCCTCTCTTCTCTTGAATCCTCCAGTCTGGCAGCCCAGTTCTTCCAGAAATACATAGCTGGAACATCTAAATCCTGGAAACAAAACAGAGAACAAAACACAGTACCAGATAGTAGAATTGAGCCAAACTTCTACACCTGTGGATTCAGAGAAGGTAAAACAGACTTGTTTGTTTAGAAAAGCCCAAAGGAGTAGAAACCAATCATTTTCCTTTCTTCATTCCCCTCAAACTAATTCAGCAAAACCTGAACCATGTGCTTTTCTGTTACAGCATTAAGACTTGTACTGTGTTATCTTACAATACCCAAGAGAATTCAGTATATATTTTATAGAGAATATATGTGTGGACTGTAGAACCTCACCTCTCCGTCTCTCTTTCTGTCTTGTAGTTTCCCATGCAGATCTGAGTATCTTTTTTGTGGATTGTTTTTCTTCTTCTTTTTTTAATTAGAAAGCTGCTCTATTTACCAAGAGCTGAAATGTGCCAGTACATTTCTCAATGAAGCTAATTAAGGTAAAAGTGATAGTCTTGTTGTCATTGTCAAAGTCAATGACCCAGTGCATTAGTAATTAAAGCACATTTGAAGTTAAGTTGATTGCAAGGTCCTCCAAAAAACATGTAGCAGTTCACCTTTTCAAGCCCTTTTGCTCCTTAAGGCTAATACAAGTCTTAGGGATCTCTGATGAGGTCAGTAAGCATGGATTAGTTACCCCTCCATAGGCCTTAATCACCCTTTTCCTCACCCAAGTTGATAGTTTAAGAGAGGTGGCTCTCTGCGTCAGTTTGCTTAATTAACATTTCTGTGTAAATGCAGCCCCAGACATGTGCACAGAATGTTCATGCAAAGATAGAATAGTGTGAATGAATAAGCAGTTGTGGAGAAAGAAAGAAAGAAAGAAAGAAAGGGCTGAATTTTCCCTTTGAGAAAAATGAATGTTAGATCCAGATTTAGCCATACTTCAAAGAGTAGACCAGTGTGGGAAAAACATGGTTATAGACCCCATCCAACAGTATCCCCAAAACTTTTTAGGGAACTACTGGCTATTTCCTTATATTTAGGGAGCTTCACATTTTTTAGGCCTGGAGAAGACTATTTTCCAGAAAGGAAGCAACTGAAACTCATTTCCTGTTTGAAAATAAGGAGGTGCCAAAAGTCCTCAAATGCCATGCAAATATCAGTAGCAAACCTCCTCCTCTCCCCTGGCTTCGGGGGCTGTGCTGCCATTTGTGGGAACAAACAAAGCCAAGACCAAAATTTAGGACTGAAAATTATGACTCTCCAAGATCTCAAGGGTGTGATGTGTCCCTCAAGGGTGTGATATGTCCCCCAAGCAGTATCTCATGCTCATTGTTGGAGGAGATTCATTAAAATCAATGGGACCTGAGTTAGTCAAAAGCCTAATTCTATGTATGACAGAAGCGATTTTTGTACTACATTGTTACAGTGGTGTTATTGCACTTTCAACATCCTATGGAATCCTGGGGTTTGCGGTTTAGGGCGGGGCATTTAGAATCCTCAGCCAGAGAGCTCTTTGGCCTCAGTAAACTACAAACCCCAGAATTCCACAGGATGTTGAAAGTAGAATAATAGCACTATAACAATGTAGTGCAGAAATGGCCTGAGTCTTCACCTAACTCTATGATCATTGCAATGTATTACATGCCAGGTCCATCTTGATCCTCCTAGAACAGTGGTTCTCAACCTGTGGGTCCCCAGATGTTTGTGGACTTCAGCTCCCAGAAGCCCCAGCCACTATAGTCAATGCTCAGGGCTTCTGGGAGCTGAAGTCCAAAAACATCTGGGGACCCACAGGTTGAGAACCACTGTCCTAGAACAACTACTTGGCAGTAGGTAAGGGCTGAAATTAAATAGTCTAAACTTCTTAGGGCCGCAGATAGGTTTTTAGCACCTCATTTTCCAAGTAAAGTTATAATAATGGTATAATAATGGTTTTTATGTGCAAAATAGTTTAATCATTAATTATACTATGATGAAACTATTTTGCAAATAAAATAAACCATATTACAAAAATATGTTTTTATAATATGCTTCCATGCCTTCTCATCAGTGCTGGGGCAAGTGAGGAAATGCTGGAAGGCATCACACTGGGCCAGCACTAGATGGCTACACATATGGCCCATCCACCAAGCCAGGCTTTGTGGCGCTTGGAAATAAAGTCCTCCTCAAAGTGCCCAGTGGCCTGCTTCTCTGGCAAATGGGGCAAGGAAATGACAGGAAGCTTTCCCACCAGGCACCCATAAAGCCAGTCAAAGTGCTTGCAGCGCCAGTGCACCTGATGCCCAGTGTGGCTGGGTACCAGTTTGTAGCCGATGTAGCTCTTCATGCCCTTCAATTTGGTCTGCTTGGTGGGGTCTTCGATGGAACACTGGAAAGAGTATGGGTTCTCCTGCCACTCAAGCCCGTAGGTGCCCAGCACCATGCAGTCTGTCCCCATCCTTCACGAGACCCAATCCCTTGCCCAACACAAAAGACTCGCAACCCAATTTCACGAAAATGGAGAAGCGGTTCAAGAAGAGGCTGCAGTCGCCTCAGCTGTTGACACCCTCGAACCAGCCCTCCATCTCCTGGTTGCTGCAGAGGGTCAGCGTCTCATGTTCCCACAGAGAGATCTTGCCCAGCTTCTCTGATTTGAAGTCATACAGCACACGGGCTCCCAGCAGCGCCATGGCCTGACTGCTGCCGTCACTGCCCAGGCAGGAGATGGGGACACGGACGGGCTGCCCCACAGTGCCACCCACCAAAGGCAACTCACCCTCCTCCTCCTTTTCCTACCGGTTCTCCTCCCACCCACTCTGGCAGCACTCTCTTTAGTGAACAAATGGGCCAGCTCCCCACATATAGACCTGCTTCCCCTGCAGAGCCTCCTCCTTTGTTTCACGCTCTCTGGACCTTTTTATTTTCCTCACAAGCCATTCCATTCTCTCTCTTTCAGCGCTCGGAGAGAAACAGCGTGTGTGTTTATGTGTGTGGCACGGCTGTGGTGGTGAGGAGAGAGCTTCCTTTCTCCCTTCAGCCCTCCTCACCCCTCAGTGACTGAAGAAGCCAGCCAAGCCAGTTTGGGTACCACCAACTCTGTAGGAGTCCCCACTTCATCCCATCTGCATTGCCTGAATGAAGGGGACCGTGTGTGTGAGTGCATTTGCATGCATGTGTGGAAGGGGCTGGGCTGTGCCTGGGGACTGCCCCACCATGTCACCAGTTTCACTAATCCAGAACCAAGAAGCAGGGCCAGGGAGCCGAGCACGAAGTGGCCATCCCCACTGATGGGGTTCGGCAGGCAAACAGGCATGGGAGAGGTGGAGATGGGGGCTGCACAAAATCCTTTGGTGGGCCGCATGCAGCCCCCGGGCCATATGTTGTGCAGGCTTGGTTTACACATTCATTCATTCATCTTCCCCTCCAAAATGTTGAGACTGAAAGTGGTTTACAAGGGAAACATACTTAATTTTAAAATGACTCTCTCAGCTAGATTGATTATAATTCTCTTTTCCTCCCCAAATCTCCAACACTGGAATTCTATAATAGGTAACAGTGAAAATTCTTGCAACTTCACTCTACCTGACTATTATGTCCATGAGCATTCAGCTGGCACTGATCATAGTCTGCAGCACCCATTCAGGGCTTAGACATTGGGAGACAAGTTGGAAGAGCAATGACAGAGAACTACAGGCTCTATGTATTCTGTGTAGCATCAAAAGGGAGGGCATACATCTTTGTATTGAGGTGTGATGGCTTTGTCTGTATTTCAGGTTCCCCATCATCACCCCATGAGGATATATAGTTACTTCTCCACATTGAACATGGCCGGGGAACATCAATAAGCCATTTATTCTCTTTTCATGTCCCTAACACATTATGCTATGCCCAGCACTACAGTAGTGGGGAAAGTAGATGATGGTTGTTCTAATAGGGGTTGTTCTGTTAGTGGAAAATTATCACAACCAGCACAAGCAGCACTATCTAGTCCAGTGAAGTCATAACGAGCTGTGCACACAATGTGGCACAGTTTGTATAACAGTTAATGCAACTACTTAAGGGCTTGCAGAATGGCTTGAAGACGCAGAAGCCAAGTTTTGTGGTTCACATTTACACAGGGATGAAAACAAAGTTTCTGCAAGTTTTAGATTCACGCTAGCTGAACGACACTTTAGATAATACTCATTGTATAGCATCATAGGCAACTCATTATATAATGTCTGAAAACAACAAAGGATTTGTGTCAGAACTTATATACATGAACTGTAAATATAGGACTTATAAATACTGTGTTGTTGAAGCAAGACTGGAAAACTCTCCATGAAATTAAAGCAGATAAGGCAGAAGGACTTTGCCACTGTGGTATCAAAGCAAGTAAGCCATCAACACAGAAGCAGGAAAACAGGCTTGATAGTTTTTTGTGAGCCATTGTACTGACAGACCTTTCATTCCCTTAAATATGAAACTAACACTAGGTAGGATGTTTGTTCAGTTTAAAAATGCCTCCTGCTTTCTTTTCTGTACCAAGAAAATTATATCGAAAGGTACATGTAGCATTGTGTATAAAAAATGGCCCTGTGCACCCCTTGTTTTCTGCTTGCTTGACTATTAGAGGAAGAAGATTAAATACTAGCAAAGGACTTTCGCTTTATTGTCATTATTGTTATTGCATATATTTATATCCCACTTTTTTCCCCCAGTCTGGGACTCAAGGTGGCTTACAACAGTTAAAAGATACATAGTTTCATACTAGTGATAAAAAGAGCAGCTATAGTTGGAGTCATACTTGGAAAAAGACTTGGGTAGGGTGCAACAGTGCTATTCTGTGTAGCAAGTGTTTCAGTTTATTTAGCTGACTTGCCTAGATCTAGAGCAGTGGTCTCAACCTGTGGGTCCCCAGATGTT